>CM024241.1:2444155-2548239 GCA_013421045.1 Propylea japonica
GAAAGCCCTGAGCATGAGCTTTTGAAGCTCTTTCATTGGTGGGGTAATTGGTCATTTACCTCACTATTTTATATGGGACTTGAGATTGATACCAAATAAATGAATGCAGAATCTCAGCACAATTGTAAATTATTATTATTAAATTATATGTAAAAAATATACATTAAAAAAAATTTAATCCTATTGTTCTGATGATCCTCTTGATATTTTCGGATATTCTTTTATGAAATATAAAGATTTTTCTTTTCAATATTCCAATTGAATTTTCTATGGTTCTGTTAACCTTATGACCACGAAATTTTTGATGAACATTCAGTATACTTTTCTCCATTCAAATAACAAATTATTAATAAATGATTTCACTCGAATGGATATCTTTCTATGGAAATATGAAGTTTCTTCTTTTCAATATGCCAACTGAGTTTTTGTATGATTCTGTTCACACTATGGTAACAAAATTTGCATGAGGCTCATAATGAGCATCTTGCATTTGGCCGCAACATTTCATTTCGATGGTTTCGTTTTGTCTGAGATATTGAGGAACGAAAATTTTGTATAGCCATTTTTTATGGAACAGCCTGTACGATTTGGCTGGTTAACGAAGTCAACCTAGGCATTTGGTACTCGAACTAACCCTGAAATTTTCAAACCTCTAGGACAATCCCTTAGAAAGTTTTGTGCAAATTGAGTTTGACCACGGATTCTTCATCAGGAAGTCGAAGCCTATCGTTTGAGACCATTTTTGGCTCAAAATTCAAAAACTACAGAGAGTGAGCAAAAAGATTACCACTCGTTTAAGCAGGTAGAACGAGCGCTCAAAAAAACGCTCTGACGAGAGGGTAGAGTACAGTTGTGCCAAGTGAATTTCTAAGCATGTGTTCCATATTTTTTGTGATAAAACGCCTCAAAACGCACAGTTGATAACCATTCCAGATATCGAAGGGGAGACAAAAAAATATAACATTTTGTCCTTCATTATCTCAAGTGGTTGGGGTAAAAGTCCGAGGGTTTAAAATGTGCAATGAGAGTAAATATCCCGACGGTATTCTTTTGTCATAGCGCAGACTTCTTAATAGCTTCCAACTGTCTTTAAAATGTAATTTGTATTTAAATTTGCTGAGAAATCAGTAATTGCATTATATTGAGAAGGAATTGAATTAATTATCTTCAATTATAACGTCATCACTATAAAAGTAGGAGTGAAGTCATCAGTTAGTTCTTTGGAATTTTAATTCTTATTTTCGGCGATTCCCTTATAAGAATAATATCTGCAAAATTATTGGAATGGAAGTTTTTAGTAAAAAAGCAACATACAAGATGTTGAAGTCAAATTCTTGATGAGGAAACATTTATTGAAATATAATTTGGGGCTATTCCCATCATTTGGAAGAGTTTGATCCTTTTGATTGAATCAGTTTGCAAATGATTCATTGATTTTTTTTAAGGTAGATCTTGTTATTGGATCCCGAAGTATTTCAAGATTCGTTATTGACATGAAAGCTGCTTCTTTTACTTTTAACGTTTCAGTTTTTCCCTTTTTTGATATTATAAAGGGTTATTTTGATTCAAAGAAAAATGACATTTTTCAATATGAATGATCGGATGTTAATTCATTATGAAGAAGAAGCTATGCCGTTAATAGTGGAAAACACATCAGGCAAATGACCAGCACGACCACGCTTACAGGACCATATCCTTTTAATGAAATGTTCCATAACCAAATCGCAAACTGGCTGCCCTATGTCCTCGATAGCCTCACCAATTCCATCTTTGAGGTCTTGATTGGCGCTGGGCTTTTGGCGTAGACTCTTTCACGTGGTTCCGAAAGAAGTTGCAAAGTCTCAGTGTGGCCCATTGTAATCACCTCTTCGAGAGATAATACGGTCCAGAAACTTTTCCTGCCGAAGATCAATGGTTTCGTTGAATAAAATGAAGAATTATCAAAGAACGACGAGGAATGGACAAACTAGGTTTTCTTCACACTTTTGGCTACAGCAGCAATATTCTCGGCTGTCCTTGAGCGACGTGCACGGGTTTTTATATCTTCACATCACTAACTTGTCCCAGCAGCTCGAATTTTTCCACCAATTTTTTTTATTGCGGTCCGACAACGTGCTTCACGACGACCCAAAGATGTTCGAGTTTTACGAACCGTCTCTGCCAAGTTTTCACCATTTTTTTTTGTAGTGAATTTCAATAATTTTAATGCGTTCTTGTGATCGCGTATCGTTCCATTTTTATCAATGGCGTAGTTCCTACTTGTAAAATGTCCGCTTCCAAATATCAAAAAAAAAGAAAATTTGAAATGTAGAAAATGATAGGATGCAGTTTTCAGGTCAATTACCAAAAATCCCATTAACCGTCTGTTGATCTTGAGAGAATCTGGGTTCTAATAATGAGATCCAGCGTGAAAAATATCAAAGGAATTGTTCGACAACAAACTGATTCAACAAAAAAAATACTGACAGTCATCTATCGTCCGTTGTAGGGCCTTTGTTCATTTATCTGAAGTTGGCAGTATTTGCTGTCATACACGTAAATAAAGTCAACGTTGCCCGAATATACCCGGCCTCGTCCCACGAGCTTGCGAGTTATCAGAGAACTCTATGCAATATTGACAACATTGCGTATCAATCTGACAACAAAATAAACAACATACCTAACCTAAAATTTCAATATACACAGTGGAATATGGCAAATTGTCATGGCCAAAAGACGGCTCAAACTTTCGTGAATGGACTATATGATTTATTCCTAATAACTGTAAAATATGACAGACATTTGCTAATAGTGATGAAATCTATTATATTAAATCTGGGAACCATCTACCTATCTATTAGAAAAACAGAAGCTTAGGAATTAATTTCCTTAATTTCCAGAAATAAAATTTTCCAACTTCGTAAAATCTCCCAAATTCACACAAGAAAACTCCCCACAGAAAGCCATAAAACTAACCTCTGAATCGTTAAACCTTAACATTCGCTGAAAAAATCTCTCAGTCTTTTTCACCCCTTTCTTGCATTTAATTCACAATCAATAACCAACAAATACGTAAAAAGATATCTTCCATCCGTTTATAGCCAAGATATTAGAAATATAAACGCTGCTCGGCCATAAAATGCAGTCAAACACAAAAATGCACAGAATTCGCTACACCCCCTCCTCTCTAGAAGGGTTTCTAACTCGACAATGGCAAGGGTTATATTGTAAACTACACTCGACGCCGCCACCCTGCTACTTTTCATGTCCGTAGCACACTTTTTATAGGAAGCTATTTGATTTTTATATTACTCCGGTTAACTCGAAGGCTGAAGCGTAGGGGAGAACAAATTACGTGGTGGTGTAGATTTCTTTATATCTACCCTCTAATGAGTGTTCTCGCTGATTGGATCGGAATTATTGATTTTCTGTATCGGTGATTAATGACATTGAAAAATAATGTAGAAGACCGTTTGGGAGCGGTTGTCCATATTGGAAAAAGATGATTCAAATTCATTTATATGGTCAACTTTCCTGTTCAAATCTTCAAGATAGCCTGAAAAATTTCAAATCGACATAGAATTTTTCTACGCATCCCTTTATATTTCCAGAATCAGGGGATAAAGTCTTCAACACATAAAAAAGTGGAGTTTTAACACCATTCAACAAACCAATTGTTTCGAAGAATTTTTTAGTTTCTAAAGTGTCAGCAATTTTACACAATAAGTGCGACAAATTTCAGGATCTCTTCCATAAAAACGAAGAAAATAGTCTTTTAACTTACCCTCTATAATGCACCGTTTTCGAAAGATTGGTCAGTAATTTTGAGCAGAAAATGGTTTTAAACGATAGGGTTAGACTCCCTCAAGACGAATTCGTGGTCAAATTCAATTCTTTCTGTGGAGCCGTCTGTCCAGCCGTCCGGTCGTTAGCACAATAAATTTCGAAGGGATTGTCCTAGAGACTTGAAATTTTCAGGGTGAATTCGGTTCTCAAATGACTCGGTTAAGTTCGTTAACCAGCCAAGTCGTACAGGGTGTTCCATAAAATATGGCCATTCAAAATTTTCGTTCCTCAATATCTCAGACAAAACGAAACCCATCGAAATAAAATGTTGGCCATAGTGTTAACAAAACCATAAAAAATTCGATTGGAATATTGAAAAGAAGAAACTCCATATTCTCATAAAAATATCCGATTCGGATGAATTTCATTTTATGAATTAAGATTGATACACTGAATGCTTATGCAGAATTTTGTGGCCATAACAGAATCATATAAAATTCAATTGGAATATTTAAAACAAGAATCTTTATATTTCCATAACAGGATATCTGCTTCAAGGGAAATTTTTTTGTAAATGAATACTGAATTTTCATGCAAAATTTTGTGGTCATAGTGTCAACAGAACCATAGAAAATTCAATTGGAATACTGAAAAAAAGAATTTCTATATTTCCATAACAGGATAACCTATTCAAATGAAATTTATTTTGTGAATCAAAACTGATATACTGAATGTTCATGCAAAATTTCAAGAGAATCGCATCATCAGAATCATGAAATTTAATTTTTGTAATTATTCATTTTTTACATATTTCATTTTTTGAATAATTTCCAGAATATAATTCCGATTGTACTTATATTCTGCATTTATATATCAATCTCAAATCCAATATACAATTTTGAGGTGATAGTTCTATTGCTCCACCAAAAAACGAGGGCTTGAAAGCTCTTGCTCATGGCTTTTCTTAATTTTTTTTGCGATTTTCTCCGGAACCTTTTATCGTACAGAAAACAGCTTTCTTGAGCATTTTTTTTATCATAATGAGCTATGCCTTCTTCGTTATTCTTTCTTATTAATTCTTACCTAATCGGTGAAGGTGTTGAAGGGTCGGTGCGTGTTTTTTTTTCTTCAAACTTCTACGCTTATGAAAAGAGTAGTCCCATTGGATGGTTTCCACGTAAGAAAGGTATTTCTAGTCATACGCTCTAAAGTCGACTGTTTGGGAAAAACTCAACTTTTATTTTGAAAAACATACTTCTTCTTTAACAGTCAGAAAATTTATTATTATGTTTTTCATGAAACATAAAAGTTTTCTCTCGAAAAGAGTCGACTTCATATGACTAGGAGTACCATTTTTGTGTAAAAAACAGTAGCGGTTTAAATGGGGATCTCAAAAACCGCACTTTATAAACTTGAAGTACATACTTCCCAGACTAGACCGGTAAGTAACAATGTTTCTTCACGGATGCCTAAAAATACTTCCGAAAATAGTTTATTTGGACTCGCAGTCTTCTAGAATTTTGTCTACTCTTCCAAAAAACCCTACTTTCCAGACTTGTTAAGCAAATTACTATTTTTTATTATATACAACACCTAGCGCGACCCGCCCCGGCTTCGCACGGACATCACATTAGAAACCTCAAAAATAACAGTACATACTTCTCCACTATTTAATGGATGTTATTAAACTATTAAAAAAAACGCATCAAAATCCGTTGCGGAGTTTCAAAGATTTAAGCATACAAAGGGACAGAGAAAGCGACTTTGTTTTATACTATGTACCTAGTGATAATCATGCAAATGAGAACTTCACTGCAGATCCATGGTAGCAATATTCAACTGTGAAAAATCTCCCCACCGAATCCTTTTCCGATAGCTTTCAAAATGTTCTCGGCAGAATTTAATCCTTTTAAAGAACTGTTTTGTATACGGGGTGTCAAACAGGATCAGACAAAAGCAGGAAGTGTCAAATGCAACCTCGGAATCAGCTTAATTCGTCAAAGACGCGTGTAAAGGATTTAAATTTAACGATTGATTCTGACAGGCTGGTGTGAAATTGAAATCAACCACAATTATTGTGGGACTCAATTTATAATCTTAGTGAGAAAACGAAGTTGTCTTATTTTAAATGTATTTCAATGTATATCGAGTTCATTTTTGGGTTGCAACTTTCAAAATTAGGTAGAATTATTCGGTCAATTCTGTGGAAAATCCATTCATTATGAAATTATTGAAAATATATCAGTTTCACACCAGTTTGATGTTCATATTTGATTATTTTATGTTGATAATCGATATTCTCCTTTTTTGCTTCGAAGAGAAAATAATGCAGAAGCTGTTGAACTGGTCAAACCAATTGAACATCGTTTTAAAGAGTATAATCGAGTGTAATCTACAAAAACGCGAAAGCACTATGGTAAAGGAACAACAAAATATCACAATTTAGAATAATATAAAGGCCCATAACAAAAAACCGTTTGCGTGAAGCTACAAGCATTATTTTGGTAGATTCCATCATCAGGAGGCTAGTAAAATAAAAAAATAATAGAAGATTACTTCAAGAAAAACGCTGTAATCATCTATAAAAAGCCGATAATAGTTTCCTCAACTCCCTATGTCAAAAAATCATAAAACCCCACATGACAAACCTGCAGTAGGTCAAACGATCAACTGGAGAGAAAATCATGCAGAAGCTGTCGCACTCGTCAAACCAATTGAACATTGTTTTAAAGAGTATAATCGAGTGTAATCTGCAAAAAAACGTGAGCACAATGGGGCACGAACAATCAAATATCACAATTTAGAATAATATAACGGCCCATAACAAAAAAACCGTTTGCGTGAAGCTACAAGCATTATTTTGGTAGACTCAATCAGGAGGCTGGTAAAATTACAAAATAATAGCAGATAACTTCAAGAAAAACGCTGTAATCGTCTATAAAAAGCCGAAAATAGTCTCCACAACTCCCTATGTCAAAAAATCATAAAATCCCACATGACATTGCGTGAAGCTACAAGCATTAATCTGGTGAACTTAATCAGGAGGCTGGTAAAATGTGAAAATTAAATGAGAAAACTCGAAGAAGACCCTGTAATCTTCTATAAATAGCCCTAAAATAATTTCCTCACCACTCCCTACGTCGAAAAATCAAAAAACCCCACATGACATGCATAACCTGCAGTAGATCAATTGGAGAAAACCATGCAGAAGCTGTCGCACTCGTCAAACCAATTGAACATTGTTTTAAAGAGTATTATCGAGTGTAATCTGCAAAAAAACGTGAGCACAATGGGGCACGAACAATCAAATATCACAATTTAGAATAATATTACGGCCCATAACAAAAAAACCGTTTGCGTGAAGCTACAAGCATTATTCGGGTGGACTTAATCAGGACGCTGGTAGAATGAAAAAATTATAGGAGATAACTTCAATAATAATACTGTAATCGTCTCTAAAAAGCCGATAGTAGTTTCCGCAACTCCCTATGTCAAAAAATCATAAAACCCCACATGACATGAATAACCTGCAGTAGGTCAATTGGAGAGAAAACCATGCAGAAGCTGTCGCACTCGTCAAACCAATTGAACATTGTTTTAAAGAGTATAATCGAGTGTAATCTGCAAAAAAACGTGAGCACAATGGGACACGAACAATCAATATCACAATTTAGAATAATATAACGGCCCATAACAAAAAAACCGTTTGCGTGAAGCTACAAGCATTATTCGGATGGACTTAATCAGGAGGCTGGTAAAATGAAAAAATTATAGCAGATAACTTCAAGAAAAACGCTGTAATCGTCTATAAAAAGCCGAAAAATTTTCCACAACTCTCTATGTCAAAAAATCATAAAACCCCACAGGACATGAATAACCTGCAGTAGGTCAATTGGAGAGAAAACCATGCAGAAGCTGTCGCACTCGTCAAACCAATTGAACATTGTTTTAAAGAGTATAATCGAGTGTAATCTGCAAAAAAACGTGAGCACAATGGGGCACGAACAATCAAATATCACAATTTATAACAATATAACGGCCGATAACAAAAACTGTTTGCGTGAAGCTACAAGCATTATATTGGTAGATTCAATCAGGAGGCTGGTAAAATGCGAAAAAAATATGGAATACTTACAAGAAAACGCTGTAATCTTCTCTAAAGAGCAGAAAATACTTTCCACAACTCCACATATCTAAAAATCATAAAACCCCACATGACATGAATAACCTGCAGTGTGCAGTAGGTCAAACGATCAATTGAAGAGAAAACCATGCAGAAGCTGTCGCACTCGTCAAACCAATTGAACATTGTTTTAAAGAGTATAATCGAGTGTAATCTGCAAAAAAACGTGAGCACAATGGGGCACGAACAATCAAATATCACAATTTAGAATAATATAACGGCCCATAACAAAAAAACCGTTTGCGTGAAGCTACAAGCATTATTCGGGTGGACTTAATCAGGAGGCTGGTAAAATGGTTGGTAAATGGTGCTCCTGCTCCTGGATAATTTAGACAAAGAATGAAAGCAGTGGGAGGCAGGCACACATGCTGCGACAATGCGCCAAGCCATTATATTATTATTCCTCAATGGGGATCACTATATCGGGCTATTGCTACTGAAAAGGTACTCTCGACTTCCAAAGATTTTTAAACATAAAGAAACTCGATTCGAATGAATGGAGGAGGAATCCGGAGGAAACTTACAAATAATTGCGTTTTAACGTTCTTTCCGGTCTCCTAATGTGATATCCTGCGTTTTATATTGTTCATATTTTTGCTTCAAGTGACTGGAGACATTGGGTTTCCGGTTTGACGTTTTTTATTGTTTGTTTTTATGTCAAGGGACAGTTTTTCTTCGAACTTAGGACTAGCGTGCTGTCGTTACGTTTGAATTCTTTTGATTTACGCATAAGCATTAAGTATGTATATCTACTCGATGGACTTATTCACATGAGTTATGATATTGGTGACTTAATCTTGTATAACTTGCTATTACCTTTTAATTTCGCTACCTTTCGTTATTACCTTTGAATGCCTCTCTTGGGATATTGTAATAGTTTTCATTTTTGATCCCTTCAGCATTATTGATAATGTTATTCAAAGATAATTAATATTTCGAATACGCAACTATGGCAAGTTTTTCTTTCATAAAGTAGACTGTTGCAACATGCACGCATGCAAAAAAAGGGTTTTCAATAAGAGGTGTTATTTTGAATAGCCCGCTATTTCGGTAGAAGTCACGTTTGAAGCTGTCATTTTTTGACATTTGACAAGTGGAAACTACTCCATTGATAAAAATGGAACGATACACGCTTTAAGAACGCATTGAAATTATTAAAATTCACAATAAAAATGGTGATAATTTGGCAGAGACGGTTCGTAAAACTAGAACATTTTTGGGTCGTCGTGAAGCACCTTGTCGGACCGCAATAAAGAAAATGGTCGAAAAATTAACAAGTTAGTGATGTGAAGAATAGAACCCATGCACGTAGCTCAAGAACAGCTGAGAATATTGCTGCTGTAGCCGAAAGTGTTGAAGAAAACCCAGGTTTGTCCATTTCTGGTCGTTCTTTGGAATTAAGCATTCCACAAACATCATTGCATTACTGGACAACGTTTAGTTTCAACAAGATGACGCTACGTGTCACACAAGCAACGAAACCATTGATCTTTTACGGAAAAAGTTTTCGGATCGTTCTCTGGAGGTGGTTATCACAATTGGCCCCCGAGATCTTGTGATTTGACACCTTGCGACTTCTTCCTTTGGGGCCACGTGGAAGGGAAGGTCTACGCCAATAGCCAGCGTCGATTCAAGACCTCAAAGATGGAATTCGTGAGGCCATCGACGACATAGGGCAGCCACTTTGCTATTTGGTTATGGAAAATTTCATTGAAAGGATATGGTCAGAAGACCATATCCTTTTACGTTTACAAAAACGTGGTCGTGGTGGTCATTTGCCTGATGTTATTTTCCGATCATTTATATTGAACACTGGCATTTTTCTTTAAACATAAAAATAACACCTCTTCTTGGAAAACCTTTTATATCTCATTTTTTTTCTGGTAAGCTTTGACGAAAATATGAGTCTGTCTCTTTCTGAATTCACATGGAAAATCATAGAACATCATATTGATTCGTCAACCATCATATTAACCCTGCCCATCTTCAAGGGGGCCACCATGCATCCACAGAATATACACTAATAATGTGTCAAACGCAAGACCAACGCGCTCGATGTATGACCGGTGAAATATCTGCTATCTAGATCCTGTGAGACAAAGGACGAAGCACCATATTGAACTGACGTGGTTTAGAAGCAAATGCAGGATCGACTTGACGCGTCAGGACTTGTTGTCTGTCATACATTTGTAATACGTCACTTGACAGTGCCATTATCCTCATTGTCCAAGCGCTATTCTGTGGTCATTCAAAGAATACCGAATACTCAGTGCCTGATTATTGTCGATGAACACATCAATAACCTCTATGGTTATCTGCGTAGGTGCTCAGGATGTTGAACAGCCGTTCGCCTGGAGTGTATATTGTGTTGTTTTTTAATTCTGGATTTTTCTGGCAAATGGTTTTGTCGGCTGATTGGGAGAAGCGATGATGTTCAATTCCGTGAGGATTGATGATGAGGTGGATGTTAATGAAATCATATTAATTCTATTGGATGATCTGAAGGAATTAAATTTTTAAAAACACAAAATACTCATTTCCATGCTTGTCCAAAATTTCCTCAGACCTATTGCAATGTTTTCATAATTCAAGCTTTTTTATAACTGGAATTACCCACCACTTAACATTAGGAATTTTTTAGGTGAAATCAATTCCAGCTTTCAGAATTTGAAATGGAAATGGACTTCCCTAGCTCCTGGTTCTATTTCTATAATATGTCCACACCTATTCCAAACACTGGGAACTTATATGCCCAGAAAGTAGAAAAAAATTTCGACATCTTTCAACAGGATTGACTTGAAAACTATAGTCCGTTCACGAAAGGTTGAGCACATAGTAGGCGTTCCTTTATTTATCTGAAGTTGGTAGTATTTGCTGTCATAACGTAAAATAAAGTCAACGTTGCCGAATGTACCCAGCCTCGTCCGACGAGCTTGCGAGTTGTCAGACAACTCTATGCAAAATTGACAACATTGCGTATCAATCTGACAAGAAAATAAAGAACATAACCTAAAATTTAATATACACAGTGGAATATGCCAAATTTCCATGGCCAACCGACGGCTCAACCTTTCGTGAATGGACTAAAGTAATTGTCTCCTTGAAGTTTGTTTCAACTTTCCATCTGAATCAGATTTTCAATTAATCATCTTGTGTTTTGATGAAAAAACTTTTAAATATTGAATTGTTTGGGAGAAAAATCTCCTTTGATACAGCCAGAGTCCTGGAACGATCATTATAGGACATGTGATTTTAGATAACCCTATAGAGAAGTCGTAAGGCGTTTTCGGATACTTACTCGGGTTAAATCGATCTCTAACCTTCGCGTTCGTTTACCTAACCCGAACATCCAAGAGTAACCGCATGCGCCATCCAGTTCAATTTTGTATTTGAAAAAGGCAGGATTAAGTCTCTTTTCTAAGTAACGTCATATATTCTATTCCTATAAATTATGGAAAGAGAAGAGAATTTGGCTCAGGGTAAATGTGTGGTTCCATGAGCCGAGAAAATAATGTGAAACATCTTCTACATAACTTTGTATGCAGATCTTTTTGTTTTAGAGCTAAATCCTCCTTTACTTCTTTAATATAGGTACTCAAAGATAATATTGAACTTGCAAGGGCACACCAGAAATTACAAGAAAGATTTCACAGAAGCCAATAAATCCAAGCAAAGCTACAGACAATTAGCAAATTCTCCACTTCTATGACATAGGTACTCAAAAATAACATTAAACATGGAAGGGCACACCATAAATTATAAGAAATATTTTACAAACCAATAAAAGCAAGCAGAACTAGACACAATCCGAAAATAAACTGGGACTGAAGAAATAAATCCAGAAAAATTTGGTTATGTTATTGATACGATTGTCACTTCAAATTCTAAACCTGATGTGTTCGTAAACTTAGAACCTGGGTTCGTGATCCGAGTAGATGCGCCACGTGAACCAACGCCTGTGGGGGGCTGAATCATGGGAATATGCTGGAGTGCTGATAACGCCAAAAAACTTTACCAGTAGCCCCTACTGTCACATCTTGTTACAGTTTGGTGTGTACTATGCGAGTTTGGATAATTGGTCAGATTATTCAGTTTTTCTTTCCTGGAATTCTCTAGGGTTTTCAGCGCTCCAGCAAATTCGCACCCTGCGATTTTGTTATTGAGATATCTAAAATCACATGTCAATAACGATCTTCTCAGGACTCTGGTCAACTTGACGAACAGCATATACGAAATGCTGGACAGAATTGTCCAACATTTCCAATATCGCAGCGTATTGACAATATTGGACACCATTTGCATTTAAAAATGTCTTAATTTGAACTTTAAACGTTGTCCTCGAATATCGAATTAAAAAAAAATAACTCTCAACTCAAATCATGATATAGATTTCACCAAAATTAACAAATTTATGCATACGAACCATTCATATGAGAAAGAAATGGTAACTCCTAGTCACAAAATGCAGCCGTAGCAACCATAGAAAAGAAAAGAAGTCCGAACACAATTCGTGAAAAAGAAAAGAAGCATTCCCATTGCATCAGACAGGCAAGTACCCTTCATATTTCGCGCCATGATCATCTTTACGAACTTGTGGAGCGATCCAAATAAGTCAAATTAATAGCGCGAGTTCCAGGCGTTTGGCACTGACAATTATTGTCTATTATAGCTATTATAGCTGATAAAACTGACTGAACTTCAACACTCTTAATTCTTCCAAACTATATTATAACCTCCCATCCGGAGCACTCGATCAAACTTTCATATTCTTTACAATTTTGAGTTTCGTAAACTTTATATTTCCGTTGTGTGCCCAAGACAATGCTGAGATTCTTTAGATGAATTGGACTGTTCTATAGGAAGATATTAAATATAATTCATGGCTTTTATATCCACCTACCTGAAATTTTCAGTCGAGAACTTTGACTGCTTTTCTGTTGAGTGCAGATCCGAAATTCCAGGTTTTGTATTGATTTTTCGCTGTAACACTCATGATTCTTTTTCTGTGGAGGATTTTACGGTTTTTACACCCATTCATGAACAATATTTTCAATAATCGAATTTTTTTTCAGAGAATGATGATTTTTTGAATGAATTTTGAATTGAAGTATCACTTGTAAAAAGCTTTCGAAGCAATACTTTGATTCCTCTTATTTTGTGGTGAATTTGTTTTTTATGACATGACATAGGTGGAGGGTTTCCCAAAATAGACGATATCACTTCAGATTTAAATAAAATGGGAATCGATCTGCGCTGAAGGCTTTAAAATTGGTCAAAAATGAAAAAAATTATAGAAATTTAAGTGAAGAGTCCAGAAAAAAAGTTTTTGAACGTCTATTCGTCCACAAAACTTACTGAACTTTTCAGTCGAGAACTTTGACTGCTTTTCTGTTGGGTGCATATCCAAAATTCCAGGTTTGTATTGATTTTTCGCTGTAACACTCATGACTCTTTTCTGTGGAGGATTTTACGATTTTTACACCCATTCATGAACAATATTTTCGATAATAATAATTTTTTTTCAGAGAATGATCATTTTTGAGCGCTCGTTCACCTTAAATGTTTTGAAATTTTCAGAGTAAGTTAAGGTCGCAAATGGCTCAGTTAAGTGCGTTAACTAGCCAAATCGTACAGCGAGTTCCATAAAATATGGCCATTAAAATTTTTGTTCCTCAATATCTCAAACAAAACGAAACCCATCGAAATGAAATGTTGCGGTCATATGCAAGTGGCTCATAATAAGCTTCATGAAAAATTTGGTGCCATAGTGTGAATAGAGCCATAGAAAATTGAATTGGAATATTTGAAAGAAGAAACTTCAGAGTTTTATAAAATAATATCTGATTCGGATGAAATTCATTATATGAACAAAATTTATACACTGAATGTTCATGCAGAATTGTGGTCATAGTGGTAAAAGAACCATAGAAAAATTCAATTTGAATAGTGAAAAAAAGAATCTTTATACTTCCATAACAGGAAATCCGATTCAAGTGAAATTTTGCTTGTGAATGAAGACTGTTATACCCAATTTTCATGCAAAATTTTGTGGCTATAATGTCAACAGAACCATAAAAAAATTCAATTAGAATATTGGAAAGAAGAATCTCTATATTTCCATAATAGCATATCCCATTCAAATGAAATTTATTTTATAAATCAAAACCGATATACTGAATGTTCATGCGAAATTTTGAGAGGATCGCACCATCAGAACCATAGAATTTAATTTTTGTAATTATTTATTTACATAAATCAATTCATTTGAATAATTTCCAGAATATAATTCCGATTGTGCTGAGATTCTGCATTTATATATTTGGTATCAATCTCAAATCCCATATAAAATTTTGAGGTAATAGTCTTATTGCTCCACCAAAGAACTAGCGCTCAAAAGCTCCTGCTCAGGGCTTTTCTTAAATTTTTGTATAAATGTTGGAAAAGCTTTCGGAGCAATAGTTTGATTCCAATTATTTTGTGGTGAATTTGGTTTCAATGACATGACATAGGTAAAGGGTTTCCCTATATAGACGATATGACTTCAGATTTCAGCCTTTAAAATTAGTCAAAAGTGAAAAAAAATTATAGAAATTCACGTGAAGAGTCTAGAAAATAGGTTTTTTTTCACGAATATACAAAATTCGAGTACAATATATTTCTCTATACTTCTGTTATGAGATAAAACGATTTGTCAATATTTTGGATGAAATTCATTAGTTATATAATAAACTCAGAAAACTACAAAATCAGACATCGTTGCTGGAAAACTTTATATGTCGTTATCTCGGTCGTTATATCACTACTGTCAATCCTTTTCCTGAATTTGTATGCAATAGTATCGATATCTAAAAATGAGTCTTATTAATCAGCCACATTTGAAAAATAAGCAGATTATAAGACTGTAAACAAATATTTCCTGATTCTTTCCCATCATCGCTGAAATGAAATCATTATACTACCTGCGAATATCAGATTGCCCCTCTTCATTCAATTCTGACATCAATGGGCCTAAAATTACTGACACATCAATGGAGGACTTTTTTATTCCTTTTACAAAACCACATTAGGAATAATACGTGGGAACGCCTCTTTATAAATACATGGCTATTGTTTATTTCTACGTCAATTGAAAAGTTATATTTTGGCGTATATCACGGGGAAACACGATATTATTGGCGCAAGCTATGTATCCTGTAGAATTGAGATGTGTGGTTTTTGTGCTAGGTGAAGTTTCTCATAGTGGTCATAGTGAGATGAAATCTTTTTGTATTTTTTTGGTTGGGTAATCGGTGATATTTTTATATTATATTACCATGTTCCTTTCCTTTATAGTGTTATGGTATATTCTTTTGAAAGATAATTTTCGAATATTAAACCTAATGTGGTACAAAGACTTTCCCAAGATTATTGCAAAAAATGAATAGGTACTTAGCTGATTTTTGGACCAAAATCAGGACCCTTATTTTCGGTACTGACAGATAGATTCATTGCAAAAAATTTGAGAAAGCCCTGAGCTGGTACTTTTGAGCACTCGTTCATTGGTGGAGCACTGAGGCTGTTACCCTAAAATTTTGTATAGAACTTAAGAATGATACTGAATATACAGGGTGTTCCTAAATTGAACGTACAAACGCCAAGGGGAAATTCCTTGAGTGAGTTTATGAAAAAAAAGTCTCATAAATATGGGGTCGCAAACGTTTCGTTTTCGAGATACAGAGTGTTGAAGTTTGAATTTTTTCAAGTTTTTTTCTCATAGTATCTACACTTCACAAGATATTCAACTGAAATTTGGCATAGATATTAAATTTGAGAGTTCTCACCACGTGACATGGCATTTTCGATAGAAAATCTACAGGGTGGTATTTTTTCTGGAACACTGCCACCTGTTCTTCTGCAGAACTTTTTTTTGGTGAACAACTGTTAATTTGAAAAAATGTAAAAAGAAACTTTGGTCTTATACAAATCTTTTCGATCTCTTGTAGTTTTGTCGTATCTACCAACGATTTAGAGAAAAAAAAATTTTTAATGATTCTCTCGAAATCCTCGTGAAAATCCAAATTATGATGCAAAGGCCACTTTGTAAGCTGTGTGAATGAATTCAGTGTCAGTTTTTATGGAAATTTTCCTGATCTGTAGCGATGATTCATAAAGATTCGATAAACTCGTATAATCAACACATGTTTCTGATTAAAACTTTAACACCCTGTATCTCGAAAACGAAAAGTTTGGGACACCATGTTTATGGGACTTTTTTTTTCTTAAACTCACTTAAGGCATCTCCCCTTTTCGTTGTACGTTCAATTTAGGAACACCCTGTATAAATGGAAAATCTCAGCATGATCGGAATAATATTAGGGGAATTATTCAAAATGAAATATGTCAAAACGTGACAATTAAACAAAATAATTCTTTGGTTCTGATGATGCGATCCTCTTAAAATTTTGCATGAACATTCAGTATATCAATCTTCATACAAAAAATCAATTTCACTCGAATCGGATATCTTCTTATGGAAATATTAAGATTCTTTTTTTCAATATTCAAACTGAATTTTCTATAGATCAGATCATGAAATCCTTCACGAACTTCACCGAGGCATTTGGGAACCAAATTCACCCTGAAAATTTCAATTCTCTAGGACAATCCCCTCGGAAGTTATCGTGTTCACGGCCTATTCGAACCCTTTCGTTTGATACCATTTTGGGTTCTCTTTAATCACAGACATTTGGGGCGAAACAATATAGCACTCGTTTAAGTAGAACGACCGTTCAAAAACCTACTGAAAATGGGACCTTGTAACTCGTAGCTAGCCTGGCAACCTTATTCATCAAAATTAAATGCTATATATACCAAATTTAAATAATGAACCATTAATTTCAACCATATTTTGGCCTGAAAAAATTGAGTTCTACACTCAATGCATAATAAGTTTTTTTATGATCGATCTAACTACACAAGTAAAAAACACAAATTTACAAATGCACGTGGAAAATTAATACGATTAAATTCAGTGGAAATATCAATCACAACCTCACGTTTGGCTTTGAACTATGTACCAATTCATTTCTTTCAATGAATGCAAAACATCCTCACAAAAGATGTGAACTTTTCAAGGATCAAGTTATCCTTGCGTGCCCTCGTGGGCCCATTTTAATAAGATTGAGATCGGTTGGGGAGGGTATTCATTTCAGGTCCTCTGCAACAGGGTAGTAGGTAATTCAATATTATTATGGAATTGTCAGGGTTGCTGATAGGTTTCTTTCATGAGAATTACATAATAAAGGCAACCAATTAAGTATAATGTTTCGAAGACTGCGCAAGAAAAGGATTTTATACAATGAAAATGAAATGTCACTTATTGTTTCGATACCCACTTTTGTGGTTTGACAACAGGCTGCTGGTCCTTAACCATTCTTCTATGCTCCACTATTATTACTATGACATCATTTGAATGGTGTCGCGTTCGGATGTAGTGTGCCCCGAGGAAATTCAAAGCTTTTGCTTCAGGCGATCTTTATTGGTGTGCTACAAAAGAGCATCCATCCAGATCGGAGCACGATGGATTTGTTGGGTTATTTATGGGTTAAACAATCGAGAGAAGTATTTACATGCTGTTCAGAACTTACAGATAAATGTAGCATTTAGATTCCGCATAAGTTCCTTACATCTTGTGAATACTTTTTCCAGTATAATTTAATGTTCATCTCGTTATTTGTAGTACGAGTAAAAATTCTGTGAGTTTCTGTGATATTAGGCCTTTTCAGAAACCTACTCGGGTTAACTCGATCCATTACCTTCGCGTTCGTTTACCTAACCCGAACATCCTACCCGTGTTCGGAAAGTACGATGCTATTAACCCGATCACTGACACCAGGTTGATTTATCGTAACCCCAAACAAGAGCAGGGTCGTAGAGTCACTGCATGCGCACTGCAGTTTAATTTTGTATCTGAAAAGGGCGGGAATAAGTCCTCTACTATTTTCTTAGTAATTTCATATATTCCATTCCTAAAAATTGCGATAAAAGAAGTGAATTTGGCTCAATGTAAAATGTGTGTTTCTAAGAGCCAAGAAAATGTAAAACAACTTCTTCATAACTTTGTATGCAGATCTTTCTGCTCTTAAGCTACAGCCTTCTTTACTTCTTTGACAGTTACTCAAAGATAACATTAAACATGGGAGGGCACACCAGAAATTATAAGAAAAATTATACAAAATCCAATCAATGCAAGCAAAGCTAGAGACAATCCAAAAATAGACTTGGACTGAAAATAAATTCATAGAATATTTGGTTATGTTATTGATACGTCTGACATTTCAAATCCTTAACCTAATGTGTTCGTAAACTTAGAAACCGACCCGAGTAGATCCGTCACGTGATCCAATGGATCGGGTTAATAACCCTGAGTAAGTTTCCGTGAACGCCTATTAACTAAATCAATTTCTACTGGAAAGAACATCATGAAAGTCAGCAGCTTTTGCGGCGCTTGATCATATTGGTAAACTATAATTCAAATCTTGATATTATCAGAACTATTGGTATCATTTCATTCATTGTTTCGAAGGTGCTCCTCTCAGGATTATCGGGTTTTCATTTTCTTTATTACCTAGAAAATTGTGCTGTCCAGGACGATGTACTCCTCAATCAAAGGATAAAATCACTTAGTATTTTTCTATTTTCGAAGGTTCTTATCACTTCACTTTTTCTACTCGATAGTTTCTAAAAATCCTTTTTAGTCTGGTCTCAGCATCTACTGATAAGAGATGAATTGATGATTTACATAAAATAGATTAAGATTCAATCACGAAAGGCTTCAAATAGAGCAAATTTAGGTTCGGAATATTTAGACTTTTTCGTTATCATGTTAGCCATGATATAATGGCGGAGGATGAGCAGCTAGCAGTTGATATGTCATTCGAAAGTACACTTAATTACTGTACTATTTTTTACTGAAAAGAAAATGTGTTCATAATAATTAGAATTTCATCTTATCTTGTAGAAAATTTATTGCCCTTTCCGTATATGTAGTCAAATTTGATGAGACTACAAGGAAAACTGAATAAGGATTATTTAGAGGAAAAACTCGAACTATTTCGTGAAATCAAGAAATGTTCAATTGAAGAATAACTGTCAACATTTTGACTATGTATAGAATATATTGCGAGTCTTTGCTACTAAAACCAAACAATTTTTATTCCAGAATGTCTGCAGCTTTTTTATCGCTTGATCATATTGTGAAAACGCTTATTCAAATATTAGGATTATGGAAACGATTGTTAACATTTCTGCAGTTCCTTTTAGAAATATTTGGTTTCTGTAGGTTTGATGATTTGGAAGATTCCAATTCCAGAATATGGTGCTTTCCAGGATGTTGTACTCCTCCATAACAAAAGATGAAATCTGTTCATATCTTTCCTAATTTCAAGGCTTTTAATCGCTTCACCATTTCTATACTCAATCGGTTGAACTTCCCCGATCTTTAAACGAAGCCTGTTTCCAACTTCGATCTCATTCATCCTTCGATTCAATGAAAATTTCCCGGCTGAAATGAATGGAAAAACCTCCATGTTTCTTGCCTTTCCCAGTATTTTGCGCCAGTTAATAATTGATCTCGTTATTTGTAGTACATATTGTGCCGGAAATTTTCCCTAACCTGTTCGTTCAGGCGACGAGGTTCGTTATTTTACACCCAGTAATTTGTGTTCGGTTTTTTCACGTTTAAACACCCGTTAAACAGTCTACGTCATACGTACTGAACAAATACAACAAATGTAAAACCATATCAATTATTATTTCCGAGTCTGAGTGTTTCCTGGCAGCTTCTGTGGAGTTCTGGATTTTCTACTCTTTCTGGTTGCATTGTTCTGTGCTCGGGTATAATGATCTCTTGAGATATACGCGCTAGGGAGCATGTTGCAGTTTTTTGAGCATGCTGGAATTGCGAATGTGGCCGAGAATGTGGATTTTGAGCGATGTTTGGGAAGGGAATTATTTTCTGTTTTAAGTTGAGAGAAATTTGTCAATGCAGCTGTAGTGAGAAATGTATACCTATAGGCACCTAAATATACGTTTAGTAAAGCCATCAGTTAATCAACATTATTTCGTAATGATGAATTGATTGAATTTATAAAAGAAAAGAATGAAGCCAATTGCCAGCAAATTTGAATCATCCTTTTTTCTCTTATTCAGATAAAATATAAAACAATAAAACATTTAAGAAAAGTCCTGAGCAGGTGCTTTTGAACGCTCGTTCATTGGTGAAGTAATGTTATCTCAAAATTTAGTATAGGACCTGATATTCATGATAAGTTTGCGAATGCAAAATCCCAGCACTATCGGCATTATATTCTAGAGATCATTCAAAAAAATGGAATATTTAAAATCAATAATTAAAAAAAATTAAATTCTATGATTCATGATGCGATCCTCTTGCAATATTGCATGAACATTCAGTATATCAATCTCCATCCACAAGATGAATTTCACCCGAATCGGATAACATCTCATGGAAATATAAAGATTTCTTTTCAAAATTTCATTTTGATTGGTTTTGTCTGAGATATTGAGGAACACGAATTTTGAATGGTCATATTTTATGAAACACCAGTACGTTTTGGCTTGTTAACGAACTTAACCGCGGCATTTAGGAACTGAACTCACCATGAAAATCTCTATAGGAAAATCCCTTTGTCAGTTATCGTACTTATGGCCGGACGACACAACGGACATAATTGAATTCGACCACGGATTCGTCATCAGGGATTCGAACCCTATCGTTTGGGACCAATTTCGGCTCAAAATTATAATATTACAGACCTTTAGGCAAAACAATATAACATAGAACGAGAGCTCAAAAATATTCCTCTGTATTTCTTTGGAATATTAAGCCTGCAACCAATAATACATAAGCGTAATGGTTTGTTATTGGTTTCAGGGGCAAAATCGTATAGTCTTCACATCTTTGAATTCTAGAGCTGGAGTAAATATCTTGGATCCTTAAGTTCTTATTGAATTATTTTTTATAATTCTAATGAACTTTCACCAATACCAACGTATATCAGTTCATATTTCCTTCGAAAAAATAATGGATGAATGAAAATTCAATTTAAAGTTTTATTCAATAAAATAAATACAAAAATAAATTTTCTCCTAATTCACTACATTATTCAGGCATACTGTCGGGCATATCTTCTGGCATACGACGATGAAGCATGAGCAAGCAAAGGAAATTCACCATTCTCCAAAGGATTCAGTCTTAGAGGAGATTCTGATGTTCTTATAGGAACTGGAGTTGAAACTACTATATGTGGACTTTCTACCACAGCCGAAGTATTGAAAACTGAACTAGCATCCACGAATTGACTAGAAATATGAGAATTTATATCTAAAGGAGTGTAAGAAGTTGGTTGAAGATGACCACTTGAGATAAGACTAGGTACAGGACTGCCTGTAACAATATTTTGTGGAGTGTATCCATTTGTAGTTACTGCAATAGGTTCATGAGTTGGATTTATAATATTAGTCAACCCATGAATTGAGTTTGGACTTATTGAAACCTCTTGGGCATCGACTTTGGCACCTATGGAATTAGGCAATCCAACATTTTGTTGATTTATCTGATGAGAATCACCTTTTCTGTCAACAATTTCCGATTTCAACTGTGCTAATATTGGGTTTGGAGTACCTTGTGGTAAACTAGTAATAGGAATCAATTTTCTACCAGATTCTTCCTTCGAAATAGAGTGACCATCAGCCAAGTTCGTCTCAGGATGATCCACTTCCTTAATCAAGGAATCTACAAAGTGTTGTTCACCTATTAATTGGCCTATGTCACTCAATATTTCAGGGTTTGAATTCTGTAGACCTGCACCATATCCAGTAGTTCCAAAGTTGGTAGGTGAGTTGTCAACTAAGATTTGAAAGTTTTGAGCTATCTGTTCACTTGGGTAATGTCCATTTGAGTTATGAGATTGAACCAATTCTTGTGAAGTTACTTGATGGAAATGAGTTGTTTCTTTTGGTATTGCTGTTGCTTGAATTGGAATATCTTGATGGTTTGGTCCAGTATTTTGAGGCACAAAGCTTGGATTCATTCCGTTTATGAAGTCATTTAAACTAGGTTGCTCTGTAGGTAAATAACCATTAGGAGCTGTGTTGTATCTAGGAATATCTTCAGCATGGGCATGTTTATTATTGTTTAGTTCAGAATTATGTACAGGGTGAGCCAAGTGAGCTTCATCCCTGTAAACAACAGCTTTGAATCCATGGACGTCGTCCGCAGTGTAGACAACAGTTCTTTTAGACCCATCAGGTTCTATGAGAGAGTAAGTACCATGTACCACGTTGTCAAGTCTTGATTCTCTATGGAACTTCTGGTCACCAGTTGACACATCGTTGACAGTATAGCCGTAGGCGTATTCTTGGCCAGTGAGGAATTGTTCTTGATCAGAGTAGTGTGGAGAGTGTTCACTGAATTCTTGAGTGAAGGAGGGATGTTCTTGATGATCCAGATAATAGTTTTCATTATAGGGACTGAGGTAATTTGATTCTTGAGCTTCTTGGTCTGGGTAGAAGTCTTTAACACATTTTCCGTTTGGTTTTCCGACAGCAGAGCACTTCAGGAATTCTTCAGCTTTGGAAAATGAAATTGTGAGCAGAATGAGAATGTTAATCTGAAAATAAAAATAATCAGGTTTATCAGTGAATTAATACTAATTTGGGTAGTACTAATAAGTATTGAATCAACTAGTTTATTAACCTCTAGATTAATAAACGAAGTGATTACAAGATTTTTCCGTATACAAAAACTCTTTATTAGAATACATTTTTTTCTGGAATAAGAGATATACATATATTATATGGGGTGTCCCGTAATTAGACCGACAAACTTCTAGTGGACATTATAGATCATATTTTAGACAGATTCGACCCAAATCATATGATGCAAAATTGCTTCGTTAAGGAGCTAGTGCCCTTTGAAGATGACGTCCTGTCCACACTTTTTTGCCACATATTCGCAAAACATGAATGCAAATAACTGATATCGAATTTTTTGGCGAGAGAAGATGATCTTTGTTTGATAGAATTGAGTTTGAATTGATTGATTATCAACCTAAACATTATCAAGTGAAAATAAATTCAAAACAAAAGTGAACATTGAGTACTTAGTAAAAGGAGAGAAAATTTCAAATCTATTTTTTTCAGAAATGTGCATCTGGGCGTTATCATACGAGAGCATCTTTTTTCAAGAAAAAATATCAGAGTTTATGAATATGATGTAAATGTCGCGAAATAATGAAAGTTAGAAAAGTTTCAACTGAAAATACCCTTCGCCCCCCCAAATGATACGATTGTGCTTGACATGAAAGAAATGCACTCAATCTAATCGATGCGTATTTTTCATATTAGCCAATGTGTAAACTTTCAGCACTTTATGTGACTCCGTTTTGCGAATATGTAGCAAAAAGTGTGGACAGGACGTCATCTTCAAAGGGCATTAGCTCCTTAACGAAGCAATTTTGCATTATATGATTTGCGTCGAATCTGTCTAAAATACGATCTATAATGTCCACTAGAAGTTTGTCGGTCTAATTACGGGACACCCTGTATAATACGCATTTTCTATGTTTCAGAAGAGTTGTGACATTTCTTGTATTGCTTCTGAATACTTTGTATTGATTTACTCAAGACAATTCCACATTAAAATAATAAGCATTAAGCAATTATAAGTCATTATTGATTAATTTTTTTATTCGTGAAGCCTACCCAAATTTTAAGCAAATTCTTCAAACGTTGGGCATATTTCATGGAAGAAAAATTGTCCAAATATTGATGCAACAGGGAAAAAATCTCTATATCTTCATTTCAAATACGTAAGGCTACATAAATTGGAAATTAAAATTATGAATTCACAAGAAACAATAGCAATCGACTAATGAGACTAATGAGAGTAATAGTTTTTAATCTCAACGATTGATTGACAAGCATTTGGTTAACATGCAAAAATGAAGTGTCAACACACAACAAAAAACAACAATCATTGAAAAATCTATTGCATTTTCTCTTCAATAACACCTTTCACGATAAATTCAACAATGCCTAAATACAATTTGAGACAATTTAGTTCTATCAAGTGAAAAACAGCGTGCTTAGCATTGTTATTATATAATTATTGATCTCATCTAAGGCAAACTTGAACAAATAATGAAGAAAAGAAATAATTTAATATTCAAAGTTAATATAGAAATTGGGGACTTACCCTAAATATGAACGTAAATTTTAATATTAAATTTCATAGTTTACTCACCATGTGGCACATATTGAAGATGAGATGGATCTGCACTATCGCCAAAAATGGAAAGAACTTTATATGTTGATGATATAAAACAGAGTATTCATAATATTTCTCTCCCACAATACAACGATGGAGAGTATGTAAATTTAGCATTGTTCCACATGTGAACAATGGAGAATATCGAAATGGGAATACCCCTCTAGAAATTCGTTCGATTCTAGATGACATAATTCCTTATTATCCTAAGCAAGTGTTGCAGAAAGATGAGATTTTCTTATGTGAACCGACAAAAATGATGAGGATCTTATTAATGAAGCGAAATGACCTTCAAGATATTTGGAAATTTCTTCATGTTGTCGAGTGCCAGAATCAATCAATTGGGATCACTTTTCTCCACTCCAAAAAAGTTGGTAGGTTCCAAAATTTTGAAGAGGAATAGGTTGTGGTATGTAACCTAATGTTTTCTAATTATTACATCATTATTGATATCTATTGATTTATTTTTGTTTGCAATAAAAAACAATAATACATGAGATACATCTCAATTGAAAAATAATTAAGAAAAGTCCTGAGCAGGTACTTTTGAGTGCTCGTTCATTGGTGGAGTAATAATGCTATTACCTCAAAATTTCGTATTGGACTTGGGATTCATGCTAAGTATATGAATGCAAAATCTCTGCACGAGCGCAATAAATTCTGAAAATTATTCAAAAAATTAAATATGTTAAAATCAATAATTAAGAAAATTAAATTCTATGGTTCGGATGATGCAATCCTTTTGAAATTCAGCACGGACATTCAGTATATCAATCGTTATTCACAAAATAAATTTCACTCGAATCAGATACTTATCATGAAAATAAAAAGATTCTTCTGTTCAATATTCCAATGGAATTTCCTATGGTTCTGTTAACACAATTGCCACAAAATTCTGCATGAGGCTTATTATAAGCATCTTGCATATAGCAGGAAAACGGACGCAATGAATTGATTATGACACGGATTCGTCATCAGAGAGTCGAACCCTGTCATTCAAGATCACTTTAAGCTGAAAATTAGAAAATGACAGACATTTGCGCAAAACGCTATAGCACTCGTTTAAGTAGAATGAGCGCTCAAAATACGGAAGATTCAATTTTTGATAAACCAAAAAAAACATGTTTCATTCAGCCACTCAATATTTTCAGAATATATATACCTTATGTCTTGTAATGTAGAATCTTATGTCTTGTAAAATCATCATTATTATAGTCCATTCACGAAAGATTGACCGCTTGTTTATTTATCTGAAGTTGGGCAGTATTTGCTGTCATAACGTAAAATAAAGTCAACGTTGCCGAATGTACCCGGCCTCGTCCGACGAGCTTGCGGGTTATTAGAGAACTCTATGCAATATTGACAACATTGCGTATCAATCTGACAAGAAAATAAACAACATACCTAAAATTTTCAATAGGTACACAGTGGAATATACCAAATTTCCATGGCCAACCGATTGCTCAACCTTTTCGTGAAGGACTTCTTCTAGGATTCAATATTTTCATTGGGTCATTTATGTGAACAATAAAACATGAATACATACGTTACACCCAATTTAAAAATAGGAAGGGACAAACCCAATTTTACATAGGCTCAGTTGAATGTTGCTCCCAAGCAAACATTTTTCCTGATTTTCAAAGTATTCATAGACTTTTAGACCAACAACAATTCTAACTAGACAATCCAATACTTCTAATAACTTCGTGACTAAAAAAACATATTTCACTCCATAATAAATTTTATTTCACAAATATACAAGAATATCAACAGAAAAGATGGTAGGTTTAGTAATGGTAGACATTGTTGTATCGGTTGACGTATGGGCTGTATGGGTGTGCGTATCCAGAGTAAGCGTTTGTCAATCCAGAGTAGTATGGGTTGTAAGCGTTGTAAGTGTTGTAAGGGTTGTAAGCTCTGATAGCTGGAATGGCAGCAACTCTGGTAGCCAAAGGAGCAGTGGCAATAGTGTGGACTGGAGCAACAGTGTGAACTGGAGCAACAACAGGTTTCACTACTTTGGCGATTGGAGCAGTAGCGGTAAGAGGAGCACCAGCTGGTTCTTTGTGTACAACAGCCTGGAATCCATTGACAGCATCAGCAGTGTATTCTACAATGCGCCTGGTACCATCAGCTTCAACCAAGGAGTAGCTACCACGGACAGCATCACCATCACGGCTTTCTTCCTGGTGTTTCTCGTCACCAGTTGTTGGATCGTTACCTTGGTATTCAAAGTTGTAATGGGCTGGAGCTTCTGGTTCAGCGATCAGTTGACCGTTGGGCAGAACGGCTGCTGAAGCAACAGCTACGAAAGCCAAAAAAGCTACAAGCTGAAAAAGGGAAAGAAATATGAAACCTAATCATACCTATGTGATGAAAATCTGCTAATGAGTAAACATTATCAAATATTCGAATAGTTAACTAGTAATGAGTAATAGAACCTACTTTGAAAGCCATGATGATGTTCAGTGATTGAAAATTCGATATCAACTGATTTCAGATAAGTCAGATCTGCTATTTATATTGAAGACACGAAGAGGAGTCGAAGTGAATACATTAAGGCTCGATATTTTGCAAGGTTAATGGGTTTCCTTTGATTTATTCGGTTTTTGAAGAATTTTTGTTGGACTAGACCTGTTGACCTGACACATAGTTCAACTGTGAGTAAACTCTCTCATAGGTCAAGAAGTAATTCCTCGCTTACTCAAATTCTAGAAATTGCTGCTTCCTTCCTTGTAATTGAGGAAATATATTTCGTTAGGCAATATTTTTTCATGTTTGGACTGCAGATATTCTAAAGTTTGCATATTTGGACGAGACAGTTTAGTGATCATTTATAATGCGATTCAACACCATATTAAATACACTGCGCAAAAAAATTAACGCACATTATGGAAATCTCAAATTTATTCTACAACTGAAGGTGTTCTCAATGATAATCTTTTTCAGAAATATGCATGCAAAATGTTATCCACTTTCAACGTTTTTCTTCAATACAGATGTTTTTTCCAGCAGGAATAAAAAAAGATGAGATTATCAGATTTTGAATGTATTGGCTCCATTCTGAAATCAGTTGTTCTGGATCAATTCTGGTGATCAATAGTTTTTCTTTCGTTGATTTTCTACACTCGATCGCTATGCAACGCGAAACACGCAATTTGACCAAGAGGAATGTGATGCCCAAGCGGTAGTTTTGCGAAAAGAAGGGTGGACATACACAAGAATTGCAGAAAGGTTTGGAGTTTCCCATACAAGTGCGTTCAGAATTTTGCAGCGATTCAGGAAGACAGGTATGAATTCCGAAGAGCAGGACAGGGTAGACCACGGGTAACAACTGTCATTCAAGAACGTTACTTGAGAGTTTCTTCTTCGTTGAGACAACGGTTTGCAACCGCTCGCCTCCTTCAAATCACTTGAGCAAGTTCATGGGGTGCAAATTAACACTCGGACAATAATAAATCGTCTCAGAAAGTATGATTTAAGGTCTCGTGTCGTGGCAAGAGGCCCAGCTCGTACCCCAGCCCATCGAAGGGCGCGTTTGGATTTTTGCGAGAGCTCATATCCATTGGGAAGAGTTTTCTCCACAAATGAGTCTAGATTCTGCCCTACTTTATGATCGACGTTCCCTTGTATACAGACTTCACATGAAAGATATACTCAGTGCATTTTCTGAATACTACTGGTTTCGGGGAGGATCGATTAGGGTATGGGGTGGAATAACTTTGACTGCTCGCAAAGACCTAGTGGTCGTTGATAATGGAGCTATGAATGCTGATAGGTATATAAGGAACATTCTTGAAGAGCATGTAGTGCCATTTGCCCCATACATTGGTGAAATTTTCATTTTTATGGACGATAATGCCAGACCCATGGTGCGCGCATCATTCAGGAGTACTTTGAAGAGGTTGAAGTCTCTCGAATGGAATGGCCAGCAAAAGTCCAGATCTCAATCCGATTGAGCAGGTTTGGGACAACCTCAATAGAAGGCTTAGAAGTTCAGAAAATCATTCAGCTACTCTTAATGACTTAGGAATCCAACTCAGAGAAATCTGGGAAGGATTAGATCAGAACATTTTGAGATCAATCATTTTGAGTACGAACCGTCGTTGCCGAGCTGTATTAATGCAAGGTGTGGATAACCAAGTATTGAATCACTTATCAGCATTCCAGTATTTTAAAAATTGTTTATTTCTCTTCTTTCACATAAGATTCGGTAATTTTTTTCTTTCATTTAATGTGTCTTGTTTCGTTGTTTCGTTAAAAACCTTCCCGAGAGAACATAAAAAATAAGTTGTAAAGTAAATGTAAAGTTAACTTTCATTAAAATTGAGATTTTCAGAATGTGCGTTAATTTTTTTGCGCAGTGTATATGTAAAAAGGAAATGATTAATATCTTCATCAGCAGATTATTTCCCTAATGGTCCATTACAATTCAAGAACATTTTCGATACCACATTTACTAACGATGCTTCTTAGCCAAAACCAACTTCATGTATTCAAATCTTCATCGCATAAATCTAATAAGTCATGATTTTAATAGCTAATACATGTATTATATCGACATATTTAAATAGATCAGAGCAAAATTGATGACCCAACCTCCTTCAACTCATCAGAAAATGTCACGCCAATATTTAAACTGGTCTAGCGAATTTTAATTTCTTTGGTCTCATCCTGTTCGTCCCACAAATATATTTTATATTTGATTTACTTGAAATAATTCGAAGAATGCCTGTTAACCTTTCGAAACGTTAAAAATTAATGGATCTTCAAATCTCGTCCTTTTTCAGAGAGGCGTCTTCTTTTTTTCGCTATAAATAGGAGATCTGGATTATCAGAAATTAGTACAGGTCTTCTGGTCGAACTCTCAGCATCATAATGGCTTTCAGAGTGAGTTTGAAGATTTTCAACTTGTGATAAAGTAGACTTTTTAACCGATATGTGAATAATTTCTGTGAGAAGCGAATTTTAAGAAAAAATTGGTTTCTGTCCATCGTCAATAGCGAATTTGATAATTTTTTATTGTCATGATTTTTTATTTTAATAGATTTTTATTAGGTCAACAAGTATTTCTCGAATATCAAAATTTGAAAGGATGGATTAATTCATACCCATCCATCCAGAAATACACGATATTTTGTCACTGTATCATCTTGTCCAATTTCATCCTATTTGTTTGTACTGTTCGAATTTCAATTTGATTTTTTTCTCCTCTAGCGATTATCAAATATTATAGTATTCAATAATACTTACTATGCTTCAATTTTATTTTCATTGTAGAAGATGATTTTTGATAGAAATTAATCGATTTCTTGCACCTGTGTCGAATGTCTGAAATAATGAATCGAATGTATTTGATACGAAGCATCCTCATATCAGCAAAATAACTCCTTTGTTTATTTATTGGAACTCATCAAAGTGATTCAGTACTATTCTACATCTTTCTGTGAACTACAACAAATATTCATTTTATTTTCAGATCGTAGCTTTGTTTGCTTTCGTAGCTGTTGCTTCAGCAGCCGTTCTGCCCAACGGTCAACTGATCGCTGAACCAGAAGCTCCAGCCCATTACAACTTCGAATACCAAGTGAACGACCCAACAACTGGAGACGAGAAACACCAGGAAGAAAGCCGTGATGGTGATGCTGTCCGTGGTAGCTACTCCTTGGTTGAAGCTGATGGCACCAGGCGCATTGTAGAATACACTGCTGATGCCGTCAATGGATTCCAGGCTGTTGTACACAAAGAACCAGCTGGTGCTCCTCTTACCGCTACTGCTCCAATCGCTAAAGTAGTGAAACCTGTTGTTGCTCCAGTCCACACTATTTCCACTGCTCCTTTGGCTACCAGAGTTGCTGCCATTCCAGCTATCAGAGCTTACAATCCTTACAACACTTACAACGCTTACAACCCATACTACTCTGGATTGACCAACGCTTACTCTGGATACGCACACCCATACAGCCCATACGTCAACCGATACAACAATGTCTACCATTACTAAACCTACCATCTTTTCTGTTGATATTCTTGTATATTTGTGAAATAAAATTTATTATGGAGTGAAATATGGTTTTTTTGTCAATCAGTTATAAGAAGTATTAGATATTGTCTAGTTAAAATTGTTGTTGCTCTAAATATTTTTTGAATATTTTCAAAAATCAGGAAAAATGTTGGCTTGAGAGCAATATCAGGAACGGCATAGACATAAGATTCTTTATTGCATAAAATGGAGTGAATTATGGTTTTATTCTTCGTTTGATAGTGGCCAACAATTATAAATAATGATGTAATATCCTTTTCGATTTTTCTGCAACTCTTCACCATTCGTAGTATACTATTATGCTTCAAAATTCAGGAAGAAAAGTGTATATTTATTCAGCAAACTCACCGCAAATTAATATTTTCTTGTGGATGATCATGAGATATCTTGAATACATATCGTGAAGCAAAAAAGAACGAAAAATCACAACTCTTAAAATTGTCATTTCATTTATTCTTCTACAAACAAAGTTACTTATCATAGTAGGTATACTTTCACAGGATTCTATATCTCGAAATTTTGATGTTGATTTAGTTCGCCATCGGTAACTCATCGCCCAATCTTATTAATTTTGCCATCAACAAAAATAATTATCAATTGATTAAAAATGTAACAATCTCTAATTCGTTATACCTTCAAATCATACTTCCTAGATTTAAGAACAAGATATTCTAAGCTGAATGATATTTAAGGAGTGAACTACTTTTGATAATTTGTGGGCGTTACCTTGAAGATTTGAAGAAACTTCAGACCAAATCTAAATGCATGATATCCTTGAACTTTAAGATGTGTGAATTTTGTCTAATCGTGAAGTGGTTCTTTTATATTGTCTTCGACACTCAAATCGCAGAAAAAAACATTTTTAGCACTTCTTCATTTCGTTCGTTTCAATTCGTTCTTGGTTTATGATGAATTTTTGAAAGTTTTGGAAAAATGCAAAAAATGCATTGTTTATTGAAGAACAGAAGGATATTTTATGATTAAATATGTAGAAAAAAGGAGAACACTGGTCACTGAGTTGAAATATAATCCACCTTACCATTTTACTATAGTGTGTCCATTCTAAGTTTTTGTTCAGTTATTATTTGATAGGCCTCATTAATTTGTTGGGCATTCCAGTGGTTTTTCTGCTATCGTCTATTGAAATTAGACTTTCTATGGGAATAGGTATCAGGATAATGAAAATAATTGTTGAAATTTTCTGTTTTTAATTACAACTTAAAAACAATATTTACAGTCAAAGGCATTCGATCACTCAGATAGAAAATTCTGTCAATATTTACCAGACGGTTGGGGCAGCGTATCTTGATACAACGGATCCATGAGTCAAATAAGGAGCAGCGTAGGTTCTGGCAACATAACCAACAGATGGAGCAGCATAAGAGTGAGCTACAACAGATGGGGCAGCGTAAGAGTGGGCTACAACAGATGGGGCAGCATATGAGTGGGCTACAACAGCTGGAGCGGCGTAAGTCTGAGCTACAACTGGAGCGTTGTGGGTGACAGTTCTGGATTCGTAGGATGAAGATACGGCAGCTGGGGCAGCAATTGTTTTAGTTACAACAGCTGGAGCGGCATAAGAGTGGGCTACAACAGCTGGAGCGGCATAAGTTCTGGCAGCAACAACAGCAGGGGCAGCGTAGGTGTGAGCTACAACTGGGGCATTGTGGGTGACAGTTCTGGATTCGTAAGATGAAGATACGGCAGCTGGGGCGGCAATGGTTCTGGTGGCAACAACAGCGGGGGCAGCATGGGCAACAACAGCAGGGGCAGCGATGGTTCTGGCAGCAACAACAGCTGGGGCTGCAGCAATGGTTTCAACAGCGGCAACTGGGGCGGCTACAGCAAGAGGTTCTTTACGTACAACAGCGTTGAATCCGTTGATGGCATCGGCAGCATAGTCTACAGTACGTTTGGTTCCATCGGAATCTACGAGAGAGTAGCTACCTTGGACAGCATCACCACGTCTGGTTTCTACCTGGGATTTGTGGTCACCGGTGTAGGGGTCGCTTACTGAGTATCCAAAGTCATAGTGGGCTGGGGATTCAGCTTCAGCAATGACTGTTTTGGCTACTGGGGCCAAAGCGAGGGGAGCGGCATAGGTCTCTGCGATGAGTCCAGCACCATGGATGGCGCTTCCACGAGCTACGGCCAAGAGAGCGGCGAAGGCGACGAACTAAAAAAAAGAGAATTTCAAATAAGTACAGCTTACAAAATGCAATTTTCAATTAACCTGTTATTTCCAATGGAATAAAGATAAACTTGCATGCTTATAGTTGAAACAAATTGTATGGAAAAATTTCTACTCACTTTGAATGCCATTTCGGTAGTTTTCACTGATGAAGTTGATCTGTGATACTTTTTCGCTGTGATCCCTGTCTTATATACCCCATCAAATTCTTAAGGAACAAGGCGTGGTCCCTCTAGTTGCCAATTAGAGAGATCAAGGTCTTCCAAGGTCCTACGCCGTTTTTAAAACTACCTTGAAAAACAATTCCGGTATTTAACAAAGAGCACAGTGCACGAAATTTCTTGAATATCTTATTTCGCCGAGTGGAATGTTGTTGATAGGAGATCAATTAATCTCTCGTTGTTTTCTGTACCTGTTCCCAGGTGGTATCCGAATAGGAAGCGGATGTAGATCTGTCAGATTTTCGATAGATGTTTGAGTCTTCATTGAACATACTCTCCATTTTGAGCTTTTCATTATTTTGGTAGATATTAATTTATTTAGTGAAGAAATAGAAATTGGAAGTAACAGGATGGCATTATTTTTGTGTGTTTTTATGATTTTCAAAGGATAGAACATGATACATTTCGCTCTCCTTAAACGAACGCTCAAATTCTGTTATTATCGAATTTGTACCGAAAATGGTCTCAAACGATAGGGTTAGACTCCTTGATGACCAATTCGTGGTCAAATTCAATTCTGTCCGTCTGGTACAATAACTTCCGAAGGGATTGTCCTAGTAGCCCAGTCAAATTAGATGAAAAAGGGGGCCAACCTCGGAATGAAAGATATAAGCTGAAAATTGGTATGAACCTTTGTTTTGTCATTCTAAATGTTGTCTCAAAAGTCACAAATGCTATCGTGCCGGCGTCTTAAATATTGAAGGTCAAAGGTCATAAAAATCGGTTTTTGCGAATATCTGCCTTCCTATTGCTTTAATGAGATTTGCAGTTATTATAAAAGTTGTAGACTATAAAATTGTCTACAACTTTTATTTGAACTTTTTTTTTATACGACCAACCGTTTTTGGGTAGGGCGCGAAGAGTGCGCAGCGTAGTCATATATGACCTAATGCAAGGTCAAGCGTGAGCTACGGTTAGCAGTTCGTTGTATAAAGTCAATTATTACCTAACCATTATAAATATTAAACAATGCCCACTAATTATGTACTAATTATTAGTTAACTATTTAAAAAAGGAAAAAAAAACTGTAACTAGAGCATTGGAGAAAATTTCCAATTTGGATGAACTGGTGGAAGTATTTCAACAAGAAAATTGCCCGGAACAAACATTATTTGAAAATGGAGTGCGCATCTTGTTGGCATTATATAATGCTCCAAAATCTGAGGACAACATTGACCATTTCCGCTACACGCAATTCATCAAATTAACGAAACTAAATAAACCTGTACAATTGTCAACACTTCCACCAACAAGTGTAGCAGCTCGTCAATATTCAATCGTGTCTACTACCAGATCAAACGTGTTAAGGGAAGGACATAGAACCTTAAGAATGGGGCTGGATGCTCGAAAATGAAATCCTGGAGCCCATAAGACGTTACTACCTCCAGCACCAGCCGAACTACTAAACGTTATATTTTGCAATTGCAAAAATGGTTGTGGTTCCCGCTGTGGATGCAGAAAGTCAGGGCTACTATGTTCTTCAGCTTGTGGCCAGTGCAACGGACAAGCTTGCCTCAACGCTTCACTAAATCCAAGTAATCCCGATTCCCGATGAAGAAAGCACATATGAGCCTGAAATTCTGGAAGGTTTGGAGATGAATATGACCGATGATGAGGATGATGACAATGAACTGAACTTTTTGGAGCGACAACAAGGAGAAGACGACGAAGAGAAGATAATTAGCTTTCTTTTACAATTTTATTATAATTAAAATCAATATGCCATATTGAATGATAAATAAAGATATGTGTGAAATATATCCCTTACTTTTCAATATAAAATATAATTGAAATATATAATCCAGAATTAATAATATACTATAGTAAAATAATAATTATAATAATTATACAATATGAATAATTCAATTACTTATTTTAATTTAATATAAAGAATTAACAAATAGAACATAAATATGGGCATTGTTTAATAATTATAATTGTTAAGTGAATAATTGACTTCATACAACGAACTGCTAACCGTAACTCACGCTTGACCCTGCATTAGATCATATATGACTGTACGCTGCGCACTCTTCGCGCTCTACCTCAAAAACGGTTGTTCGTATGAAAAAAAAGTTCAAATAAAAGTTGTAGACAATTTTATAGTCTACAACTTTTATAATAACTGCAAATCTCATTTAAGCAATAGGAAGGCAGATATTCGCAAAAAACCGATTTTTATGACCTTTGACCTTCAATATCTTAAGACGCCGGCACGATAGAATTGTGACTTTTGAGACAACATTTAGAATGACCAAACAAAGGCTCATACCAATTTTCAGCTTATTATCTTTCATTCCGAGGTGAAATCCTAATTTGACTGGGCTATAGACTTGAAATTTTCACGGTGAGTTCGGTTCCCAAATGGCTCGGTAAAGTTCGTTAACCAGCCAAATCGTACAGGGTGTTTCCATAAAATATGGACATTCAAGATTTTTTTGTGCCTCAATATCTCAGACAAACGAAACCCATCGAAATAAAATTTTGCGGCCATATGCAAGATGGTCATAATAAGCTTCATGCAAAATTTTGTGACCGTAGTGGAAACAGAATCATACAAATCCAATTGAAATATTGAAAAGAAGAATTTTTATATTGCCATAACAGGATATCCGATTCAAAATAAATTATTGTGTGAATGAATACTGTTATACTGAATTTACATGCAAAATTTTGTGGCCATAGTGTCAGAACAATAGAAAATTTATTTGAATATTGAAAAAAAGAATCTTTATATTTCCATAACAGAATATCCGATTCAAGTCAACTTAATTTTATGATTGAAAACTGATATGCTGAATGCTCATGCAAAATTTCAAGAGGATTGCATCATAAGAACGATAGAATTTAATTTTTTTCAATTTATATTTTTCACATATTTATTTCATTTTCTGAATAATTTCGAGAATATAATTCCTATTGTGCTGAGATTTATATATTTGGTGTCAATCTCAAGTCCTACATAAAGAGTAATAGGTAATAGTCTTACGGCCCCACCAATGAACGAGCGTTCAAAAGCTTCTGCTTTTCACAAATTTTTTCACCTGACATGGACATTCGTAGGTATAGGACTATAAAACTGCAATGTTATATTACAGTATTTTATTAATTTAACGAGGAGAAATAATAATTGATACTTATACCTACTATCGAAAACGTACAAATTTTCATCATAAAACTACTGACCTGTAAAAAATACAAGTTTACATTGAATTTTCATAATCGCTTGTGGGTTCATGGTAGGATCTAAAAACTAGTTTTGTTTGCTGTATATGTGAGTTCTTGTCTTATTACAATATTATTTGCAGTAGAAGACACAGCAAAAATGTCTTTTTTTATTTTTAAATTAAATGTATTTATAGCTGGCTGCTTCATTCCTTCTTAATTTTTCTTATCTTGGAGTTATTGATTTTTTTCCTCATAATTATCTCCCTCAAAATATCCTCGATTAAGGGATCGTTTTTGAGCCTCTATTGATGTGAATATTTTGTCTGACTCTTGTGTCTCCAATTTAATAAGAAAAGGTTTCTTATTTTTATAGTGCTAAGAATCAAATCATTGAATAAGAAACCATAATTTTATGAATGATTTTTATTGTTGATGATTTTGAAAGACTCTACATACAAAGAAGTGAAGTATGTAATGGGATGCAGGTGCAAATCAATATAACTTAAACTTAAATTGCAGTGACATCAAGTCAGAACAGCACAATTGGATAAAAAATCAAAATCTATTCACATGAAACAATATGAATGTGACACTTATTCAAATCAAATTCGATATGATATTATATCTCCAAAAGGCATCTAATATTCAAATGATACTAATTATTGATTCTTAAAATTGTTCAGACTGTGCCTTATTTATTATTTTAAACAGAAGAATGTTAGTCTGGCTGAATAATTATTGAAATTCTAAAATTCAATAGCTAAACAAAAATCATCAACGTCAATTTCATCTCAATCAGGGTTGGTGAATAGAAACTATCATATAATTTTTCATTTTATTTTAACTTAAAGGCAATATATACATTCAGTGGCATTCATTCATTCATCAATTTGCTAAGGGTTTCCACAATCTACCATACGTTGGCAACAACAGATGGGGCAGCGTAGGAGTGAGCTACAACAGCTGGGGCAGCATAAGAGTGGGCTACAACAGCTGGGGCAGCGTAGGTTTGAGCTACAACTGGAGCGTTGTGGGTGATTGTTTTGGATTGGTATGAAGAGGATACGGCAGCTGGGGCGGCAATTGTTTTGGTAACAACAGCTGGAGCGGCATAGGAGTGGGCTACAACAGCTGGGGCAGCGTAGGTTTGAGCTACAACTGGAGCATTGTGGGTGACGGTCTTGGTTTGGTATGAGGAAGATACAGCAGCTGGGGCGGCAATAGTTTTAGTTACAACAGCTGGAGCGGCATAAGAGTGGGCTACTACAGCTGGGGCAGAAACTACAGCGGGGGCAGCATAGGTATGGGCTACAACTGGAGCATTGTGGGTGATGGTTTTGGTTTGGTATGAGGAAGATACGGCAGCTGGGGCAACAACAGTCTTAGCGGCAACAACGGCTGGGGCAGCAACAACAGCTGGGGCAGCAACAACAGCAGGGGCAGCATAAGTGTGTGCTACAACTGGGGCGCTGTGTGCGATGGTCTTAGACTGGAAAGAGGTAGATACAGCAGCTGGGGCAGCAACAACAGCAGGGGCAGCAATGGTTCTGGCAGCAACAACAGCTGGGGCAGCAACGGTTTCAACAGCGGCAACTGGGGCAGCTACAGCCAGAGGTTCTTTGCGTACAACAGCGTTGAATCCGTTGATGGCATCGGCAGCGTAGTCTACAGTACGTTTAGTTCCATCGGAATCTACGAGAGAGTAGCTACCTTGGACAGCATCACCACGTCTGGTTTCTACCTGGGATTTGTGGTCACCGGTGTAGGGGTCGCTCACTGAGTATCCAAAGTCATAGTTGGCTGGGGCTTCAGCCTTAGCAATGATGGTGTTGGCTACTGGGCCAAAGCGAGGGGAGCGGCATAGGTCTCTGCGATGATTCCAGCACCATGGATGGCGCTACCACGGGCTACAGCCAAGAGAGCGGCGAAAGCGATGAACTGAAAGAAGTATACAAATGAAAGTTAACTCGAGGAACTTCAGAAAATGAACTGTATATTCATTAAGTACATCTGATTCAGATGAACCAATAAATATTTTGAAATGTAAGCTTAAAATCGCTCTGAATTCGCGACAATAATTAATTTGAAGATAGCAGTAATGAAATACTCACTTTGAATGCCATCTTGTGGATTTCACTGAGAGGATCGGACTATGATGTCGAAATATTGAAATTGAGCGCTTATATACCAGTTTTAATTTGCAAAAAGGTGGGTGTGGTCCTCCGTTTACACCAGTAGTTCAATGTCTTTCAAGGTCGTCAATCAATTTTTGTATCCTGTAGAAAAACAATTCCGGTATATCGAAAATAAATCTTTAGTGTGGAATATATTATCCCACCAATGAAAAACTATTATTTGGCACTACATGGATATATTTCGGTGTTCACGTGAAATGAGAACTTGATTGAGTATGGAGCTACATCTTAAAAATTTGATGGTATTCATAAACGTAGTTAAATATTTATTGAAAGGAAATGTATATCTACTCTGATATTGTTTTATGAGATAAAAAATAAATTCTTTCGATATGTTCAAATCGATTTAATTATGATTAACTCACGAACTGTCAACTAGGTATTTGGAACATCTTCTTCCAAATTATCTACCCCTACCTAGATTTTAGAGAAGAATTGAATCAAATTGAAGTTAAAATTATACTGATAACATTCAAAGCATATAGTTCAGACAATTAAATTTTTTCATCATGCTTTATAATATACATGGGTTTATCGGGTTTAGGGGGTTTTAGGAATTCAAATTATAAGTAAATTTGATTTTTTTCTCAATTTTTAAGTTTCAAGTGAGAAATTTACTCCATGATTGTGGTTTACCCTATCTCAAAGAGTTGGATCGTTCGAGTTGATTTGTTTTTTTCTGAAGAAAACGATGGCCATTATCATATCTCAGATATAATAATGTAGTATAGGCGACCTGAACAAAACACATTTTTTGGAGCAGTTTCCATATCGCGATTTTCTTGTAGAGCACTGAAATTGCTGTCCTTATATTATGATGTGTATGTGTTATCAGGCAATATTTGTATTTTGGTGATCTTCGCAATTATCTCTAACTATATTCTATGAATATTCTGGAAACGATTGTTTAGTTCTGCATGCAACTTTTAACAAAAAATCATCGAGTCAGAGTCAGGAGTTTGAAATCGAATGAAATATGATCTGGAAGGATTCTGCATTTCTAAAAAACTTTTTTAGGTTTTCACTCCCAGTCTCCTGAAACATAAATAATCAAGTTTTAATGTTAATTAGACTGCACACGAAAAAACACACAATTCCAAAGATTTTAAAAGTTCGTCTGAAGAAGGTGTTTAATATAGACACCGAAATGTCACTTTATCCTTTTCATTTATTATCTTTTTTAGTTATACTGTTAGGCAAAAATTTTTTCAATACCAATTTGCTCCTGACAAATCAGTGCAAAGATTTTCGCAGGAGCATTTCATTTTAATTGAAATTTTTTCAATTATTTCTGTTCCAGAGACTGGAAGTGGAAATCTAAAAAGTTTTTAGGAAAATAAAAAATTTGACTCATCTCGTATAAATTAAATGAACATACGTGTTTTTTTTTCTCAGGAAATACTAAGCACAAAATCCATCTCCTTGATAGTAATATATGCAATCTGCAATTTGGAACAAAACTACAGAAGTTACATAATTTGGAAAATAATAAATTGCTTCTTTCATGACGCTGGAAACTTTTTCTTGGGCGAGTAGTTTTTAGAGAAGGCAGCGTGGCTCTGGCGGGCCAATTTAAAGATAATTTTTTGCATCGGATGATGAAAAAAACGTACAAACCAGTGAACTTGCCTCGAAATCATCAATAAGCAATCGATTTGTGGATTCAATGAATATGGAATTTGTATAATTCATTTGAATTAAATTCCAACATCTCTCATGGTTTTATCGAGTTCTCTTAGCAAGATATGGTACAATTATTTTCAAAGTTCAATGACATGATTTATCATATTAAATTTCGCATGCACTGAATTTCCGTCAGTGAAGCAACAAAATAATAAAACTGTACCCTGAAAATATGGTATTTTGGTATTTCATAAAAAAAACAAGGTTATCAACATTCCAGGAATTCTCCATGCAATTCTTCACGAATTTGGGTGCACATGGAAAACAAAGTAAGAAATATAATCCGACCGATGAAATTTGCTTTAAGAGTGTCTCGAGAAAACAAATCGTTTAAAAATGTTGTCTCATGCTAAAATGAAGCTAGGTCTATGCCATAATGTATCCTTAGGAACAAAACAGAATCTTCCAAAAAATGTATGCTAGCTATACAAACAAAAGAGTTTGTATGGAAAAATTATTCAAAATTTCTATAGAAAAAGAAGCTTTACAAAGTGTATGCTAGCTATACAAACAAATGAGTTTGTATTAAAAATGTCTATAGGTGTAGTACAAATAAGCTCAAATTATGAATTGGAAAATTTTTTTCGACGATTTTTTCATTCTGAGCAGAAAAAGTGGAAATAGAGTCTGAATCGATTTGAAAGATTTGTATTGAACATTTTTTCATTCAAGCACTTCATCTTATCTACATGGGAAGGTCCTTTTTATGTTTTTTCCGTGAAAACAAAACGTGCAAACTTAAATCGGCAAGGGTGTTTGCAGTAAAAAACAAATTTTGACACTGTTTTGTATGTAGAATTCAGTAATAGTTCTCTGAAAAATTTCTCATGGAATTAATTTTAAAATATGCAGTAACCTAGTTTAGATATCTTTGATATCTAAATATATAATTGAATATGACTTGTTTTTTAAAAATGTAATTTTTATTTGAAACTCAAAAAATAAATTTACATTGGATGGCATTCATTCACTCAGGTTTTTCCTTTATTTACCAGACAGTTGGGGCAGCGTATCTTGATACAACGGATCCATGAGCCAAAAGAGGGGCTGAGTAAGTTTTGGCAACATAACCAACTGATGGAGCAGCGTAAGAGTGGGCTACAAGAGATGGGGCAGCATAGGAGTGGGCTACAACAGATGGGGCAGCATATGAGTGGGCTACAACAGATGGGGCAGCATATGAGTGGGCTACAACAGCTGGGGCAGCGTAGGTCTGAGCTACAACTGGAGCGTTGTGGGTGACAGTTCTGGATTCGTAAGATGAAGATACAGCAGCTGGGGCAGCAATTGTTTTAGTTACAACAGCTGGAGCGGCATAAGAGTGAGCTACAACAGCTGGAGCGGCATAAGTTCTGGCAGCAACAACAGCTGGGGCAGCGTAGGTGTGAGCTACAACTGGGGCATTGTGGGTGACAGTTCTGGATTCGTAAGATGAAGATACGGCAGCTGGGGCGGCAATGGTTCTGGTGGAAACAACAGCTGGAGCAGCATGGGCAACAACAGCGGGGGCAGCGAAGGTTCTGGCAGCAACAACAGCTGGGGCAGCAACGGTTTCAACAGCGGCAACTGGGGCAGCTACAGCAAGAGGTTCTTTGCGTACAACAGCGTTGAATCCGTTGATGGCATCGGCAGCATAATCTACAGTACGTTTGGTTCCATCGGAATCTACGAGAGAGTAGCTACCTTGGACAGCATCACCACGTCTGGTTTCTACCTGGGATTTGTGGTCACCGGTGTAGGGGTCGCTCACTGAGTATCCAAAGTCATAGTGGGCTGGGGATTCAGCTTCAGCAATGACTGTTTTGGCTACTGGGGCCAAAGCAAGGGGAGCGGCATAGGTCTCTGCGATGAGTCCAGCACCATGGATGGCGCTTCCACGAGCTACGGCCAAAAGAGCGGCGAATGCGACGAACTGAAAAAAATAGTTGAGTTGAAATTCTTCTGAATGCACTCTCATCATAAATAAAAGTAGTATTGATGGATATTTCGAAATAGTGAATTGTTATTATTCATTCTAAAGCTTCATGAGCTAAGAATACTCCCTCATAATATGGGTAGGTGAGTAATGATACAAATAAATGTTTATAATCGAAAAATAACCAATTAACTTACTTTGAATGCCATCTTAGTACTTATCACAGGAAGGGTCGATCTGCAATGTCGAAATATCGGTTGCCTGTTGCTTTTATACCCCTTCGATTGTTCGAAAAGAAAAAGGTGTGGTCCACTTGACGTCAAATGCAATTCAATGTCGTTCAAGGTTCCATTTTTAATTCCTGTATTGAATCCAGCAAGCAATTCCGGTATATTTAGAGTTCAATGACATGAAATCCTATGGGTTTTGACCAATTTCGTTACTAATTAATCAACTTTGCATTGTGGAAAATTTTTCGACGTGGATTTTTTACATTATTGTCAAATAAATAATAATCTATAATTCACTAATATGATAGTTTATATTGCAGTTAAAAACAGGGAATAAATTCTCGAAGAGCTCATAAATGAGTAGAAAGATTGCGATTCATCATATTAATTGTTCATCAGTAGGTAATTAATTTAATTATGTCCTGAGAATATTTTGAAGTAGAGTGACTTTTATCATGTTATTGTGTTATGCATCATCCTTTATTGTCAGGTCATATACAAGGGTATCTCAGAATAACGTCAACAGACGACGAAGGAAGTTTTTCAGATTATCGCAAAGAGAAGAGTTTATATACACATGCTATTGAATTGAGATATTATTTACGTTAGGCCATTCGAAACACTCTGTAAAAATTGAGGGAACGGGGTAGCTATCTTGTACCGGGTGTCTTAAATTCGTTGTCAAGTGAGGGGATCTCAGAAAACAGATGAGATAGAACAAAATGAGTGACCCATTTTCGGGCTCGATTTTTCATTTAGTGAAAACCGCAACCTTCTAAGTCAAACCGTTTTCGAGATATTAGAGAAAATTGGAAAATGGCGTCAAATGAAAAGTTCTCATAACTTCTTTATTACTGAAGTTATAAAAATGAAACTCAAACATAATACAGGCACTTTTTCCAGTAAAATTCATTAAGTAATCAATTTTTCTTTATTACATTTTGTTTTAGCTCATCGGGTTTCTGAGATCCCCACACTAGACAACGAATTTAGGACACCTGGTACATACAGGGTGTTCTGATTTGTTTCCGACAAACTGAAATGGGTGATAGATTACATCATTTTAAGCAAAAAGTTCCCATAAACATGGGTCCTGAAATGCTTCGTTTCCAAGATACAGGGTGTTAAAGTTGAAAAAATAATTCGCGTTTTTTATATCTTTCCCAACAACATATTTCAGGAAACAGAATATTCAGAACACTTAAAAACAACAATTACATAGCCTACCACTTCTACTTGTAAGAGGGCAATAGAAAATCCGCATGCATTTAGCTTTAGAAATGTTCAAAATGAATTTAAATTAAATATTTAAATGGTTTTTGGACCCTTTGGCTTTAAATGCATTTTTCTCTGAAACGATTGATCCTAGCAACTTCAAAGAAGTGTACCTTTTACAATTGAAAAGAATGAGAGAATCGATTTTTTAAGTCCAAAATGTTGTACGGGTAGCACAAAGAAGTTGCAACGGTTTACATGGGTTGAAATGATTGCCGGTGGCGCCCTCTTAAAAATACACCTAAATGAACCACAAATTTGAATTTATCGTCCCAAAAATGCCGGTATGCGAAATTTCATGAAAGGATTACGAAGCAGTCAAAACATATCGAAGAAAACGCGAATTATTTTTTCAACTTTAACACCCTGTATTTCGGAAACGAAGCATTTCCGGACCTTTGTTCATAGGAACTTTTTTGCTTAAAATGATGTGATCTATCAGCCATTTGAGTTTGTCGGAAACAAATCAGAACACCCTGTATAGCAAAACAATAGAAAACCAAGTGAGTTTCAGACAAATTTCAGGTACTTTGTTTTTGATAGAAATTCAAAGATTAAACTTTCAAATGGTATGTTTATAAACATGGAATAAACAGAGAGAAATCAAAATTGGAAATCAATTAAAAAAATTGAAGAACACGTAGAGCAGAACTTCCATAAAAGGAATCAATTAGGATGTCACCCAATATAAGAATTCTGAATGAATGATGAGGTCAGGAAAAACATACCCAAGCTCAGAAACCTAGATAAATAATATGCATAATGCATTCGTATGAATCAAATCTAATTTTCCTAATAAGTTATTTAAGATTCTTCATATAAATTAACTATGCAGTCATCTGGGAGCAACCTGTAACAAATCAGTTGCCAATGAAGAGGGGGCAATAACCCAGTTAATTCGATTAAAATTTCTTACACAACATGTTCAATATACACACTCACGACAGAGTGTGTGGATTCAGAAACTAGAAAGAAGAAGAAAAATTCAAAGGTTAAACAATGGGATGGATGGTGGGCATATATGACTAACAAGGTGCATTTTTCTGTATGCGAAGTAATTGAGAGATGACAAGTCAAGTATCAAACGCTATTGGCTCATGGAAAATTGAAGAAAGCCCTGATGAGAAGCCAGAACTTTTTGCGCTTTTGTTCATATGCTGGAACCACTGGAAACACGATCATTCAAACTTGAATATATTTGGAGCTTCTGGGTTTCATTTTGTTCGTTCATTAACTCAACGTTTCAATTCAACTCATCAAATTAAAGGGTTTTCCCATAAGAGGTGTCATTTTGAATAGCCCGCTTTTTCGGTAGATGTCCCGTTTGAAGCTGTCATTTTTTGACTTTTGACTAGAAGAAACTACGTCATTAATAAAATGGAACGATTAACGCTTCAAGAATGCATTGAAATTATTAAAATTCAATATAAAAATGTGAAAATTTGACAGAAACGGTTCGTAAACTCGTACATTTTTGGGTCATCGTGAAGCACCTTGTCGGACCGCAATAAAGAAATTGGTGAAAAATTCGAGCTGTCGCTTAAGAGCAGCCGATAATATTGCTGCTGTAGCCGAAAGTTTTGAAGAAAACCCAGGTTTGTGAAACACAATCATTCAAATTTGAATATATTTGGAGCTTCTGGTTTTCTTTTGTTCATTCATTAACTCAACGTTTAAATTCAATTCATCAACTTACTTTTCCAATAAGAGGAGTTATTTTGAATAGCCCTCTATTTCGGTAGATGTCACGTTTGAAGCTGTCATTTTTGATATTTGACTAGTAGAAACTACGTCATTAATAAAATGGAACGATACACGCTTCAAAAATACATTGTAAATTGAAATTATTAAAATTCACTATAAAATGGTGAAAATTTCGCAGAGGCGGTTCGTAAAACTAGAACATTTTTGGGTCATCGTGAATCGCCTTGTCGGACCGCAATAAAAAAACTGGTCGAATAATTCGAGCTGTTGGAACAAGTTAGTGATGTGAAGAATAAAACCCGTGCACGTCGCTCGAGAACAGCTGAGAATATTACTGCTGTAGCCGAAAGTGTCGAAGAAAACCTATTTTTGTAAATTCCAGTCGTTCTTTGGAAATAGGCATTCCAAAAAACGTCATTAACCCGTATTTTGCATATAGATTTGGGTCTTAAGGCTTATAAAGTTCAGTTATCACAAGAACTTAAGCCGGCTGATCATCAACAACGTCGTGTCTTTGCTGATTGGGTCGTTGAAATGCATGAAAACGATCCGGAATTCCATCGAAAAATCATCCTGAGTGAGGAGGCCCATTTTCACCTCAGTGGCTTCGTCAACAAGCAAACCCAAGAGTTATTGTTGAAAAGCCTCTCTTATCTATCCTCAACGTGTGACTGTTTGGTGCGGTTTATGGTCCGGTGGAGTCATTGGACCTTACTATTTTTTAAATGAGGCTGGAGCAACAGTTACGGTGAATGGATTGCACTATCGAGAGATGATTAATTATTTTTTATGGCCGAAATTGGATAGTATTGATCTGGACAACGTTTACTTTCAACAAGACGCGTTAAGGCTGCAGAGTTAACTTTTTGTACTTCGGATTTCATCGGCGCTCAATTTTTCCAATCCAAACATCCATTTTCACCGAACAGTTTCTGAAGATTATTTTTTATGAGGAAGTATGAAAAAACATGAATCTTGGCTACATCTAATTGACTTTGGGGAGACATCATTCAATTCAATGATACAAATAATCAATGACACTAATTTAAGCGATTCTATAGAAGTGACTGGATTCTCGAACATCCTTTACATAATTCCCCAAACAATCAAATATTCCTATGAAATTCATAACTCCAAAAAATGGAATTTTTCCATATCGAAATATCACCAAACTAAATGACAATAGAAAACGTAGGCATTAGAATGATTTAATATCCATTTTTATGCAAATAACGATGTTTTTCGCCTCACAATTAACCAAAATCATAAATTATGAAACCACGCGAAGTAACATGTGAAATAGATTACACACGGTGTTGGTACCATTTAAATGGCAACCTTGGCTTGGAGAATTCGTTCTCTTCAGTTGGGTGTGGCCTAGGTCCGAGTTTAAATTGGATCTCAACCTTCTGAACCAAGAATTCAGATAATGTGAATACCTGATTTTGGTGTACTTATAAATATTCCTTCGATGGCATTTTTTTGTCGACATAAAAATGTGAGGGGTGTTGTTGTCCTCGATACTGGCAGATGAGTAATGATAAAATTTCGGAAAATAATTCTGAAACTCTTGTCGAGATACCTCAATTTAATACATAGGTATGGGGTTTTTCATATACAGGGTGTCCCGGAAAATGTGGGAAATCTCTCGGATTCAGATAGAACATAAAAAATAAGATGACAAGTTTCCATAATTTTTTTTCCTAGCGGCCCTCCCTACGGAGATACGACCTTCTAAATGACACCACTGGAAATTCATTTAGTGGAATAAATTTCAATTACTCACTTCTTTCATTATTTTTTTTTTGGAGAAACAGTTCATTTTATCGACTCTGAACAGAGTAACTTAATGTTCAAGGTATCCGAAATTGTTTTTTTAGCACCTTATCATACAGGGTGTTGAAAATGTAAGCATTAAAATGTACAACCCAGTCCGCCTCTGGTAAACTGAACAAGCTAATTGAAATTTGTGTGCGGTGATTTAAAACATCTTTAATACTACTAAAATGGATTTCTAGTGGCGTCATTTAGGAGGTCGTATCTTCGTAGGGAGGGCCGCTAGGAAAAAAAATTATGGGAACTTGTCATCTTCATTTTTTATGTTCTATCTGAATCCGAGAGATTTCCCACATTTCCCGGGACACTCGGCACATTGTAAACAATTTCAGCATGCCAATCTCTGAAATTCAATCATTGATGTTGGATAGTAGGTATACCGTCAAAGGTTTTCCAAATAAATAACAGATTCCTCGATATTCTCGAAATACCTTGGTGATAATTTCACTTTGAAAATCTCGCCTTCAGCGCGTATAACTTTTATATTTTCTTATAAGAAAATAATGCACCTGTGCTATTTTTTTAAATCAAATAAATTTTTTATTTTTTGATCAATATAAAATGGAAAATGTTTCTGCGCTTTCTTTTAGATGCCCCACTGAAATGACTGAATGATATGAGGAGTATTGTCCTGCATATGAGTATGAGGTAATTGAAGATATCCTGGAAAATTCTTCAGGACTTTGTAAAATACTTAGTTTATAACTGCTGTCAGTAACTAGATTATTCTGAAGATTTGTATTTATCGACGAAATTTGTATTTGCTCATTTAAATCAATTCTCACTAGTTATATTCATTCAGATTGCAAAAAAATGGAGATATAAACAGGTATGAAACCCATACAAAGTCATACATGTAAAAATATTTCATTTGAATGGGAATCCCAATTAATTTGAAATCATCAGAATTAATTCTTTAATTGAGAAGCTAGAATTCGATTTAATTATATGAACACGCTTTTAATCAACTATTGGAGAATAATGTCCAAAATGTTCTTTAATTCAGACGAATCCATTGAATTAATGCAAAAATTCTCATCTATTTGCAAGAGTGGAGATTTTTTATCAATTCCGATAAAATTTTTCATATTTTTTTGACTGAGTGAGAACTTTTTCAATAAGGACTAATGATTGAAAGTCATATATCATTTATCGAAAATTTATTCATCTTAGGGGTAACTAGTAGGACAAGCCTATAAAAAATTAATTTTCAAAATCTATGTACACAAATTCGAATATCTGCAGAGATGCAAAAAATCTCTGTCTCATTTATCACTTAATGATAGTAAGCTGGGGCTGCGGCATAAGAGATAGCTGGAGCATAGCTCTTGGTGATGACAGGGGAAGCAGCATAGGCAACTTTGGCAACTGGGGAAGCATAGGCTACTGGGGCAGCGTATCTGGCAACTGGTGAAGCATAGGCTACTGGTTGAGCGTATCTTGCAACTGGGGCAGCATAAGCTACTGGAGCGGCTGCGTATTTAGCTACAACTGGTACGGCGGTTTTGACAGCTACTGCAGCTGGTTCTTTGTGTACAACAGCGTTGAAACCATTGTGGGCATCAGCGGTGTATTCGACAATACGTTTGGTTCCGTCGGATTCAATGAGGGAGTAACTTCCTTGGACAACATCACCACGGCGAGATTCTTGTTGAGATTTGCTGTCTCCGGTGTGGGGGTCAGATACGGAGTATCCAAAGTCGTAGTGGGCTGGTGCTTCTGGCTGGGCAATGATGGTTTTGGCAACTGGAGCGGCGTAAGCTACTGGGGCAGCGTATTTGGCGTAGGCTGGGGCAGCAGCGTAGGCTACTGGAGCGGAAGCGTAGTGGGCAACTGGAGCAGAAGCATAAGTGTGAGCAACTGGGGCAGCATAGGTTTGTACAGCTGGGGCAACAGAGTAGGTGTGAGCAACTGGGGCAGCGTAGCTTGCGACAGCTTGTTGAGCATAGTGGGCTACTGGAGCTGACAGACTAGAGTAAGAGACAGCTGGGGCAGCATAACTGGCAACCTTAGCAATAGCTGGGGCAGCGTAGTGAGCTACTGGGGCAGAGATGCTGGAGTAGGATACAGCTGGAGCGGCGGCATATCCCAAGGGAACACCAGCACGGGCTACAGCCAGAAGGGCGGCAAAACTGACGAACTGAAAAATATAAAATCAATATAATAACCAAACACCATTCCATTCATAATTTAAACATTGATACATTTATCTCAGCATAAGAAATGTTACGAAATAATGGGGGATGCTAATGTTTAGCAATGTACACGAATAGCTAACGAATTATTGTGTTATATTTCTGTCGATATGTGATGATAATATGTTTTCATGATGTCACTGATGTAAACGTCTATTGAGCCCTTCAGAAGCTGTTAAGCTAGTGTGAGTTGAGACAATCGGTAGGTAAGTTACTGTGTCCTTACGCCACCTTGGGCACTACCAATTATCAACCCAGCATCGATTATAACATTCGTGATGGAATACAAGAGAGATACTCACTTTGAATGCCATGATTGAAGTTTGAATCAGGTATGATAATACTTGCTCCAGTCAATCTATATATACCGATTCTCATACGGTAGGCGCTATATCGAAATCACTGCGATCCCCGCCCTCCCCGACTGCATAGCCTTTCACCGTGAAGTCAAGAGACATCGCCAAATTTCTTGGTAGACGTACTTGGACTTGATACAGACTCGTGTGAAATGATTTAGGGTGTTTAGCAAGAGAATTATTCATTGTGTGGCGAGACTAATTGAAGATTTCGTTTATTTAGAGTTAGGTTTGATTTTATGCTAGGAATTTTAAGGAGTTCTTGAATTGGGTAGATTATCAGTTGGATTGTTTTGTGCTGTCATGTGTGAGAATTCTTTGTTTTTCGTAATCGGTTTCTGTTCTGGAAATTAGAGATATTTGCATATTGCTGGAGTTTTGCGTTTGGAATAGGATTTTTATGTATTACTTCGTTCGAAAGAAGTTATTTGGAAAACCAGGAATTTTTCATTCGAGTGTAACTATTTATTGTTCCAGTAGATATTGACGTGAATCGACCAACAAAATCTTAGTTTTTTATGTTTCAATACATATATGTCATAATTTGTGTAACTTCAAAAATTTTTTTCAACTATTTTTCTGTCTATAACATGATGATTTTTTGACTTTTTTCTATTTTTTTCATTATTTTTATATTTCATTTAATTCTAGAAGACTTACAAAATGGTCATGTGTACGGAAATTTTGAAACCCTATATAGAGGGTGTCCCAAAACTCGACGTCAACCCGGAATCGGGTGAAAAGGCAAGTAATGCTAGTTGTCAGAAAAATATAAAAAAATCTAAGTTGCATGATTCTAAAATAATGGGCATTTACAGAAACATGCAAAATTCCACACCCTGTGATAGTCTTTTCGCTCCTGTTGCCACAAATATCAACTTTTTCCAACTTTTTTTCCTGCTGTGTAACCTTGAATAATGCTTGTCCAAACTGCAATCAAAATTTGGATACTAGCTGCTCAAAGTTTCATAAAAATAGGGCTTGCTTCTCAGAAAAAAAATTCAAAATGAACATTTGCCTAGTTTCAACTGACTGTATTGAAAAAAATATGTACTACGCAAGTTTAGCATGTTTTGTCAAAAGTTGGCGCATTTAGTAAGGATTCCAAATGGTATAATACTTGTTAAATTGTAGCTGCCGTAGTTCACATTTATTTTCGATTGCCTTCGAATAGACTTTTTCTTAAACTGCTTTCCGGTAAAAAAAAGTCCAATGGATTCAAGTCCGGTGAACGGCCGGCCACGAGATTGGACCAGAACGTCCGATCCATCTTCCGGGAAAAAATATTACCATAACTTTAAATGGTTGATGAAGTAAAACTACAAGAATTGAATACTTTCAGAAACCTTTGTTGCATCTGTTCCAAGTTCCAAATATTTGAGTTTATTGGCTATATTCGAGTAATAGTTATTTAATCCACCAGGTTACTGAAGACAGCGACCAATGGTCAAGATATTTCAACGCGTTTGCTCTGCTCATGCGTCAATAGTTCGAGACCAATAGTAGCTAGATTGATAACCGAGTTGATTACAAGATTTTTCAGACTACCCCAATATGAATGGTGTATAAATTCTGGATTGAGATACATTCTTATCTTGTACAAGACATACATTTCTATGCTCCAGTAGAGTTTTGACATTATTCATAGTGCTTCTAAATGCTTTGTGTACGGTTGCCATGAGGATTGCGCATTTACATAGCATAAATTGAATATTTAAATGGGTCGTTAATGTTCAATTTTGTACACATTAAAATCCACCTCTTATTTTGAGGTTTAATTCTTTGAAAAAACGAAATGATGTATAGCCTGTAGCCTATATCTATGCGATCAATGTCAGAAGCTCTAATTCAAATTTTATTATTTTCCCAGCTCTTGGTAATCAATAATTTGAAGGCTATTGGAAAAAATTTCTTGACTTATTTCAGTTTCTTACTAAAAATTATTCAATAAGATATCGTGAAAAATATAAGAACTTTGTTGATAAATCGCAATCGCATTCAATGTAGATTCTCAATGCCCGTTTCACTTCGATATTACTGGCTATACCTACCTAGCCAGTAATATCGAAGTGAAACGCACATTGCAGATCAACCTGTGAAATTGAATGATACCCATGATTATATACTAAAAGCTCAAAAACATTCTCGACTGATAAATATTTATTGATAACAAAGTAAGTTAAATTAGCAATAGAATAAATTAAACTTAAACATCTATATACCGAATATGAAAACAGGATGGCAACTAGCAACTTAGTAATTCCTCATTGATGGTAGTAAGCAGAGGCTGTAGCATAAGGTGCAGTTTGATGATGACCATTGGAACTAACTGGAGAAGCAGCGTGGCTACCTGGAGAAGCATGACCCTGTTGTGGAATAGGTTTGTTAGATTCAGCAGCTGGTTCTTTGTGGACGACAGCATTGAAACCATTGTGAGCATCAGCAGTATACTCAACAATACGTTTGGACCCATCAGGTTCCACCAGGGAGTATCTTCCTTGGACGACATCTCCACGACGAGATTCTTGATGAGACTTACTGTCTCCAGTGTGAGGGTCAGATACGGAGTATCCGTAGTCGTAATGTGCCGAACCGTCAGATTGAGCTGCACCGGTTTTTACAGCTGAGGCTGCATGATTAGCAATTGCTGGAGCAGAGGCATGAGCTGTTGGAACTGTACCATAACTGTGAGTGACTGGAGTAGCGACATTGGAGTGTGTAGCCTGGGAGGCATAGTTTTGTCCTGGTGAAGCTACAGAATGGGTATGAGTTACCGGAGCGTAGTGGCTTACAGGTGCTGAGAGACTGGAATAGGATACACCAGGACCAGCGTAAGAATATTTGGTCACTGTTGGAGTAGCGTAGTGGCCTACAGAAGCTGAAGGGCTGGAATAGGAGACAGCTGGACTCGGGTTGGTGATTACCCTGGTGACTGTTGGAGTCGCGTAGTGACCTACTGGAACAGAATCACTGGAATGTGAGACTGCTGGAGTAGCATAGCTGGTTACTCTAGCAACTGCTGGAGAAGTGTAGTGGCCTAAGTGTCCTGAAAGGCTAGAATGAGAGACAGTTGGACCACTAGAAGAATAAACTCTTATCGTTGGAGTTAATGGTCCTGGATGGCTTGAGTATGAAGCTGTTGGAGTGGCATAAGAAGCTACTCTAGTAATCGTTGGAGCTGCGTACTGAGCTAATGGAGATGAAAGGCTGGAGTATGCTGTAGCTGGAATAGCATAGCTGGGCATTTTAGCAATAGCTGGCATGGCATACTGAGCTGTTGGATTTGAGAGACTCGTGTAGTAGACTGGATCAGTTGTATATTCCATGGAAACGGCATATCGTGCAATAGTCAGGAAAACAACGAAACGCGTGAACTGTGGAAGAAACAAGAATTTAAAAAATTAATTCAAAAACTTCAAATAATGAGAAGAATCTTTTATTTATTCCTGAAGAAAACTACGAATTATACTCACTCTGAATGCCATGGTCGATGTGTGTACTAGGTATGTTAATCTTTAGGTTCAATCAAACTTTATATATACCTACCAAATTTGATACGGTAGATGATAAAATTAGTGAAATTTTTCGCATCTCCGCTATGTACTCTCTTATAGCCTTTCACTGGTTAGTATTAATTAATTACCGAATTTCTCGTCAAATAATTCGCACTAAATATTCCTCGCAAAATGAATGAGTTTCAAGCGGATTGAATATTGAAAATATTGTAGTTATTCTGAAATTTTGCTTTTTCTATGAGTTTCCTTATCTGCACCCCTAATCCAGTCGAATTCTGCTTTCAGCAGGAAAGTTTTGAGGTAGTTGTGATATCTCTCATTTTTTTGCTTATTGCTCGGAAACTATCAACTTTTCATGAAAAACCTTTCTATAGAAAATAAAAGTACATAAAATTTCCTACAAATTGCACTACCACAGCTTGTTCTGCGACAACCCGTTCTGGCTCAAATTATAGTTGAAAATGAGATATTTTCTATGACGCAATAAATCAAAAAGATTTAAATTCTTTGGTTCTGGTGATGCGATCCTCTTGAAATTTTGCATGAACATTCAGTATATCAATGTCGATTCACAAAATAAATTTTATCCGAATTGGATATTAATTATGGAAATATGAGGCTTCTTCTTTTCAATATTCCAATTGAATTTTTTATGGTTCTCTTCACACTATGGTCACACAATTTCGCATAATTTTCATTATGAGCACCTTGCATTTGGCCGTAACATTTCATTTCGATTGGTTTCGTTTTGTCTGAGATATTTAGGAATCAAAATTTTGAATGGCCATGTTTTATGAAACATAAAATTTTGTTAACGGACCCCAGATTCGGATTCAGCACCTCAAAAAACATAAAAATGGAAGATATCAAAACTACCCCAATACTTTCCCGCTAGGGGTTCAATTCCATTGGATAAAAAACTATTAAAACGACCACTTATACTATTTCAATTTATACCAATTTTCCAATTTTCTAACGAAGACTTAATCTTTTCTGCATCAGATAAAATATAGGTTGTTTCTGCATAGTCATATTGTCATATGTATAGGTAGTTCACGAAAGGTTGAGCAGTCAGTTGGCCATGACAATTTGACATATTCCACTGTGTATATTAAAATTTTAGGTTATGTTCTTTATTTTCTTGTCAGATTGATACGCAGTGTTGTCAATCATGCATAGAGTTCTCTGATAACTCACAAGCTCGTCGAACGAGGCCGAGTACATTCGGCAACGTTGACTTTATTTACTCTATGACAGTAAATACTGCCAACTTCAAATAAATAAAGAAACGCCTACTATGTGCTCAACCTTTCGTGAACGGACTATATGTATTAACGATATTGTTATGATCATACAGAGAAACGGTTTTTATTTTTTTAAGTGGAAACCGTGAATCGAAATGAAAAAAGTCGGGAGAGAATTTCCAAAATAATTTTTATTTCAGGAAAAATCTGTGACGTACCATCAGTGTCTGTCAAAATAGGATGATCAAATTACGTACGAACGCCATTGGTGGAATTTAATAAAAAAGTGATACATCAAAAATACCCCTTGATTCATAGACCATGTACGACAAATTTCATTGAAATATCTGAAGTGATATTGTAGACATTAATAAAAAATTATTTATTTTTGAAAACCTGTAACTCGAAAAGTAAGACGTTTAAAACATATGTCAATGTGAAGTTTTTTTTCTCAAAATGGGCCCAAAATCACCCCCATAAATATTGACATGCAATTAGGAAACACCATGTTGATCTTGCATTCTGAAACTATGAAAACAATTGAATGACAATAAAAAATATATATTTTCAAACTCATCAGGCATTTCAACCTACAACAATCTATTTACAAAACATTCAAACATTTTTCTCAATCTAATATTTAGTGGTGGTAGAGAGCTGGGGCAGCAGCATAAGAGATAGCTGGTTGAGCATAGGCAACTTTGGCTACTGGGGCAGCATAAGCCAAAGGAGCAGCTACTTTAGCTACAACTGGTACGGCGGTCTTAACAGCTACAGTAGCTGGTTCTTTGTGTACAACAGCGTTGAAACCGTTGAGGTCATCTGCGGTGTATTCGACAACACGTTTGGTTCCATCAGCTTCGATGAGGGAGTAGCTTCCGTGGACAACATCACCGTGACGAGATTCTTGTTGAGATTTGCTGTCTCCGGTGTGGGGGTCTGATACGGAGTATCCAAAATCGTAGTTGGCTGGTGCTTCTGGTTCGGCAATGATGGTTTTGGCAATTGGGGCGGCGTAAGCTACTGGGGCAGCGTATTTGGCGATGGCTGGGGCAGCGGCATAAGCTACTGGGCGGAAGCGTAGGTGTGAGCAACTGGGGCAGCATAGCTGGCAATAGCTGGTTGAGCGTAGTGAGCTACTGGAGCTGACAGACTAGAGTAAGATACAGCTGGGGCAGCATAACTGGCAACCTTAGCAATAGCAGGGGCAGCGTAGTGAGCTACTGGAGCAGAGATGCTGGAGTAGGATACAGCTGGAGCTGCGGCATATCCCAAGGGAACACCAGCACGGGCAACGGCTACAAGAGCGGCGAAAGCTACGAACTGTAAGAGAAATTTGAATTAATTGGTTTCCTTAGGCACAGAAAAATATTTCTATTTTTCTCCTTATGATATTTATATCGAATTATTAATTTTATTCCAAATATTTACTTACTTTGAATGCCATGATGGAAGTTAACCAGATGGAATGAATACATTAGGGTCCACCCAAGGTATATATACCAAAATTTGGTGTGGTCATATTACGAAATCTCTAAGAACCTCGCCCTCTCAAATTAAACGGTCCTTTCACTGTTAGTGTGTCTGCTTAAATTCACACTCTATCGGATGAACTTGACCTAGTCCATCGATCTATCGCCTATCGGTATTCGGCATGAAATTGCTTCAGTTAATTACACATACGTTTTATTTTAAGAGTAATTAATTAATTTCAGTTCAATTATTGATACCACAGTGGAACTTCCCTATAACGAAAGCTACAAATCCGCAAAAAAATTTGTTATAAAGAAATTTCTTTATACAGAAAATTTCTTTCTATAGTCGGCAATGTCGCGGTCGAATTCACTGATAAATTTAAGGGTATCATTCAAACTTAAGCATTTGCTTTTAGACATTTTCGCACAATTTTTCACACTAGTGTAATGGTTTGATTGAAACCAAACATGTAGAGATGTATTTAAAACTGTTTCAGAAGGATCTCTCTGCCCGCCGTAATAATTTAGTTCAAGGTCGGGATTTATTACGTACGTCCGCAAATTTTCGGAAAAAACCCACCCTTATACCTTCTTACCAATACCCATTCAAAGGGTGATTTTCTTTGAATATTTCGTTACAGAGAGAATTAACTTCGTTTTTAACATTAAATTTGAATTCAAGGTGTAATGTCTTGTACGAAATTCGTTATACAGACTTTCGTTATAGAGAAGTAATATTATATTAATTTTGCTGGGGAGTTACCTTGGAAATTTCATGATCGAAATTACAAATGAGCAACAAATTGGTATGATGACACACATAGAATATTATATTTCGACTAGATTTTTACATGATCATTTCACTAGAAAATTTTCCAATGAGTAATTATTTTATAAATAATGATCAGAAAAAACATAATGAAGCAGCATTGGTGGAAAAATTGAATTTGAATAAGATCGAAATTATTTTAAAAAGATAACCACCACTAACAAAGTATGAATTTGTATTTTGATTATGATCTAGAATTCAGAAAGTTTAAGGTTGGTTCTTCTGCGCATAAAGAAGTTAAGGAACATAATAGATACCACGGTACCTACTATTTTTGAGCGCTTGTTCTACTTAAACGAGTGCTATATCGTTTTGCCCAAATGTCTGTAATTTTCGAATTTTGAACCAAAAATGGTCCCAAAACGATTAGGGTTAGTGGTCAAATTCAATTTTGCCCAAGGGGGCCAAAAGAAAACGAAAGAAAATTCAATTGGAATATTGAAAAGAAAAATCTTTATATTTTCATAACAGGATTTCCAATACGAGTGAAATTTTTCTGTGAATGAAGATTGATGTACTGAATCTCCATTCAAAATTTTGTGGCTATAGTGTTAACAGAACCATAGAAAATTCAATTGGAATATTGAAAAAGAGAATCTTTATATTTCCAGAATATCCGATTCGAGTGAAATTCACTTTGAGAATGGAAACTACTATACTGAATGTTCATGCAATTCAAGGGGATCACATCATCAGAATAATAGAATTCAATTTTTGTAATTCTTTTTCTTACATATTTAATTTTTCAATAATTTTCAGAATATAATTCCGATTGTGCTGAGGTTCTGCATTTGTATATTTGGTAACTATCTCAAATCCCATATAAACTTTTGAGGTAAAGTCTTATTGCTCAATCAAAGAACGGACGCTCAAAAGCTCCTGCTCTCATCTTTTCTTAATTTTTTGTTGGTTCAACTAGATTGAGTTTGAAATAAATAATTTTGCGAGTTGCAAAATATTATTTTCTGTATTATAGAAACAATCATTTAATTTGTAGCCATGTCCAGATGAAACAACTCTCTCCACAAATATTTTGAATCATAAAAGAGATAGTAATAAATAACTTTTTCCATATGTAAATATTTTGGTGGATTCGTCAAACATCTGAAATGATTTTTTGTGTGGAATAAACTGGTAGTTTATATTCCTGAGTATCAATATTTTCGAGAAGACTGTAATGGATGATCATTCTATGTGTAGATGGATCAGATGCCATTCATATCAGGATACATAAGGACTAGATGAAAAAAATATTACTGAACTTGATATAGCAATAAATATAAATAATTTATTTTAGAGAGAGCCTTTGCTCCAGTAAACACAATATTCTATTTACATAGCATTTCATTACGAAATTCATGAAAATATCAGTCAATTAATGGTGGTAGAGAGCTGGGGCAGCATAAGAGATAGCTGGTTGAGCATATGCAACTTTGGCAACTGGAGCAGCATAGGCCAAAGGAGCGGCTACTTTAGCTACAACTGGTACGGCGGTCTTGACAGCAACAGTAGCTGGTTCTTTGTGTACAACAGCGTTGAATCCGTTGACAGCATCAGCAGTGTATTCTACAGTACGTTTGGTTCCATCGGATTCAATAAGGGAGTAGCTTCCTTGGACAGCATCACCACGACGAGATTCGTGTTGAGATTTGTGGTCTCCAGAGGTGGCATCAGATACAGAGTATCCAAATCGTAGTTGGCTGGTGCTTCAGGTTGGGCAATGATGGTTTTGGCAACTGGGGCAGCATAGGCAACTGGGCAGCGTATTTGGCAATGGCTGGGCCAGCAGCGTAGGCAACTGGGGCGGAAGCGTAGTGGGCAACTGGGGCAGCAGCATAAGTGTGAGCAACTGGGGCAGCATAGGTCTGTACAGCTGGGGCAACAGAGTAGGTGTGGGCAACTGGGGCAGCATAGCTGGCAACAGCTGGTTGAGCATAGTGAGCTACTGGAGCTGAGAGGCTAGAGTAAGAGACAGCTGGTGCAGCATAACTGGCAACCTTAGCAATAGCTGGGGCAGCGTAGTGAGCAACTGGAGCTGAGATGCTGGAGTAGGATACAGCTGGAGCTGCGGCATATCCCAAGGGAACACCAGCACGGGCAACAGCCAAGAGAGCAGCGAAGGATACGAACTGTAAAAATAAATCGAATTAGAACTAGAACCTCTAAATTATTCAGAGTCATATGTTGATTATGTCAGTTGATAAAAATCTTCAATTCACTTACTTTGAATGCCATGATGGAAACGAATCGGAACGAATGATTATCGTTTGGTCCACCCGTACTATATATACATAACTTTGGCGTGGTCAGATGACGACATTCGAGAGTACCCTGCCCTCTTGGGTTGAAGAGACCTTTCACTGTCACTGTCTGCCGAATTTCGTACTGAACTTGACCTAGTATGTCGATCGATTGGAATTCATTGATATTCAGTGGGATGAATTATGGATTCTTCTTATCGAGAGCAGAAGGAATTTTTTGGTACGGATTTTACTCAATATTGATCGTCAGAGGGACCATAATTTTAACTTGATTTGTGGATATTGTCATAATAAATTATTTGCAATATCCTGGATATTGAATATCTTTATACAGGGTGTTCAGGCGATTGACGTTAATAAATTATTTTCAGATTCCACAGACCTGTGGCTATCCAAAATACCCCATGTATGTAATGCGACTTTTTGTAGTTTTCAAGATTTTTAGAGTGTTTTGTCAATTTAATTTGCTAGCTAGGTTTGAAAAATGGAATAAAAATTCATACCTTCCTACGCAGTAAGTATTTTGCAGTTTTTATTTTTCAACAAGTTCGTCCTGACTGTTGCTTCAATAAAAAAAAAATTCAGATTCCTGAAATCACTTCGAGCTACTGATAAAGAGGTTGAAAGCTAGAACTTCAGTTTTCACTAGAATATACTCAAACATTCATTTTCGATTCAGAAATAAAAACTTTTCGGAGTACTAAGGTACGTAAATCATTAAAAAAAGGTACTTGATCGGACTTTTTTGTTGTTATCAACTTTGGAAGGCGGATAGGCTGAAAATTATTGAAACTCGATAAAAATTTTCTTTCTTCTTTTTTTCATATTTATGGTAATATATTTTTCATGTAGATGTAGGTTCATGTATGAGTCAATGGCATTAAGTTCTACATGAACTGCTGACATGATTCATGAAGAATACAGAACGCACTAATGTAATTTTTCAACCTAAGCGCAACCAAACACATTGAATCTATAAAAAAATCTATATCTCTGAATTGGTGCTTTTGCTGGTGAGCCTACGATGTATACTCTGTTACTCTGTCAAATTGTAAGAATATTGTAAATACTATATATATTGTCTGTCAAAGTTTAAGTAGCTGAGGAAAAATTATTAAATTTGTCCGAAATTTCCATAATTTCTCCGAATTTTCATGATTTTTCTTCAATTACTTAGGTACTCAAAACTTGTCGCACTCCAGGATGAAATGTACATTTTCTTAAAGAAGGGAAATTATGAATTTTAATCGCTTCTATTCAGATGACAACTTATGAATTTATTTGTGACTGAGAAGAAAAAAAACGAAGAATATATTATAACGAAAGAACTGAAAAATTCTAACATTTTCATAAATTTCATATTGATTCGAGGTTTATTGTATTACGATAGTCTCAACAAAATCATAAAATCAGGACTTTATAGTTCGCCTGATAATGATTATTTTTATGAACAAATATTTAAACTTCATAAAGTTCATTTAGATCCAGAAATTCATCTTCAAGATTCAAAATAGAACTCAACAATTGAGTCTTTATTCAAGAGAAAATATCGTATGAAACTAGTAAGATTCTCGCATAAACCCTTTGTTGATCTTTTCACGATCGGCCAATTATAGAGAATGATCTGGAGCTTTCACTCACTACGTTTTTGATAGAAACTTTTCCTTAATCATTAAGCCAAAATAAATTTTTAATATTCTATTTGATCTATTGGTACAATGCTTTCTGCATTGGGACTAATGAACTCTTTTTTCCCTGAAATGTCACTTCATGTGCAAAATTGGTTATTTTCCTAAATAACTGAAGCACCCTTATCTCAACTGAGAGTATAGAAAGAGCCTGACATGCGGCAACACATTGCATTGGCATAATATGGGCTTGGTGGTTTCTGTAAATTTAGAGCTTGTTAGACTAGTCATCAGAAAATGCAATATGCCTGCTGGATTTTCGTTGTCCCGTGTTAGTTCAGAGATGTGCTCCTCTCCTTTTGCCCAATAATCGACTTGTGACCTGAGCAGTGTGGGTGATACCCAGACATGATGGATTTCGACCTGTAGCAAATATTCCTTGAATACAATATATGGTCACCAGTTGCAGAGTGCAGTAGATAGTTCTAGATTCTTAAGTTCAATCACAATTGATGATCTTTTCTGAATATAGTCTTTATGTTAAGTGCAATTTTATCTCTTGAACAAATACAGAAATCATCATTTGACTGATTGGAAAATCTGTTATTCTTGGCACCAGGAATGATAAAGGTTTTGTAAAAATCAACCTAAATGATTGCTGAACTAATGTTATATGAAAGTCAGGTAATATATCCATCTAAGAATTTTATATAAAACTCGAATTTTTATGAATGAGTATATTCAATTCATTTTCGAGACATACCAGTCTCCAATAAATAGGAAATTATATTTACACAGGTTTTGGTTATCAAAAATCACATTCAATTTTTTTTCCAATTAGTGGTGGTAGAGAGCTGGGGCAGCAGCATAAGAGATAGCTGGTTGAGCATAGGCAACTTTGGCAACTGGGGCAGCATAAGCTACTGGAGCGGCTGCGTATTTAGCTACGACAGGTACGGCGGTTTTGACAGCTACTGCAGCTGGTTCTTTGTGTACAACAGCGTTGAAACCGTTGACGGCATCAGCGGTGTATTCTACAGTACGTTTGGTTCCATCGGATTCGATGAGGGAGTAGCTTCCTTGGACAACATCACCGTGACGAGATTCTTGTTGAGATTGTTGTCTCCGGTGTGGGGGTCTGATACAGAGTATCCAAAATCGTAGTTGGCTGGTGCAGATGTTCAGCAATGATGGTTTTGGCAACTGGGGCAGCGTAAGCTACTGGGGCAGCGTATTTGGCGATGGCTGGGGCAGCAGCGTAGGCTACTGGGGCGGAAGCGTACTGGGCAACTGGGGCAGAGGCATAAGTGTGAGCAACTGGGGCAGCATAGGTTTGTACAGCTGGGGCAACAGAGTAGGTGTGGGCAACTGGGGCAGCGTAGCGGGCAATGGCTGGTTGAGCATAGTGAGCTACTGGAGCTGAGAGGCTGGAGTAAGAGACAGCTGGGGCAGCATAACTGGCAACCTTAGCAATAGCTGGGGCAGCGTAGTGAGCTACTGGGGCAGAGATGCTGGAGTAGGATACAGCTGGAGCTGCGGCATATCCCAAGGGAACACCAGCACGGGCAACAGCCACGAGAGCGGCGAAAGCTACGAACTAAAAAAAAAGCAATTATTACAAAACTTTCAAAACAAACAAATTATTGAGTGATAATTCGATAATCGCGTTCATAATATAATTTTCCCTGAAATGTTACTTACTTTGAATGCCATGTTGTAAGTGAACCAGATGGAATGATCGTTGTCGAGTCCACTCAATCTATATATACCGAAATTTGGTGTGGTTATGTGACGAAATTTGAGAGAACCCTGCCCTCTCGAATTAATCAACCTTTCACCGTCACTCTGTCTGCCGAATTTCTTAGCATATGCGATGAACTTGACCTAGTGTTTCGTTCGATCGGACAGAGTATATTTGATACTTTGTAGATTAATTTCAGTCCGCCGATTTCTTCTCTGAATTATCAAATTTTCAATTTCAAAAATGATAATTTCAGAATGGTAAAAGTGGAGATATTATTTAAAGCAATGAAAGCCTTTTTTCGTTCAACTGCCTCTTCTCAACAAGAAAATTGTAATTTTCAACGGATCGCAAAGGAACCGTATAAAATTTTTTGGGTTTTATTCCTGGAAGAAAGTGTTGTGTTCTGTATATTTTACTGAGATTCCAATTGATGAGAATTCATTGAAAAATTTGACAATGCAGTTTTTGCAGAAAACAAACTGTGATTCACTGATTGAAAACATATGGATAAGGTTTCACCAAATGCATTATAATTACAGACGGAAAAATTCATGAAACGATCTGAGATGAAGCCGATTGTGTGCGGTTCTCCATCTTGGAAAAATGAATTCAGATTTATGTCTTCTCCACTTATGGCCAATAAGTGTCTTTGTCACACATAAGCTAAATATTTTTCTTTCAATTTGGATAAACGCGAAAGCAAAAGCTTCATATATAACATGTTAATGATTTGATCAAGTCAGGTTATCACTCCAGGTTAAAGTGATGATACGTGAATCAGGTCATTATCCTTCATAGTTTTGAACTCTGATATTTCGTCCTGAAAACCAAAAATAATTTGGAACATAAAAGCAAACATGCATGGGAGCTTAGAACCTACCTCAAAAATTTGGAGCAAGCGTTTTGTTTATTTGAGGTTGTGATAGAGATATCCCCTTTATGTATTCGAATTTCTTGATATTATTGAACTCATTTTACTCATTTCCGATCTACTTTTCTGATCGAATCTTGAAGCTACTGTGAAAATTTCGATATTTTGAGTGAATCGTTGTGGAAGTTATCGTGTTTGCGATAGGCCGCGAATAATATTTTCTGAGAAATTTTTTTCGGAAAATTTTTTTCTGAGGAATTTTTTTCTGGAAAAATTTCTTTTGAGAAAATTTTTTCGAAGAGAATTTTTTCGTAGAAAATTATTTTGGTTTTACATTTTTTTGATCAACATTTTGTGATCGAAAGTTTTATTTGGGGCGCCAATTTTTTGAGGTGCTAAACTTTTTCGGAGTGCCAATTTATTTTCAGAGTGCAATTCTTTTTGGGGCGATAATTTCAGGTCGCAAAATTTTTTTGAACAGCCAATTTTTTTTGGGATGTCTTTTTGATTCGCTATTTTATTTGAGGCGTCATTTGGTCGCTTGTAGTATTCTATTCGAAATTAGTTTTTTCTGATTCAGCTAACTCGTAAACCTAAAAAATCGCACCGAATTCAATAAAATCTGCTATACTTTTCAAGTGAATTCAGGTTATAGATTTTGCATTTTTCATTTCCTAGTTGAATATACATACTTATTTATTATAAGAAGTTCATAAACCCTGATACGTTACCCAGAATTCGATATAGTGCATGGATCTCACTTAGAAAAAAACGAATAATTTTCATATTGTTGCTTGGAAAGATAAGAAATAACTCAGTTTCACATTATTTCATGGGAACATGAAATAGTGATTTGACTTGAGTACTATACTAATCAGGTGAAGAGCTCATTGAACAATTGTAAAGATTCCTAATTGTATCTAGAACGTCCGTAGTCATAGATTGTCACTTAACTGTACCATATTGAATCGCTTTCAGTCGACTTAAGATAAGCCTTTTCCAAGTTAATCAAATAGAAAGAAAAATGAGAATAAACTTAAAACATTTATTGATCTTTTGAATAAGGCATCAAAACAATAAATAAATAACGCATTCACACATTGACTTAGAAAACATATCACTCTAACGGTTGTTCATTTAATGGTGGTACAAAGCTGGAGCAGCATAAGCCAAAGGAGCGGCTACTTTAGCTACAACTGGTACAGCGGTCTTGACAGCTACAGTAGCTGGTTCTTTGTGTACAACAGCGTTGAAACCGTTGTGAGCATCAGCGGTGTATTCGACAACACGTTTGGTTCCATCGGATTCGATGAGGGAGTAGCTTCCGTGGACAACATCACCATGACGAGATTCTTGTTGAGATTTGTTGTCTCCGGTGTGGGGGTCTGATACGGAGTATCCAAAATCGTAGTTGGCTGGTGCAGATGGTTCAGCAATGATGGTTTTGGCAATTGGGGCAGCATAGGCTACTGGGGCAGCGTATTTGGCGATAGCTGGGGCAGCGGCATAAGCTACTGGGGCGGAAGCGTAGGTGTGGGCAACTGGGGCAGCATAGCTGGCAATAGCTGGTTGAGCGTAGTGAGCTACTGGAGCTGACAGACTAGAGTAAGATACAGCTGGGGCAGCATAACTGGCAACCTTAGCAATAGCAGGGGCAGCGTAGTGAGCTACTGGGGCAGAGATGCTGGATAGGAGACAGCTGGAGCTGCGGCATATCCCAAGGGAACACCAGCACGGGCAACAGCTACAAGAGCGGCGAATGCTACGAACTGAAAAATAAATCTAAGTTGAAAAAATCACAAGCACACTTACAATAGAAATTTTTCATCTCAAATAGAGATTGAAATCGAAATATAAATCTGCAAACTTACTTTGAAAGCCATGTTGAGAATAATCCAAGTGGAATGATTATTGGTTCCTTCGATCAATCCATTTATACTCACGCGAAATTTCTTACAGCCAAATTATGAAATGTGTAGACCCCGCCCTCTCTATTTGAACTTGACCTGGTGTAGGTAGCGCGTGAACTGGTTTGGGTCAACCTAGCGAGACAATCATTCATTGTTAAATATCATTCCATACATCCATACACAATATAAGTTGTTTACTTAGGAAACCTTTTTGAGCGCTCGTTCTACTAAAACAAGTGCTATATCGTTTTGCCCAAATGTCTGTAACTTTCGAATTTTGAGCCGAAAATGGTCTCAAGCCATACGGTTGAAATCCCTCATGACGAATTCGTGGTCAAATTCAATTCTGTCAGTCAGGCCGTCTGGCCGTGCGTTAGCACAATAACTTTCGAAAGGATTGTCCTTGAGACTTGAAATTTTAAGGATGAGTTTTTATCCCAAATGGCTCGGTTAATTTCGTTAACTAGCCAAATCGTACAGGCTGTTCCATAAAATATGGCTATTCGGAATTTTTGTCCCTCAATATCTCAGAAAATACGAAACCAATCGGAATGAAATGTTACGGCCAAATGCAACATGCTGATAAAAAGTCTCATGCAAATTTTTGTGGTCATAGTGTGAACAGAACCATAGAAAATTCAATTGGAATATGGAAGAAAAGAAACTTCATATTTCAATAAAAAGATATCCGATTCTAGAAAAATTTTTTTTGTGGATGGAGATGGATATTCTGACTGTTTATCCAAATTTCCATAAGAGGATATCCGATTAGAGTGAAATTTCTCTTGTGAATGTAAACTGATATACCTACTGAATTTTCATGCAAAATTTTGTGGCCATAGGGTTAACAGAACCATAGAAAATTCAATTGGAATATTGAAAGAAGAATCTTTATATTTCTATAACAGAATATCCTATTCGAGTGAAATACATTTTGAGAATTAAAACTATTATACTATACTGAATGTTCATGCAAAATTTCAAGGGGATCGCATCATCAGAACAATAGATTTTAATTTTTGTAATTATTTATTTTTTACATATCCCATTTTTAGAATAATTTTCAGTATATAATTCCGATTATGCTAAGATTCTGCGTTCATATCTTTGGTATCGATCTCAAATCCCATATAAAATTTTAAGATGATACTCCTATTGCTCCACCAAAGAACGAGCGCTCAAAATCTCCTGCTCGGGGCTTTTCTTAATTTTTATTTATTGGTTGAAATTCATATTTCACTTAGGAGCACGTTTCATATAGATACCATATACATTTTCCTAAAATTATTCTATTCAGTTTCGTCCAATTTTCTGCTCCTCCTTGCAATAATAAGAATAAAAAGTAGATGAAAGGAAATGTGTGTCAAGAGACTCTCATTTATTCCATGATCGAAAGAAATAATGTGAGATCCTTCGTTGCGACGCTATTAAAATGTATAACAAAACAATACGAAAGGTCATAAAAAGAAATAAGAGAGTACCTTGAATTAGTCGAATTTGGTTCATTGTTATCTACTGAACCACCATGGTTTTTGCGAGCACGAAATGGAATATTTCTATAGAAATTCCTGTTCTGTTGAAAGAAAAAAGATGCTATCATTTCCTACGAAAGCATTATAATTAGCTGTGTAAAAATTCCGCTTATAAAGTATGTGTCTTTCTTATCTTCAGTTTCGAACAAGAACTAATAGAGGGTTTTCCAATAGTATGTGTTATTTTGATATTCAAAGAAAAATGCCATTTTTCAATATAAATGATCGGATGTTTATTTCATTATAAAGAAGAAGCTATGCCGTTAATAGTGGCAAATAACAACAGGCAAATGACCACCACGACCACGTTTACAGGACAATATCCTTTTAATAATATTCTCCATATACCTAATCGCAAAGTGGCTGCCCTATGTTCCCGATAGCCACCCGAATTCTATCTTTGAGGTCGTGAATCGACGCTAGGCTATTGGCGTAGACCTTTTCTTTCACGTGACCCCAAAGGAAGAAGTCGCAAGGTGTTAAATCACAAGATCTCGGTGGCCAATTGTGATTACCTCTTTGAGAGATAACACGATCCGAAAACTTTTCCCGCAAAAGATCGATGGTTTCGTTGTTGATGATCGGCCGACTTGAGTTTTTGTTTAACTGAACTTTATAAGCCTTAAAACCCAAATCTCTATGCTAAATACGATGTAATGACGTTTGTGGAACAGTTCGAATTTTTCCACCAATTTTGTTATTGGGTTCCGACAAGGTGCTTCACGACGAGCCAAAAATGTTCGACTTTTACAAACCGTATCTGTCAAATTTTCACCATTTTAATAGTGAAGTTTAATGATTTCAATGCGTTTCTCGAAGCGTGTATCGTTCCATTTTTATTAATGGCGTAGTTTCTACTTGTCAAATGTCAAAAAATGACAGCTTCAAACGTGACATCTGCCGAAATAGCGGGCTATTCAAAATAACACCTCTTATTGAAAAACCCTATACATGAACCTACTTTCAGCACGCATGTGTGGAGTGGAAAATTGTAGCATCAAAGCAGCAGTAGAATAAAACGAAAAAGTAAATAAAAACAATCTATTGATTCAATTTGAACGGCCTGTTTAGCCTGGGTTTAAATAAAACATATGTACACAATTTCAACTTCTGAAAATTATCACTTTGAAGTTAGATCACTTAATGGTGGTAGTAAGCTGGGGCAGCAGCGTAAGAGAGAGCTGGAGCATAAGCCTTGGTGATGACTGGGGAAGCAGCATAGGCCAAAGGAGCAGCTACTTTAGCTACAACTGGTACGGCGGTCTTGACAGCTACAGTAGCTGGTTCTTTGTGTACAACAGCGTTGAAACCGTTGTGGGCATCAGCGGTGTATTCGACAATACGTTTGGTTCCATCGGATTCGATGAGGGAGTAGCTTCCGTGGACAACATCACCGTGACGAGATTCTTGTTGAGATTTGCTGTCTCCGGTGTGGGGGTCTGATACGGAGTATCCAAAATCGTAGTTGGCTGGTGCAGATGGTTCAGCAATGATGGTTTTGGCGATTGGGGCAGCATAGGCTACTGGGGCAGCGTATTTGGCGATAGCTGGGGCAGCAGCGTAGGCTACTGGGGCGGAAGCGTAATGAGCAACTGGGGCAGCATAGCTGGCAATAGCTGGTTGAGCGTAGTGAGCTACTGGAGCTGACAGACTAGAGTAAGAGACAGCTGGGGCGCATAGCTGGCAACCTTAGCAATAGCAGGGGCAGCGTAGTGAGCTACTGGGGCAGAGATGCTGGAGTAGGATACAGCTGGAGCTGCGGCATATCCCAGGGGAACACCAGCACGGGCAACGGCCACAAGAGCGGCGAAAGCTACGAACTGTAAAGAAACAAATTCAATTAATAATTTTCGATTACACATTGTCGAATATCCAACTTACTTTGAATGCCATGACTGAAGTGAACCAGATGGAATGAATATTCACAGCAAGAATCAATCTATATATACCAAAATACGAAAGAGAAGTTACGAAATCGAAGGATACTCGGCCTGTAATGCCAAACGGACCTTTCACCAGTAGCCAGACAGCCAAAAATCAGCTGCACTTGGACTTGACCCGGAGCCTCGAGTGATATTGTTCACGGCTACCCAGCACCTAAGACAATTATTTATTGTAAGATTATAACAATTACGATATAATTTCACGTAACGCCCGTGAATGAGCGGCATGGTCGAGTAATTTTGTCTGGGTTTATTAATGGTTATATTTCCTTACGTGGTGATTATAATGGTTGAATTCCGTTCGATTAAGTATTTATCGCTAGTAGATGATGATGTTTGGATTAGTATTTCGGGTTCGGAGGTGCATTTGGATGGTTTATTCGAAGATTTGTTCTTCACCTTTATGGCAATTTTTAATTTTTTTAGCATGATGGATTTGGTTTGAAGACTAGGTCAATTGAACCAATAGTAGGTATACCGGAAATACACTCGTTAATTCATTCATCCAAATCGAATTTGGTACCTAATATGATTTCTCTGCAACTTTACAGCTCACTACTGGCATGTCACATTCAAGAACGATATTTAAGTGCAAGATTCTATTTGTGAAAGAGTCTATTTATAATTGTCATTGTTTTGTTTCGAATAAAAACTATTAGAAACTTTTGAAATTAGCATTTTCTTACATCGCAGAATTATGTGCATGATCGTTTCGTATTTGTATACCAAGCTGTTGAAAAGAACTTTTTCTACAAACGTCAAAAATGACAAGGTTCGCGCATTGGCAAGAATATGCGAAGTGACCCTTTTTTTCATTTTCCTTTGTTACTATGACACCGTGCGCGAAGTAGTGTGCGAAATACTTACTTCGCACACTGCATGTAAACTATATGGGATTTTTCTATTTTAACTGGTAAATTTCTTGAAATCCACGTTTTCTTCAACATTGAGTGTTGCTTTCAACATAGAATATATTGCCCATAGTTATAGTACCTAATTACTGGATTTGGAAAAAACAGTTCAAACCAGTTCAATACTTTTTTTCATATTAAGCTAAGCGTTGTAGAAAAATTTAGTTTGCATCTCATGCGCGAAATACTTTGGTGATCTCGACTTCTTTTTTAACTCGGCTGTGCCTCGTTAAAAAAAATCAGTTCTCGATCACCAAGTAGCATTTCGCGCACTAGATACAAAATAACTATTACCTACCTAAACTTTTTTGACCTTACAGTTTCAAAGTCCCGAAAGACCTTTTTGGAATGATCTATTCCAGGAAGATTTCTCCAGAGTGCTTCTCTTGCAGTTTCTTGCTTCATAATTCAAATAAGTTGGACAAAAATTCAAGTATTAATTATGCTCAGATCAAAAGGTAATAATAACAACTTGAATTAATAAGTTTTTTCAATAAATGTATCTCTACTTTTTTTCGTGCGGAATTATTTGTTTTATAGGTTGTTGTTTGCGCAATGTTTCCTTCTATATCATACATATAATTTGACTGATGGCTTCATAAGGATTATGTAGCATCTTCTTCAAGATACTCCTTCTTGACCCATTATTTCTAGGTTATGAAAATGCATAAACCATACAGTGTGGAACAGCCAAATGGAATAATTCGATAACAAATAAATGAAAGCGTTATAGAAAAAACGCTTGGACACGTAGATTTGTATTTTAAGATGCGCATTTTTTCTAACAAAAATAATTATATAGGGTGTGTCATGTGACAGTGGCCTATACCAATTTTCTTATATTAAATACAACCCCCTGTATATTATTAGTTTTTTCGATTCTTCAGAAAATTCTAGACATAATTCTAGTACAATGTCCCATACCTATTTTCAACTGTTTCGGAAATATGTTTTAAGTGTTTTTTCAGATGTATTTCAGAATTAACATTAGAAGAAATCTTTTTACTTCAAAATATGTAAAACAATAACAAAATATTAATTTCAATGTATGGGGTTTTCGAATTGTTCGCCGTCTTGTGAAATGAAATAATTTGATTTTTTAATGTTAATTTATGTAATACGTCTGAAAACACTTAATATTTCCGAAACAGCTGAAGGTAGGTATGGGACATTGTACATGAATTAGGTCTAGAATTTTTTGCAGAATCCAAGATACTGATAATTTACAGGGGGTTGTATTTAAAAAGAGAAAGTTGATATCGGCCACTGTCACATGACACACCCTATATAATCATTTGTTTTCGAGAAAAAATGCGCATTTAAAAATACGAATAGACGCGTCCAAGCGTTTTTCCTAACACGCTCTCATTTATTCGTTATCGAATTTATTCCATTTAGGTGGTCCACACTGTATATCTATTTTCAATGAATTATTTTTGATCCCAACCATTTTCTGCATCGAAAACTAACAATTTGGATATTCATCTTATCTCTCTTACATCAAAAAAATTAAATTCAATGAATCACAACCTGACATCATTTAACATTTCTTGTGAATTCGCAAGAAATAGTTGGTTATTTAACCTCATTCAGGATGACCCATTGATGATGAGCAGGTATCTTGATTTCCTCGAATTAAATAATTATTTCCATATTTGGCGTAAGTATCTAAGTTTCTTCTTCACAACAAGAATGAGGAAACATATAGTTTTCTCTGAAAACAGGAAATAAATTCCTCTCGCATTCATATCAATACCTCGTGACATACAAAGAAAGTGTCTCCATTTCTTGGAGTCAAACGAAAAAAAACTAATATCAATTGTTTAACTACCTATGGCATTATACAGCATAACTATGAAATAAATAATGATCTATATATGTATATTCTCTTGAATTGGGAGCTAACAAAATACAATACATGAAACAAATAAGTCCCTAGCTAAGGTTGGTGCAAAACGGGATACCATACTATTCTGTACTATGATACCAGAGCACGGGGAAAAACCTCAGTAGAAAAAACCCTGGCTCGCCATTTTTACAGAATTGAAACTTAAAACTATTCGAATAATTACCTTCAATATTTAGACACAAAATACTCAATTCGTGCTCTTGGGCCAGAAGGGTGTTTCAAACCAGGTCTGGCATTCCAACTGATGATTTTTCGAATCTCCTGTTCTTCTAAGACCGCTACAGGACCCTATTGAAGAGTAATCATCTTCCATAGATTTAAATAGTGGTATTTCATCCTGAATATCGAATTCATTTAGGAATAATGATTACGAACGTGTGACAAACTTATGTCAAAATGACAACTTTAAAAAGTCAACAATATAAAAATCAAAATGGTTACATCAGATTGGTCACATCTAGTATTTCACTAGTTAGTGATGATAAGTGATGGCTGGAAAAGAACCGTAAAAAAAGCTGGAGCAGTGTATTTAGCATATGATGGTGCAGCATAAGTCAAGGGAGTATCGTATTTGGCTACAACTGGTACAGCAGAGGAACCAGCAACTGTAGCTGGTTCCTTGGGTACATCACCGTTAAAACTATTGTGTGACATACAAAGAAAATGCGTTTTTTTTTTGGGGTCAAATGAGAAAAATATATTAATATCAATTGTTTTATTTATGGCATTTATACAGCCTAACTATAAAAATAAATAATGATCCTACAACTATAAACGAGTCAACGATATAATAATCAAAATGGTAACATCATATTGGTCACATCCATTCTTTCACTATTTAGTGATGGTAAGTGATAGCTGGAGCAGCGGCGTAGGAAAGAGCAGGGGCAGCGTATTTAGCGTATGCTGGTGCAGCATAAGAGATAGCTGGTTGAGCATAGGCAACTTTGGCTACAGGGGCAGCATAAGTCAAGGGAGCAGCGTATTTGGCTACAACTGGTACGGCAGCTTTGACAGCTACAGTAGCTGGTTCTTTGTGTACAACAGCGTTGAAACCGTTGTGTGGATCAGCGGTGTATTCGACAATACGCTTGGTTCCATCGGCTTCGATGAGGGAGTAGCTTCCTTGGACAACATCACCACGACGAGATTCTTGTTGAGATTTGCTGTCTCCGGTGTGGGGGTCTGATACAGAGTATCCGAAATCGTAGTGAGCTGGTGCTGGTGGTGGTTCAGCATAGACAGTTTTGGCTACAGGTACAACAGCTTTAGCGATGGGTGCGTAGGACACAGGGGCATGAGCGTAGGACAAAGCTGGAGCGGCGTATTGGACAGCTGGGGCAGCATAGGTGGCAACTTTAGCAACTGGTGCAGCATAAGAGATGGCAGGTGCAGCATAGGTTGCTACTTTGGCTACTGGGGCAGCGTAGGCCAAGGGGGAAGAGATACTGGAGTAGGAAACAGCTGGGGCAGCTGCGTATCCCAAGGGAACTCCAGCACGGGCTACAGCCAGAAGGGCGGCGAAACTGACGAACTGAAAAAAAATTAATGAGGTGAATTCATCGAGAATATTTTTTTTTAAATTCATCATTGTATCATCAAAGTGAAATGGTCTAATTCTATTTCGTAATACATAAATGCTTAATTATATCTTGAACGAGGTACAGTAAAGATTAAGATGATATTTATGCAAATTTGGATTACCACTTTTACTTGGTGTTTATGCATATGTATTAGCGAATTTCACTTTAGATATTATCAAGATTTGTTGAGTTGAGTGCAATATTAGATAATAAGAAATTGAGACATTGAAATGCGTGGTTAATGAGAATTCTTGTCGAATGTGTTTGATGATTTCGTTTTGACAATATTTTATTCTTGCTGTTTTAGGATTGCTGAACTTTGAAATGGGTTCAATTTGATTTTTGATTGAAAAATCGCATGTACTGTAGCTGTTCTCATGTTGGTGAGGAAATATTGGTAAAATATTCTTTTAATCAACGCAAATATACAGAATTTCAAGGAATATATAATGGATTTTCAATCATTTCGTTCTAAAGGTGTTCAATTGTTTGATGTGAAATTAAATTTATCATCTCGTTATCTTGGAAAAATGGCCTGGAGCAAAATCGTCAAAGACTTTAATATTATAAAAGGAAATGTCATCTGGAATAACTTTTTCTCGCTCTTTGACATGACTTTCGGAAGAAAGGACCTCGCACATTTTGTATGAGAATTGGCTCCCGGTGGATTTGGCTGAAAATTTGATATCCTTCTGATCAAATGTCTTTACAGTCACGAAGCTGAAAATGCATACTTTTAGGAGTTTTTAGCGATTTTTGTATCCATTATGGCTTATACGTATTACCGTTCACACAGAAATGTTTGAGAATATTTCGTGATTATTGAAAGCAGATTCTGTCAATTCAAATATTCAAAACATTTCTGTGTGAACGGTAATACGTAAGCCATAATGGATACAAAAAATCGCTAAAAACTCCTAGAAGTATGCATTTTTCAGCTTCGCGACTGTGGAGATATTTGATCAGAAGGATTAGTAAAACATCATATCGAATTTTTCAGCCAAATCCACCGGGAGCCAATTCCCATAATACGTGAGCCATAATGGATACAAAAAAATCGCTAAAAACTCCTAGAAGTATGCATTTTTCAGCTTCGTGACTGTTTAGACATTTGATCAGAAGGATTAGTAGAACATCATATCAAATTTTCAGCCAAATCCACCGGGAGCCAATTCCCATAGGAATCGTGCGGGGTCCTTTGCAGAAAAGTAATTTTATGATGATATTGAGATCAAATTTTTTTTATTTTACAAACATTTATCCTCTGAATTATTTTGAATTCAACTCTTTTGATTTCAAACGAGTGAAATAGTAACTGAACTTATGCGACTTGGATTTGAAGCACTTCATTATAGTATATAAATGGGAAAAATTTTGTCATGATTTCTGTGAAATATCAGTATCTGGACGACATGAAAATTTCTACGTCTAGACTGAAGAATAAAAAAATATTTGATTATAATTTCACAAAAAACTTGATCGTATATTTCTCTCGTAGTTTTTTTTTTGCGAAACTGCTTAGGGTTTTGCTTCATAATAAAAGTAATTTAGAAACTATCAAGTACCTAATCTGAATTTTTTTTTAATGATGAATATTTCTCGTTATTTTCTAAAATCAATTCAAGTAAATGGAAGAACAAACTCAAATCTGATCTGGTTGTAATAAAGTTATCAATTTCAAATAATAACACAATTATTCGTAATTTAGTAAAAATTTCGAACGAAGTAGTTTCAAAATGAAATATCTGTAATGTGCCATCAGACTTAAAGCCCGAAATATTCACGTCAGTTGGTTCCTTTATTTCAAAACAATATGAAGTTAAAGAAGAAAAAATTTGAGAATGGTGAAATGCGGTGAAAAAATGTAGTTGACTTCTTCGTTTTTCTCATTACGCAAACACACTGATCACTTGTAAAAAATTTTTTTTCCGAAATGCCGCTTCAATATTTTCGAATCGAAAACTCCCTACAAACCGACCAATTTTTCACAGAGTGGACAAAAAACACTGCACTTACTTTGAATGCCATGTTTGCTTGTGTTGACTTGATGTGACATAACACTGTCCGTTTGATGTTTATATAGTAAAATAGCAGTGGGGCGCGGTGTGTCCCCCGCCTATGGTGGGACACTTTAGGGACCTTTCACCTGTCCCCTCGCAAGAACCGAACCTTCGAGACACTTCTGATGATTTTCCATGGCATGGTCAAACATTGAAATCCTCAAACATGGAATCAATTATGGTAAATTAAGATTATATTAAATCATGATTGATAATGAAATGATTTCTGAATAATTATTCCAATCTGGTCATAATTCTATGATTAGTATTCTGATTCAATCGTAAATAAGCTTGATATCTAGTTCATGTTCAAGTATTCATAAATCACGGGGTTTAAATGATTGAATTGATGTTTTGCAGTTTCAGTTATCATATTAGATGTAAGAGACATCTAAATTCAACGTTTATTGCAGTAGCAAGTTTTCTCGAGTATTCATATGTCATGTGCGTTTTATAGAACTGCTGTTGATCAGATTCAGTTTATTCATATTATGAGATATGAGATACATCTTAATTTAACGTTTATTGCAGTAGCAAGCTCAAGTTTATTCAGAATATATTTGCATTTCAGTTTGCTGCTATTCGAATGCAGATAAATCTGAATGAACCTAGGAGATGGGTCACCTTCATTCAGTTTTCTTATTTTGTCCTAAAGCATTTTTTTTGTTATCGACATCTGTATCGATTCAACAAGAAATCATAGACTAACTATCTGACCATAAATCAGAAATATGTGATTTGTGATAATACTCATGTGCGACTTTCTGTAAAACTTACAACAAAAATTTGAAATCTATGAATGTACCCCACATGCGGGGCACTTTCATACGGGCAAATTCCGATTCAAATACACGATTTTTGCTATATTATATCGATTGAAATATAATCTGGGAGGATTCTGCATTTCTGAAAAACTTTTGAGGTTTTCACTCCCAGTCTCTGAAACAGAAATAATTAAAAAATGTTTAATTAGGATGAAATGTTCCTGCGAAAATCTTAGCATTAATTTGTCAGGAGCAAATTGGTTTGAAAAAATTTTTGCCTAACAATAAAACTGAAAAATGAAATAAATGAAAAGGATAATGTAACTTTTCGGTGTCTATATCAGACACCTTCTTCAGACAAAACTTGTAAAATCTTCGGATTGTTTGTTTCTTCATTTGCAGAGTAGTATTTCTTTTTTAATTTACTACTGTTTCAGAGACTGGGGGGTGAAAACTTAAAAGTTTTTTAGACGCGATTTTTGCTACCAAGATGTTTCATTTGGGTGATTTTTGATACGGCTATGTACCTAGTATTGTGAATTAACCCCATATTCAGCTGATGATTTCCGTAAAGAGAGTTGTTCTTCAAAACTTCATTGATAGCTTCAACATAGCCTGTCCTCCATCTCTCCGCTCCTAGTTCTTTTTTTCTTGTAATTTCTGACCATATTTCTTCTATAGAACACAATTATAATCATCACTTCAGTTTCAAAAAATATATTGAAAAAATGGAACATATTCATGGAGTATGAATGTACCCCTTGAAGGAAACTGCTTTCAGCAGTTTTCTGAGAACTATAGAAATGTTAAACATTTTCAGAGAAGGGCGAAAAGTGCTTTTCTGAACGCAACGAACAATTTTAAGACTTTTCTCTGGACTCTTATCGAACTGTCCTTCTACACAAGAACTATAGAATTCCCATATCAAACAATTCAGCAAAAATCTCCAAAAGATCCAAGTCATCTCAATATTCATGACAAAAGCAAAAAATAAATGTCACCTATACCAGTTCTTACCCTGGTCATTATCAAAAGTCATCAGTTCGAAGGAATACCAAATTTCATAAACCTACCTGACGAAAAAAATTAAACAAATTATCGAGATCTTCAGGCGGTTCACTCATTAACATAATTCTGCATTGCAGTATAAGTATATTCCCATGGGTGATAAATCAATAAAGTCAAAACTAGTTCTTAGCCTGGAGCTAAGACGGTAGCCTACATTTTTGCAGAAACGGAAAGTGCATGCTCCATGTACTCGTGAATCTATAACTCATTTCAATACAGAATAACAGAAATAATTAGTTTGGGCCTTTTGCATCAAGTCAATAAAGGACAATTTTTAGAGTTTCCTCTGAAAACTAATAGAACTTGTTATTGACTGTGTCCAATATAGAAACAGCTACGTATTTTAAAAAAATTTTTTAAAATGAATACAAAACTTCAATGCGACTTTTATAATATACAGGGTCTCTATAAATGATTGTAACAGCGCAGTTGGCTTTGGATTATGCAAACCACAGAATTCTGTGATCGTGCAATGCTCTGATTGGTTAGAGATTGGTATTTTGCAATCCAAAGCAACTGCGCTGTTACAATCATTTATAAAGACCCTGTATTTTTTAACTCCACTGTTTTCCAATACTACATGATATTTTTAAAATCTAATTATTTACATATCTATGTTTGGATCACAAAAACTATAATATATGTATTCGATATTTAAATCATAAAGTGATCGCATCTGTCATAAATCTATTATGTCTCTACATTACTCCCCTCTGTCATAAATATATTATGTCTCTACAAACTGTCCTTGTTTACAAAAAGCAATAGAATTCCTATTTCAAACATTTTAGCACAAAATCTCCAGAATATTCTAGTGATCTAAATATTCATGACAAGAGCAAAAAATAAATGTCACCTATAGTCCGTTCACGAAAGGTTGAGCTGTCGGTTGGCAATGGAAATTTCCATATTCCACTGTGTATATTGAAATTTTGGTTATGTTTTTTATTTTCTTGTCAGATGATACGCAATGTTGTCAATATTGCATAGTGTTCTCTGATAACTCGCAAGCTCGTCGGACGAGGTCGGGTACATTCGGCAACGTTATGTCAGCTGCCAACTTCAGATAGATAAACAAAACGCCTACTATGCTCTCAAACTTTCGTGAACGGACTATATTTAATATATAGTAAGCGTTTGTTTATTTATCTGAAGTTGGCAGTATTTGTCTCAGAAAACTCTATGCAAAATTCAAAACATTGCGCATCAATCTGACAAGAGAAAAATAACATAACCTAAAATTTCATTATACACAGTGGAATATGCCAAATTTACATGGCCAACCGACGGCTCTACCATTCGTGATTGGACTATACCTTCTCTTCCCCTGGACATTATCAAGTCATCGATTCGAAAAAATACTGGATTCCAAACATTTCATAAACCTACCTGACGAAAATAATTCAACAAATTATCGAGAAATTTTGCATTACAATATTCCCATGGGTGATGAATCAATAACGTCAAAACTAGTTCTTAGCCTGGAGCTAAGACGGTAGCCTACATTTTTGCAGAAACGAAAAGTGCTCGGTCCATGTACTCGTGATCTAATAGTACCACGATTCAACACAATTGTTGAATAATGCATCCCAGCTGTACGGTAGATTGATATACTTATTTGGGCGTTACCATTCAATTAGTTTTATTGTTAATCGTTGTTCAGGTCCAAAAATAGAGGCAGATATGTGGATACATTGTATGTTCGGAAACATCGTTTCCTTCATCGATTGTGAAATTGGTTTAGTAGGAGGTTGTTCAATGTATACAGTGAAGGCAAGCGAAATGTGAATGATTTTTTTCCTATTGTATTCTTCCTTAACCATGTATATCTATGGTTATATTGAATAGGCTGAAAATTGTCGAATGATTTTTGATAACCAATATTTTCTGGCAATAAAATTGGTTGTTTATTACAATCCCCAAGCCAGTAAACTGTTAGATATAACTATCAGAAAAAGAAGTTCTACAGGTGAGAACGAGTGCTATATCGTTTTGCCCAAATGTCTGATGTAATTTTCGAATTTTGAGCCGAAAATGGTCTCAAACGATAGGGCTAGACTTCCTGATATCCAATTCAATTCTGTCTATAGGACCGTCCGGCCGTCCGTTAGCACAATAACTTTCGAAGGGACTGTCTTGAAAACTTGAAATTTTCAGGATTAGTTCGGGTCCCAAATGGCCCGGTTGAGTTCGTCAACCAGCCAAATCGTACAGGGTGTTCCATAAAATATGACCATTAAAAATGTTTGTTCCTCAATATCTCAAAAACAAAACCAATCGAAATGAAATATTAAGGCCAAATGCAAGATGCTGATAAGAAGAATCCTCATGCAAAATTTTGTGGCCATAGTGTGAACAAAATCATATAAAATTCAATTGGAATATTGAAAAGAAAAAATTTATATTTCCATAAAAAGATATCCGATTCGAGTGAAATTTTTTTATTTTTATTCTTAATGTTCATACAAAATTTCGTGGCCATAGTTTCAACAGAAACCATAGAAAATCAATTGGAATATTGAAAAGAAAATATTTATATTCCATAACAGGATATCTGATTCAAGTGAAATTTTTTTCTGTGAATAAAGATTGATATACTGATTCTTCATGCAAAATTGTGGCCATAGTGTTTACAGAACCAAAGAAAATTCAATTGGAATATTGAAAGAAGAATCTTTTATTTCCATAACAGAATATCCGATTCGAGTGGAATTTATTTTGAGAATGAAACTATAATACTATACTGAAAGTTCACGCAAAATTTCAGGGCAATCGCATCATCAGAACCATAAAATTAAATTTTTTATATTATATTATGTTTTTTTTACATATTTCTTTTTGAATAATTTTCAGAATATAATTCCGATTGTGCTGAGATTCTGCTTTTTATATTTGGTATCAATCTCAAGTTCCATATACCATTTTTAGGTAATAGTCTTATTGCTCCACCAAAGAACTTGCGCTCAAAAGCTTCTGCTCAAGTTTTTTCTTGATTTTTTTCGAATACTTCCAAATTTTCCGATCGATCTGAAATTCTGCAGTAAATGTTCAATACCAATTCAGAGCAGTACACAGAAATGTCTGAGAGTTGACACAGTCGATAGTAAAGTCTATCGAAAAAATGTCCTAATATTTTGAATTTCGAACTCGTAGAAGTATAACAATTAACAATACCTTCTAGACTAATATTATGACTAACCAGTCTTAAACACGTTCAGACCTATAAATTATATATTGATCAATCAATAATCAAGCCAGACTCTCCTATAGATATTAAGCCAGGAGCAAAGACCACCTTGCCAGGGCATTTCGTAAAACATCGAAGTGTCTGAGATATCGAAAACGATAACGATAAGTTTTTTTCAACCTTCTCTGAACGTACAACATGAGCAATTTCGAAACTCATACATGATTAATACATTACTCATTGGATCTAGCGTCCTTCTTGAACGGAAATAGCCTGACGTTGAGTGCTTTTTTGCAGCTGGCTGGATTTGTTTTAAAATTGGAGCATATGTGTATGGAATTAAATTTGTAATGAGATATAAATTCAAGGGGGTTGAATTTAATTTCATTAAAATTTCAGAAAAGCATTCACGTTAATTCTGGAGCTTTTGCGCAGTAGGTAGATACTTAGTCTTATTTATATAAGAAAATAAAAATATACTGTTGTTACAGACAATTCGAATGTGAATAGTATATTATTTTCAAATGATAAAAACTCTAGATCGTTATATCTGTCTCGTGGACAAATATCTTTTCGACTGGAGATATTGAAAACATTAGTGAAAAACTTTGTTCCCTGAAAAATTAATACTCAGAAACTGATCATGTACCTATATGTAAAAGAGATTTTCAGATTCATTCAGAAGTTTTTTTTCTCAGAAAAATCTAAAATAATAAAATATCTACATATGATAACTCACCCATCATTATATATCTGAAACGCTTCTTAAATTCAATAGGGGTTTATTAACAATTTTGTCATTGAAATTCTAAACAAAATTTCTATTCTTCCCCACTGATTGGTGAAATGGATTCTTCATTCAATTTCCCTCTATGAATATTAACCAAGTCAGTAATGAACATAAAAAACAATATAATGTTAATTTCTTCGAATTTATCTCTATCTATCTATCTTCAGGAAGGAAGTAGATACAAATCTTAATGCTCAATTATTTGAATAGACGTAATTTCTATCTTAACTGAATATCATGCCGGATTTGAGTTCTACAAATGGTTACAATGAAAATACTGAATTCAAACAGTGTGCAGTGGTTAATTATGAAATCTACAGTGATTTAAAAGCATTTTCAGCGAAGTCTTTCGTCCATGTTTCTGATGATACTATCTTCACGTAATTCAGTTTAAAATACGAGCGCTCAAAAATGGATCATTTAGAAAAAAATTAATCATATGGTTTTTATTATGCAATCCTCTTGAAATTTCGCATTAACATTGACTGTTAGAATCTTCACCCTCAAATAAATTCTATTCAGATATTTCCGGATAATTTTTTAACAAAATTTAAGGATTTTTCTCTTCAATATTCCGATTGAGTTTTCTATGGCAACAAAATTTCGTATAAGATTCTTATGAGTATCTTGCATAGGGGCGCCACATTTCATCTCGATCGGTTCGTTTTTTGTGTGAGATTCAGTAATTTTGAATGGCCATATTTCATGGAGCACCCTGTACGTTTTGCCTAATCTTACACAACTGTGGCATTTAGGAACCCTGAAAATGTGAAGTCTCTAGGACAATCTTTCCGAAAGTTATCGTTAATGAACGGACAGATTTGAATTTGATCAAAATTGACTTCTACTACTGTTAGTTTCTCAGAAAAAGAGAACGAAAATGGGGTATCAGATTTCATCTATCTTCTCGAGTTTAAAATTTGTAGTGCTAAAACATCGAAATTAGTCCACCCTGTACATTCTAGTAATCTAAAAATCATCAAATTTCGCTTATTTGTTCAGTTCTATTGATTTAATGTGTTGCATAAGCGTTAAACATACATATGTAAATTTGCAACGTATTAATTTATACTTTCAAGCTGAACAATGGAAAGAAAGTAGATTATTAGTAAAATTTAGTGGATAATATGTAAAATGAAAATGAATAATGTGTAGGCACGCTAGAGTGAAAACTAATTGACCATGGGTGATCAAAATTTCATTGTTCCATGTGGTATACCTCAGGGTTCTGATTCGATCCCCTTGTTATTTTGATTTTATTTGAAATTATAATATTTTCAAATATCCAATTACGAGATATCAATTTTATGACATGAAAGCTTTTTAGATATTTTTGATGAACAAATACTCACGAAATCAGCCATTTTTTCAGTAGGTACCTATAAATATATTTCAGAATACAATATTCATACCCAATCAAGGAATTATCCCAAACATGTAAATTTTTAATCATTCTTCTTGAATCAGCTAAGGTAGGTATTCCTGAAATTAGATTTGTTGAGAATATTAACATATTTGCTCCATAAAAAGATTTTCTTCACACCCTGTATATCCAAAATCGTGATTATTTTTGAGTTCGATTATCCAATCCAATCCTCAAATTCTCACCTTTATATAACGATCAAATTGCGAAAACCATCTTAGTAAATTCAAGTTATTTATTATCAAAAACATTTATAATTTTCTCATATTGTGATACGTGAAAGTGTCAATTCATCCTAAAAGATCTTATTAACCAGACAATAGATCTCATACGCAGTCTCATTATAGAATCTAGTTTATTTCGCCTGACCTAAGACGAAAAAAATAACATGATTTCAACATTTATCTGAAATATCAGTGAGTAAAGCATAACTGGTCCATAATTGTGTTCAATGGGTGTGTTTGAAGTGTGAAATTAAATGGAATGTATTTTGCGAATTTTATTTGATTGTGATGATGAACTGGCTTGTTTTTCACATCGAGCTATTGTCGAAAGAATAATGAAAAAAATTCTTGAAATTTGTGGTATCTATAAGAATTATAAATATCTTAGTTGAGTACTTTATTTCGTTTTAATTAATTGATACAAATTTTTCATTTTCATTACTAAATGAAATTCGATGAAAAACAATTGAAATTCTTCAGTGTTTTTTTCCTGGTGACAGCTGGCGAATGCTGGTCGAAACGTTGAATCCATTCTTTTTGCTTCTCCTATAGAAGAGGCAAAAGCAATAGCCTAAATAATCTTTCAATATATCAGATTATTCAAACAATCATCGAATTTTTCATCAGTGACTCTAATCGAGTCGTTTGAGACTATTCTAGACTCAAAATTCGAAATAACGTTTCGTGAGAACAATTGAACGCCGATCTTCCAAAATAAGAAGATTTGAAGAAATATCAGATTCAGTTCAATATACGAATTGAAAATTCGACTATAGTGTAATGAAAACATGAACATATTCTGCAATATTTTTTGCGAATTCTGAATTAAAATTTCATAAAAATTATTTCGCTGATTGGATAAATTTATAATTGAATTATTTATGCAGTAAATTGTAACTTGATAGATGTGATTAATGTTTAAACTCATTTCAAATATTAGCAAGATATTATAAATCTTCCTTGTCGTTCAGATATTGCTTTCCAAAATGTTGAATAAAATACCTCATTTTCGCATAATTCTCTGTAATGACATTTTCATAATTAGGTAATACATTTATCGACTCATAAAATCGATTTCATGGTGTTGAAATTTATCACATTCGATTGTAATGTCGAAATTAACTGATTAACTGATATTCTGAGCGGTGGATGAATGAAATATCTATCCTACTGGATCTCATTGAAATATTATTTACCTCTTCTGTTCAATGTCAGAAATACTTTTAAGACTCTGAACTTTCAGAAAAGCAAGTTTCGTAGCTCTTTCAGAATGTTTGTCATTTTGGACAGTTCTCTGGAAAAATTTCATCAAACTTTTTCAGGCTGGATTTCATCATTGCATTATTTAAGGATGGGTATATCTCAAGCGAAATGTCTATCCCAAAGAAACTTTGGAAAATTTCAATGAGAAAATCGTAAACAAAGCCCATATTTTCAGCTATAATACAGGGTGACCACGGAAGTATCTAAATTTTGAAAACAGCAAAACGGTGTTAATTTTTTAAACAAAAAATTTATTTTTTCTGTGACGGGAAAAAAATGTGACATTTTATATCTCTTGACAGGTCACAAAGTATGACTTTTTACGAAATTACTTTTTCCCTGTCAAAAAAATGATTCTCTATGTAGCCGGGAAAAAAGTACTCACTTTTTTCCCGGGGAAAAAAGTAATTTCGTGGACAGTTATATTTCTTTCACGATTAAATGGTCGTTTTTCCTGTCACAGAAAAAAATAGTGTATTATACACGGGAAAAATATTAGATTTTAGCTCTCGGCTTTTTGTCTCCCTCCGCTACGCGTCGGGAGACAATATAACCTCGAGCTAAAATCTAATACTTTTTTCCCTTGTATAATAAATAACTATACTTTTCTGACATGTTTGTTAGGATATGTCATTTAATTTAACTTGCAAAAATAATGCCAGGAAGGTGACGGCCGTCTTCTCTGATGCAGTTTTCAATTCTGTGAGGAACCTCTGCCATACTAGCTGCAGTGTCTCTCGGTGATTAGTGCCACCTCTTCACGAATTGCCTCCTTCAAATCTTCCAAATTACGAGGTTTGCGTTGAAAAACTTTCTCGAAACTTGTTCCAGGTCATGTCATTTCAAAATTTGGAGATGTGCCCTGGCCTCCTCGTTCTCCCGACATCAACATCTGCGTTTTTTTTTGTAGGGACATTTGAAGGAAAAAGTTTTTCAACGCAAACCTCGTAATTTGGAAGATTTGAAGGAGGCAATTAAGAAGAGGTGGTGGCACTAATCACCGAGGAGACACTACAGCTAGTATGGCAGAGCTTCCTCAACAGAATTTAAAACTGCATCAGGAAGACGGCCGTCACCTTCCTGACATTATTTTGCAAGTGAATTAAATGGTATATCCTAATAAAACATGTCAGAAAAGTAAATAAATTTTTGTTTAAAAAATTAACACCGTTTTGCTGTTTTCAAAATTTAAATACTTCCCGTGGTCACCCTGTATGAACAAGATATTTTCGACATAAAACAAAATTATGTTTTCTAGTTTATGATAACGAAAATGGAAATCATAAATTCATTTTAATCCACCGGAGGGTAAAATGACATATTACACATTTTCATCTAGGTATACCGGCTTCCAAGTCATGTGCTCACTGCCCATATAAAGAGCATTCTAGCCGAATATCACCTCATTTGATAATTTGTATAGTTATGTACAATATATGCACGCAAAATTTTCTTCCCTCTAATCCGAAGATAAGAGGGGTTACGACAGATGGAAATCTGAGCAGCAGCCATCACTTTTTATTAAGATAATTTCCGTTTTGTTTTGTTTCTACATACTCCATGAGCTATATTTCAATTGTGTTTTTCTTGTCATGTATATGCTTTTTTAATGTACTATGAGTTTATAGGTTTCCTGAACCTCAACTCTTGTTTGTTTATTAATAGTAATAATAAAAATAATAATAGTTCTTTTTCTTCCTCTGACTCCAATTTGTGGGAATTTTTTTTGTAGCTTTTCTTTTTTTCTCTACTTCATTTTTTATTTATTTTCTTCCTAAGCCTCTTCGAAATTTGGAAATGAATTTTTGAATTGAACATATGATATGTTAATTTGCCTTCTCAGACCCATATCATTTTACCCTACTATGTTTACTCACGAAGCAAAAACGACAACTTATTATAAGATGGTGGGTATTTTCTCAAAAATCATTAGTAACGTAAATAATTACAGAAATTTCAATTCAGAATTGAAAACACTCGAAAGTTATAGCAGATTTCATTGCGTCATTTCGAAAACTTTTCGATATACAAAATAATAATATATTCGAGAAATTATCTGTCGTGTATAGCATGCAATGAACCAATCAATACTAAATGTTGATTACAAAATCTCAGACACTTTTGCAACAAAGTATATTCGTTTTGATCGCAATTGAACGTCGATTTTTAGGAAAAACAAGCGTTGTGTCATTTTACCCCACTGTATCATTTTGTACACCCTTCCCTACTTTGAAATAATTATCGATATTTCGGCGATACTCAAACGAAGGAAAGTAGTCCGTCCTTCATTAAAGATACAGCTCCATTCATGCACTTTCATTGGAATGAAAATTATTATAGCCAAATCCAACCGTAAAAGCTTATATTTCACTTATGTCCAAATTGGATGCAACAAGAGCAATATTTCAATACCAATTCGTCTGAGGGTGGATACAACAAGGTCAAAACCAGTTTTTAACTTTAGGACAATGAGCAGAATGTTACGTAACTACAGCTGCGTTCCCACAAGGTGCATTGATATTTCGTGTGTGGTCATACACTGTTTTGTATCAAGGAGTGGTGCAGTAATGAAATGCTTGATTCATTACATTATTGCCGATCTTGACCAAAAATTGTATATTATTATTTCGATATTCGATATAAGGTCTGTAAATACGATATGCATGCACATATGGTTCGGCCATATTATAATATGTCATCAGGAAAGTATTGCAGATTCGGCCAGCAGTCGTCTGGACTTATAAATTCAGGACAGCAACTTTCGTCCTCTTTGAAATGTTACTTCTTCTGAAAGTTACAAGTCTTAAGTGTTTTCCTGGCGAAGGGCTGTCGATTGCTGGCCGAAACGTTGAATAGAAGAAGAGAACTGACGGAAAGTAGCCGGAATAATATTTAGATAAATCAAGAATTTTATTTCACGTCAACGATCTCCTATAGAATAAAAAATACGACACTGATGTTTGATCATCATATTCAGTAATAAATTATGAAAATAAAAAAAACTTTTATCGATCTATGACAACGCCCTCGAGTAATCAACCAAGTTATTTTTTAAAGATTTTATGGCTGCCGCAAATTTTAAGTCTTTCTTCTATCTTTCTTGTTACACTTACTCACCCTGTTAGTTCAAAATCGACTTTCGTCCTAAGCTATCACTCTGAATACAAAACGAAAGTTGTATTCTTACCTACACCTAATTTTTGCGTATCTACAATATCTAAACGCATAATCTGAAATAAAGATAACAGTAAGCACCATTTATTACATACACATTTCATGTCCAAAATCGCTACATTTCATTCGGTGATTTCATAATAACTTTTTTTCTATAAAGCCGTGGGCGATCAGAAACTGTACGAAATTTAGGTCAGTATAGTTCCATACCAACGTTAAAGAAACGAGTTCTTCGGAGTTTGATTGTAGATATTATTTTCAATTATTTCGCGATATGCGGTTCAAAGGATTTTGCAGCAATGTTAACGGGGGGTTATAAAATGTTGTTACATCAAGTCATTTTTTTATTTTTAATTACTGTTGAAATAATTGGAGAGTTTTGGATTTTTATGTGGAGAATTTTCGGCAGTAAAATTAATGTGAACATGTTGTAGATGTGGGTTTAATGGTTTTGGTGGTACTCGAAATTATTTTAATGGGTTCGGTTCATATTATGTTTCAGAAGAGATGTACAGGATGAGCAATAATTATTCTTCTGTACCGTATGCAATGATCTTGGCATAAACGTATAGTTATATGGAACAAAACATCAATATTCGAAAATAATAGGCATTCCAGATTAAGCTTGCTCGTACGTCATCATAGCGAGAACTTTGAACTAAAAGTATAGAAATCGCATTTTCAATATTTACTTAATTGAAAATAAATTAAGTGGGATTTAAAGTGGATAGGTATACAGGGTGTCCCGGAAAATGTGAGAAATCTCTCGGATTCAGATAGAACATAAAAAATGAAGATGACAAGTTCCCATATTTTTTTCTAGTGGCCCTTCCAACGAAGATACGACCTCCTAAATGACGCCAATGGAAATCCATTCAAGTGGAATAAGTTTCAAACTACTGGATAAATTTGAAGAAAATATGATATGATTAGTAGTATTAAGGACCTCTTAAATCACCGCACTCAAATTCAATAGCTTATTCAGTTTACCAGGGGTGGACTGGGTTGTACATTTTAATGCCTACATTTTTAACACCCCGTATGAAAAGGTGGTGAGAAAACAAATTTGGATACCTTGAACATTAAGCTAAAGAAAAGGTACTCTTTTTTAGTGTCGATGAAATGAACCGTTTTAAAAAAAATAGGAAAGAAGTAAGTAATTGAAATTTATTCTTCTAAAATGAATTTCCAGTGGCGTCATTTAGGAAGGTAGTATCTTCGTAAGGAGGGCCACAAGGAAAAAAAATTATGGGAACTTATCATCTTATTTTTGTAAGTTCTATCTGAATCCGAGAGATTTCCCACATTTTCCGGGACACCTGTGTATTCAACACTCAATACTATCACAGGAAAAAAACCCATATTTTAATATACTGGAAATGCCTGTGTCGATAGCTTCAGTATTATCGGAGCAATAATTATAAGTATCGACTGTTTTCATAGTTCAGAAAAAACGTCCAATAATCCATCTGATTGAAAAAAAATACTCATTGATGATATTTCACATTGGTGTAATTTGTTGTCCCGATTCTAAGGGGGAACAATTTCAAATCCTAGAGTCTCACCATTTAGAAACGCAGCATTTGAAAAACCAGGCATCACACTTACAGGCACGACGAAGTCATCGCTCCTTGATATCTATTATTTCAGAAATTCTCGAATTGAATAATAGCCTAATGCCCGATTGCACCGTTCGTCTAAGCAACGTTTAAGCCCTGAAATGACGTTTCATCAATGGAATAAACGTCACTTAAGGGCTTAAACGTTGCTTAGACGAACGGTGCAATCGGGCATTAGAGTTGCTTTTTTTTGGATTAGATCAGTAAAATGTCAGCAAGATTAGGAGACTCCAGTTGAAGAGATGCACAATTTCTTGAAGATTGAATGTAAAATCAATTTTGCACAAAAAAGTTTTGCTGCACGAGAAAAGTCCTACGAACCAATTCAAACTCCTGAGAAATATTGCATCCAATCAGGGTATCAGCTGCACCAATAAATAGTACTTGTATTATAAAATTATATGAGTCATTATATAACACGCTAGGTGTATTGATGTCACGAGCGATTAAGAATGAGAAAGTGACCGAGAATTCAGAATTAATTGAAATTAACTTGACTAACTGGTTCAAGGTCAATTTCGCTGTTCGGATTATCTTCTGAATATAATCGGTTCATGTTCTATCGTTTTTCGATGGGAATTTTCTCTTGGTAATACATTTTTATGATCTGGATGGTACAGGTTGGACTCATTTATGGAAATTCGTTGACCTAGGAACGTGGAATTTTCGTTGGTCATATTATAAGTGATAAATCCAAAATTGATTACCCTCAATACATAAGTACAAATAACGATCACATAAAAATAAGCAATTCTATTAAATTTCTGGGGCTCATACTCGATGAACACCTAAAGTTGGATCCACATATCGAATACATAATAAGTAGACACAATCGAGCTTGCTATACAATTTTCATTCTAAGAGACCAGCTATCTATGGATCTTCTCAGATTGGTTTATTACGCTAATTTCCAAGCGGTGTTTTCTCACGCTTTAATATTTTGGGGAAGTTCTCCTTATGTAGAGACTGTCTTTATTGTTCAAAAGAAGGCAATAAGAACCATGCTGAGGATGGGATATAGAGACCCATGTAGGGGAATTTTCAGGACACAGGGAATTCTCACAATCTATGTTTAGGGGGTAAGAGATATCGATAACAGAAAATATTATATAGGACAAAATAAGAAAACTGTATGGAGGTACCCCATCTTCCCCTATATATTTATAAAATACTGCTATTTTTCATCAAGTATAACCACTATTTTGAGGCATATCGAAATGAAAATAACACAAGGAGAGTTATTCCCTACAATGTACCAGTACATACTACGGCCTTAAGAGAAAGAAGTGTCCAGTGCATGGCTATCAGTCTATTTAATGTTTTGCCAGCTGAGTTGAGAAGGTACTCTACCCTAAAACTCTTCGAAAAAAGAACCACACACCTAATCCTGAGGTGTGAACCTTATAATATTCAAGAGTTCAGAGCTTCTGTGCGAACTATCATTGTTAATTGAAGGAATTTTGACTTGTTTCATTTTATACTTGGGTGTAATTTTTTGGAATTAATAAAAATATCTATCTATCTATCTATCTATCTAATTCTTCCGAGAAATGCGAAAAAACACGTTACTGAGTTATATTTCAACAAGAAGTATGAGTAATGATGACAGAAAAATCCGAGTCGAAGATGAGGATTTTTGCAACTGCACACAAGCTTTTGTCTAAAAAATTATTTTTGTATTGTATTGTGTTTATCCGATTTTTTCGCAGGAAAAATAAGACGCCCGAATGGTGTTCGACAAAACTTTCATGAGTAACAAATTATTCTGCATATATTATGTTAGGTATCAAATTCACAACCGATGTCAAGTTTTGCCAAGACTAAACTCATAAAACTGCAGTTCTTCCATTTAGAAACCATTTGTTTTTCAAAATTGCGCGTTTCTGATCGGTGAATGTAAATACGAGAGAAATAGTCGATTGAAAAATCTGAAATGTTTCAATTTAAACGAAAATGATATGTCACTTAAATTAAAGTGATGGTAAGACAATCCCTTAATATGGATAAAAAAATTATGGAGCTCGAGATAGTCAATTTTCAACACCAAAACGATGAGAACAAGACCACCGTGAGTACAGAAACATTAAATCCAAATTAGAAGTATTTCCATGAAGTGACCTCGCACATCTCATCAACATAAATTTCTCATAAATTAGTAAATACCTAGCATCCTCTGTAGCATAATAAATAATTAAATTAAAGCTCCGGATGTGCTTTGGATTAGCGAAATCTAAATATCTCAATCTTGATGACTTATGAAGTATTGATTCATATTCTTGCATCACGCAAAAGCCAAGATCCCATGCTAATATGAAGAGTTTCTGAAGAGAATGAGGATGAAGAACTAATAAAATTTGAGGATTTTTCCCATAGTATCTTGGCTACTGGAATTAGTTTTCGTAACTTCGTCAACGTAACGAAATTTTGAAACTATGGTATTTTCGTTAATTGCATTATTTGCAAAATATAAATGCCTAATTAAGATGTTTTTATAGATGTTCTGTTTGTGTTTAGGTTGATGTGAACGAATATGTTGGTTCACCACAATATTGTGGTAGGACTTTGAATTCGGGAGTATCTGTCGATATGTTTATTATAATACTAAAGGGTTTTCCAATAAGAGGTGTTTTTTGATATTCAAAGAAAAATGCCATATTTCAATATGAATGATCGGATGTTTATTTCGTTATAAAAAAAACTATGCCGTTAAAAGTGGTGAATAACTCATGCAAATGACCACCACGACCACGCTTACAGGACCATATTCTTCTGATGAAATTTTCCATAACCAAATCGCAAAGTGGATGCTCTATGTCCTCGATAGCCTCACGAATTCCATCTTTGAGGTCTTGAATCAACGCTGGGCTATTGGCGTAGAGCTTCCCTTTCACGTGGCGCCAAAGGAAGAAGTCGCAAGGTGTTAAATCACAAGATCTCGGTGGCCAATTGTGATCACCTCTTCGAGAGATAATAAGGTCCGGAAACTTTTCCCGCAAATAATCAATGGTTTCGTTGCTTGTGAAAACGTTGTCCAGTGATGTTATGACGAATGGACAAACCTGGGTTTTCTTCAACACTTTTGGGTACAACAGCAATATTCTCTACTGTTCTTGAGTGACAAGTACGGGATTTTTCTTCACATCACTAACTTGGCCCAACAGCTCGAATTTTTCCACCAATTTCTTTATTGCCGTCCGACAAGGTGCTTCAGGACGACCTAAAAATGTTTACGAACCGTCTCTGCCAAATTTTCACCATTTTATAGTGCACAATATCTTGTTAAAAATCAATCTCGTTTGAGCACATCAAAGTGAAAATTTTACATAGGTTTCTTCTCGATCCTTCTATCGAATTCTGACCTTAAAAATTCATCAGTTTGAACTTGAAGGCTAAACGAAACAAGTCAAATTAGCATATCCAGAAATAAGACCTGAACTAGATCCGATTGATTTTAGGATATAATCTAAACCATTTGGTTCTGGTTTTTCGATTTATATAAATAGATTATCAGACGAGCATCAAGCTGTCAAATGATTAATGAATATTCATTTCATTGGACTGGTTCATTTCACTTTCAGGGACATTGAAAATGAAAATCGTTCAAGATTTTAAGAAGGAATAGAACGAATAACTCGAAACACTCATTGATGGCAGCAAATGTTGATATATGAAAGATTTATAAGGTATTCGTCTCTTTTATGGATTGTAGTGTTGAATATATACCCATATTCATTTTTCACCAGAAATTTAAGTGATTTATTTTTGATTGTATTTTGAAAACCTGACAAAAAACGGATAATCACTACGATTTTCTAAGGGTTCATTATTTCTAGAATGTTTTTATTTTGGGAAATCACTAGAAATTATCAGAGTGATAAATTTTTCCGGAGTTGTTTTTCGGAAGTTAAAAGTTCAAAATGTGAATGCTGAAAACGGATCGCGAATGCTGCCAAAAGGTTGAAAAATAGACGAGAAATTGATAGAAATAGCTTAAATTTCAAAAAATTTCCGTCATCAAGAACTTCACGTCGACAAATAATGTACCTACTTTCTTGCAACTGGATGTAAATAGGGCAAAAGTGCAAATTCTTATATTCTTTCAGTTAATCCCCCAACTATCACTATCCACGAAAAGTTCAAACAAACCGATTCAACTTTCATCGAAACATTCAATAAATCACTTACATACATTTCAGTGCAAATAATACAAGGAAATTCTCGAAATAAGATCATATACTTACACCAACACAGTCTTATACATCTAACCAGTTTTGATATCGTTCCAAATAAAACATGTAATGTAAACCTATCTGATGTTGGTACGTCTGTTATGTAACGCAAAAAATCGTTCGGACAAACCAATAAAGACTTGTTGCATTTTATAATTGATTGTTACAATTAACAGGATTGACCAACGGTGTACGATATTGGTAATATTTGCATTTTTCCATAATAAAATGCGGGCGTTCTAAATTTCAGTAGACATCGTGTTTTCCTGAAAATTGCGAGCTGCATTCAAATGTTTTCATTGATACGAAATGAGGTTATTATGCGTGCATTTTATTTTATAAGTATTTAGAAGATCTGGTCAATTAAAGGTGTTGTAGTATTGATTATTCAACACGTGGGCGTCGTTTATAAAAATGCCGGTATTTACCTACAGTAGTCTTTTTCGTATACTTAGCCTACTGTTGATTCTAGAGAAGTTCATGCTATACGAGTTTTTTGTTAAGATTTTGTAATTGAAATTGATATAAATGTCTAATCAAATATCACACCTTATACAGACTGTCCCAGATGTTCCATATAGTCAATTTCTTACCTCTCAAACAATAGTATACCTATTATGCGAGCGTATAATGATAGCTATTATTCACGAGGTGAAGTTTAGTGCCATTATACGCTAGTAGCATACTATACTTTATCCACGACTACTGAATATATTTCTTCAAGATTTAAACATTTTGCGTCCGCGACCAGACCCTTCTATGACAAGCGTGGAAAAAGTCAAGTTGACACATGGGAAATTTTTGGAGGCCGTCATGTATATTTTGTAATGAAAATGCTTCAATTGATTTAATAAAAGTAGATTCGGCCCTCGATTGACAAGGTATACACATATTTGTTAGTTGGAGTAGATACTCTATAATATTGAAAAAATGCCAATTAAAAGAATATTATATCAAAGATAAATATATGAAGCATTTGGCAACAGTGATTAATATCTCATTATTCCCTTGTGATTAATGGGTATTATTATGGCCGAGCACAGAGACTTACAATGGAAGGATTTCACACTGGTCTTGAATTAAAAGTATTTTGAATGGCATCAAAAACTCTACCAGATTCAGACGTTGAAATTTGCGTCTTATCGCCCCCCCTAAAAAAGTTACCACCAGATATATTTTTCAAGTTGTACACTTACACTTTTTTCACTTTAAACGATTTCACAGTAGGGAAAACCATATGTTGAATCATTTCTTTATCATCTTTCATAAATTCAACCCTGGAAAATAATATTGTAAATTGTGATACGCCCACAAAATAAGCTCAATATTAATAATTTTAATTTAGTTCATAATGTTACAAGATCTTGTTTGCGTTGATGATTTGTTTAGTTGTCTGTATTGACTATTTTTTGACACCAAAAATATTTCATCATAAATCGCAAAATGGTGAATGCGTCACAATTTATAGCTTCTGCATTTAAGGGTGACTTCACGCGAGATTATAGAAATTTTATGAACTCATTTTTCTAACTTGGAATCATCTGAAAGGACAAAAATTCAGGGTGCAATCAATAAAATATCTGGGGATAGTTTTCTGAAGGGTGGTAATTAAAAACAAAATTTTAATGACAGAATTTTTTTTCTTTTTGCACAAATTTTTTACCTTGGCTAAGAGCCGACATACTGGCTGTATGGAAGATCTTGGGACACCCTGTATATCATGACTTCACACTCTTAGGAAAATCAGCATTTACCCAATGAGAAATCCTTTTGTGGCTCCTTGATCAAAGATCCGTACCATTCACTTCAGACTTTTGATGTAATCTAATTCACATTTTTTTGTTCGGAATTCACCTCCTCTCATTATTACATCCGTTATGATATGATACGACCTTTCGCAAGGTCGTTCAACACGGAGTTATTCGTACTAAATTCTCTAATTGATTGAAATCGAAATTAGGAAAGTATTTGACCATTACCCCAATGATTGAAGGCTACTAAAGGAGGTCCACACGAGCGGATATGCAAGATCCGACACTGTGATAATGAAACATTGCTCTGTGGGATGATTATTGAAAATTTAATTGAATTGAAATTGTTATACGAATAAAATATAGAATATAAGTTCAGACAATGATATTCATTATTAAACATCTACAGATTATCATTTTGACATAAGTTATCACAAGTTTTCTATCATTATTCCGAAATTGAATTCGATATGTAGGATGAAATATTACTATTTAAATCTACGGGAGATGATTACCCTCCAATAAGGTCCTGAGCGGTCTTAGAAGAACAGTAGATTCGAAAAATCATCACTGGAATGCCAGATCTGGTTTAAAACACCCTCCTGGCCCAAGAGCATGAATTAAGTATTTTGTATTCAAATATTGAAGGTATTTATTCGAATAGTTTTAAGTTTCAATTTTGTTAAAACGGCGGGACAGGGTTTTTCTACTGAGGTTTTTCCCTGTGCTCTGGCATCATACGTCAAATAGTATGGTATCCCGTTTTGCACCAACCTCAGCTAGGGACTTTTTTGTTTCATTTATTGTATTTTGTAAACTCTCATTCCAAAAGAAAATATATACAAATATCATACTTTACACAACAACTCCTTTAATAGGACCAGAATCCTTGTTTGGAATTCTGGAAGAGCTTTTGGGCCTAGAACACTCCAAAAAAATTCTCGGATCCAGTATTTGAATGAATAATCACTATAATCAACTATCCTATGAGATCAACAAATGTTCTTAATGATGAAGATTTTAGAGCTTTCTGTTACATAAGATTTAAGTTATCGTTGTTTTACATCTAAGATCGATTCAATTCGTACTAATGACAAGCTTGGAATTGGATGATTACTATATGTAGCATATATAGTCCGTTCACGAAAGGTTGAGCCGTCGGTTGGCCATGGAAATTTGACATATTCCACTGTGTACATTAAAATTTAGGTTATGATATTCATTTTCTGTCAGATTGATACTCAATGTTGTCAATATTACATAGAGTCGTCTGATAACTAGCAAGCTCGTCGGACGAGGCTGGGTACATTCGGCAACATTGAATTTATTTTATGTTATGACAGCAAATACTGCCAACTTCAGATAAATAAAGAAACGCCTACTATGTGCTCAACCTCACGTGAACGGAGATAAGAGGGTCATTGAAAAACGGTGTCTATATTCGATTTTTTCTTTGGTCTGGTGGTACAGATCTGTTTATCATATGTTGGCATTATTAGCCAATTCGAATTAGTAGTTTGTTGTTGAAAAACTGAGGTTATAGTCAGGTGTTCTTGGTGTTCCACGATATATTCCATGAATAAATACTATAAAATTCTCTTGATCTCGATATCAAAAAAATACTAACCTTGTACCCATAAAACGCAATTAAATATGTTCGTGTATACCGACCCTTAGCCCTGATATCATTACTCCAACTTAATTGCATCTCGTTATGATATCATATGAACTTTCTTATTGTTCCAAATTGACCATTCTTTGCTTATTCAACTCGGTTTCGGTATATTATCCCGATGATGATGTAATAGTTAGCCATGAAACCATGGTGTTAAGGACGAAGGATGTGTGATTTATGGTCAAAAGATTTCTGGAATTCACAATGGTCTATTTGAAACAAAGGATATCTAATATTCGAAAGAGCATATCCGTTTTGCAGCATTCGAGAGTAGAAAAAAAATGATACAATCATTTGTTCTAGTCGTGATTATGTAGGAAAGGTCTTGTTAATTGGTATTTTTGAAGGTTGTTGCAGGAAAGGAGGATATTTTATCTTATTGTTTCGAATGTTTATTCGATATTGTAGATACCATGAAATCGAAATACATATTTTTCCCCAAATTGAAAATTACCAAGAAATTTTTGCATTTCTCCAAGAAATTGTTGAGAATTCCTTACCTACTGAAAGGAAATGTCATTTCTTTTTATAATTCACTGCTTATTATGCTACATAGATAGCTTTGATATGATATTCTTTAAAATGGTATTTCTTAGTATTCTAAAGTACTCCAACTAACAAATGTGGGTATACCTTGTCAATAGGGGACCAAATCAACTTTCATTATATCAATTAAAGCTTTTTCATTACAAAATGCACAATAATGGCCAGTTCTCCAAAAATTTCTCATGTGTCAACTTTTTACACGCATGTCATAGAAGGGTCTTGCCGCGGTCGCCAAATGTCAAAATCTTCTAGAAATATATTCAGTACCTAGTCGTGGATAAAGTATAGTATGCTACCTGCGTATAATGACTGTTATTCACTCGGTGATTCATAACAGCTTTCATTATACGCCTGTTGCATAATACACTATTCTACATTCTAGAATTTTTTGAAGGTTTAAATGTAAACTGAACAGTTACCAATAGAGGCAGAAATTGAGAAAATGATGTGACACAAACAGTAGGCAAAGATAAAATAATTAAGTAACAAAGAGAATTTGAAATAGTATCTAATTAATATTATTGTAGACAAGAAGAGCCCAAGAGACAAAATGGTACTCTTTCTGGTCCCAATTAAAGTGAATTTGACACGTTGATACATAGACCTACTTTTTCAACTTCCAAACAGTGAATAAAACGACAATTAAAATTCTTCTGGATCAGTTTGGTCACACAGGAAACCCATGAATGGAACTCTTATAACTCAGAGTATCAAAATGACCTAAACGAGAATTGCGTTCGAACGTCTACAGACTAGAAATTCCTTTCTGCAGCAGAAATAAGGCAATTGGCAATTCCTCAGACGCTCTAGTATAGATACAGCAATAAATATCGATGATAATTATATCTCAATTTTAATTTAGCTCGAGATTTATTTGGCATACAGCTTGAATTGTAAGCAATTGTAGGGTATTGTGACAAATTGCGAAACGAAAATTATTGGAAATGACACTCCCTTGTCTAGCCCACTGAATCACCGTTTATGCTAATAAAACTGATTTGCAAATGTTGTAAAAGTGATCGATGTAGGTGAGATGGCTGTCGAATGAGTGTGCATCTATTATGTGGTTCAACTACGAAGGAAAGGTTTAATTTGTTATAGAGCATGATTGAAATTGTTGAGCGTTAAAGGTTATTCTCAAATCATTAGAAATTTCTGGAGGAAAATCTCTAATCATCAGAATAGATTTTTTTCTGTAGCGAAACCGTTCCACTTGCATAACTTTTACTCAGAATCGACATTTTTCAATTCGAATGGTGCAAAATATCAATGTTTGCTTTTTTGTTATTATGTTTATGGTAAAGCTAATAATTCCAGGAAAATACTGATCTCTGAATATAAATCCCATATTTATCCACCGTCTCTGCATGACAGATTCGGTTATACACGACGGTCTATTCAGAAGAAAAAGTGAATTTTTGATTTTCATGAAAAATATTTATTTATTCATCAATATCCATTTTATCTCTTTGAAACTAATCCTCTCTTAAACATAATTCTGATTCTGACTATCTTATCATTTGTATAACAATACGCTCTTCTTTCATTGGTCTTTTCAGTTTTTGGAATAAGAAAAATTCGCAGAAGACAAACAACGAATACAGTTTTTGCTGAATATAAAATTTTTCCAGAAATATGATTAGTAGACTGGTAGAATACTTTATTTGCACCTGCAGCAATGTTATGATGTAGGTATGTTAAAAAGTGAAATAAAGAAAACTGACAAGTTCGTGATGGAAAAACAATAACTTGGATTATCCAGCGATGAATTGGTTTCATTCTATTCATTTATTGATTCAATTTTCTGTTCAAATCTTAAACCACCCTCAGGATTATTTCTAGTTTTCAAGTCGTTCCTTTCTGAACTTATCATGTTCATGTATAACCTTTGGCCGACGAAGTAACAGTGAAATCGCACAGACAAAATAGTTTTTTTCATTTCCTAAGTCACCATGTATCATAATATACTATTTACGTCGACCTAAAAGGTGGGTTCAGCGTATACCAAAATGAACAATAACGACCCAATTTAATGTTCGGTTTATGCTATTTTAATGTGTAATTGTCGTTTTATGTCAAATTTTTGTCTTGGAAGATAAGAATGAGTTTCATTCAAGAATATCTACCCTATTCATATTGCGGTCGACGGAAAAGCTTGTAATCAACTCGTTTATTAATCTAACCATCAATCGCTGTTAGTTATTTATTTATTTATTTATTGCCCATTTAGGATACAAACAGTAAGAAAATTTACCAACAAAGTATCCACTTAATATTACAACATATACAGAAACAACTCGTCGAAAAGAGAGAAAAAAAAAACTCTCAGTAACCGGCATGAAAAAGTGTTTTAATAGTTTTTTGAACCTGCAAGACCATCGGAAATAATGTCTATTCCACTGTTTGATTCGAGACTATTATAACTAGCCTGAAGGCGTCTCATCGGAGACTAGTTGATTGAATAACTATTATTTTTATCATTATTCCGAAATTAAATTCGATATTAGGATAAAATACCGCTGTTTGAATCTATGGGAGATGATTACCCTTCAGTAAGGTCCTGTAGCGGTTTTAGAAGAACAAACGATTCGAAAAATCATCACTAGGAAGGCCAGACCTGGCCAAAGAGCAAGGATTCAGAATTTTGTATCCAAATATTGACGGAATATATTTAAATAGTTTCAAGGTTTTCAATTTGTAAAAACGGCGGCGAGACAGGGTTTTTTACTGAGGTTTTTCCCTAAGCTCTGGTCTCATACGCAGACTAGTATGGTACCTCGTTTTGCACCAACCTCAGCTAGGGACTTTTTTGTTTCATGTATTGTATTTTGTTAACTCTGCATGCGAAAGAATATATAGTGGAACTTCCCTATAAAGAACGTTTGTCTAACGAATTTCGTACAAGACTTGAATCCAAATTCCATGTTAAAAACACCCTCTAAAAAGAAGTTAATTCTCTCTATAAAGAACATCACTCTTTGAATGGGTACTGGTAAGAAGATATAAGGGTGGGTTTTTTCCGAAATTTTCCGGACATACGTAATAAATCCCGACCTTAAACTAAATCATTACGGCGGGCAGAGAGATCCTTCTGAAACAGTTTTAAATACACCCATGCCTGTTTGGTTTCAATCTAACCATTACGCTAGTGTAAAAAGTTGTGCGAAAATATCTGAAAGCAAGTTCTTAAGTTTGAATGATAAACTTAAATTTATCAGTGAAGTCGACGGCGACATTGCCGACTATAGAAACAAATTTTCTATATAAAGAAATTTCTTTATAACGAATTTTTTTTGTGGATTTGGCGCTTTCGTTATAGGGAAGTTCCACTGTATTTCCAGCTTTCAAGACGTTTCCTTTTGAAGTTACCATGTACCATAATATACTATTTCCATCGACCAAAAGGTGGGTTTAGCATATACCAAATTGAACAAAAATGACCCAATTGAAAGTTCAATTTATGCTATTTTAATGTATAATTGTCACTTTATGTCAAATGTATGTCTTGAAAGATAAGAATGAATTTCATTCGAAAATCTCTACCCAATTCATATTGCGATCGACGGAAAAATCTTGTAATCAACTCGGTTTTCAATCCAACCATCAATCGCTGTTATTGATGAATTAGTTGATTGAATATCTATTATTTGAAAACTCAGTTCTCTGCTTTTATAACGTAAAAATATACATTTCAAATCTTATTTTATCATCCAATCAAAACTGATTGATAACATGTATGTGCTCAGTAGATAATTTGAAACAAAAGTCAATAAATTGGTGCGCGACAAGTGAAACATATAAATTGTATTAAACAACATTTCTGCTAGAAAAGAGATGATGAATAAGTTGCGATGGTCATGATCTGGGGAAGGCGCGGTCCTTTCACTTTTTGACCGCGAATCCTCGTACGGCGATTCGAGGAACGCACACTTAAGATAATACCAACGTAATAATTAAACGATCCGATCTAGTTTACCGGCACACTGCTCCGGTCTTCGGCCTTCGATGTTGCCGGTTGGACGTGCCGGATCTGCTGGTATCAGGTCTGTGTGGAATGACGGCCATGTTTCCAATAACGATTTTTTTATGCTTGGCTTCATTTGTTGGATTGAACTTTGTGTATTCATATCAAAAAATTAAATACAGTGGAACTCCTCATAACGAAAGCGCTGAATCCTCAAAAAAAATTCGTTGTAAAGAAATTTCGATGTACAGAAAATTGGTTTCTATAGTCGACTGATAAATTTAAGTTATCATTCAAACCTAAGCACTTGCTTTTAGACATTTTCGCACAACTTTTCACACTAGCGTAATTATTAGATTGAAACCAAACAGCCAGGGGTGTATCAACTGTATTTAAAACTGTTTCAAAAGGATCTCTCTGCCCGACGTAATGATTTAGTTTAAGGTCGAGATTTATTACGTGCGTCCGGAAAAATTTTGGAGAAAAACCTCTCTTATACCTTCTTACCAATATCCATTCAAAGAGTGATGTTCTTTGAATATTTCGTTATAGAGAGAATTTACTTCGTTTTAGAGGGTGTTTTTAACAAGGAATTTGAATTCAAGGTGCAATGTCCTGTACGAAATTCGTTATACAAAGAAATTCTTTATACAGACGTTCGTTATAGGGAAGTTCCACTGTATTTATATTATTAATAATATTATTATTTTATAATATTTATTTGCACTGAAAATACACAATCAATATTATCCATCAAAAAATAAAGAAATATAGGTAGGTACGTATTGCACAAAAATTTGATGAAATCAGCAATCAAAACATAAGCACAATAAATGAAAAAATATAAAATGCAGTGTATGAGTTAGGTATTAAGCAGATCAAAACACAACATAATATTAAATGCCCTGGGTATTTACAGAGTGTCCTGATTTGGGATTTCTGAATTCAAAAATTGCCAGTATTCGAAAATTACTGAGGCCAGCATACACTCCAGAGATAAATCTCATTATGTACAAAAGGGATTTCTTTGGAAGAAAAAGAGCACTTAATTATGGTTTCATAGATACCTTTAAATAAGTTCGTAAAAAACTGAAGTATTCTAATGGCTAATCCCAACGATTATGAACTAACTCTCGACATGCAAAAAATTCAAGAAGAGCTCTAAGCAGGTGCTTTTGAGCGCTCAATCATTGGTGGATCATTTGAGACTTTTACCTCAAAATGTTGTACAGGACTTGAGATTGATACCAAATATATGAACGCAAAATCTCAGTATGATCAGAATTTATTTCCTGTTCTGTTAGTTATTATCAAAATTAACCAAATTAACTAAAAAAAACATTCATTTCGCCAATGGACATCCTCAAACTCGATTTCATTTTAATTGAAAGTTTTTTCATGGAAATATTAGAATTTTCTCGATATAACGATATATTTTTCCATGATTGTATCAACGAAACTGCCACAAATTTTTCGTACTGCTTTGAATTGGTATTAAAAAACGTATTGCAAAATTTCAGCGCGAGCGAATTGACAAACTCTGAATTTTTTGGAAAAATGGAAAATTCAGAAAAAAATTAGTTTCTGTGGTTCTGATTATGCGTTTCTCTTGAAATTTTGCATTAACATTCAGTATCACCCTCAAATTAATTCCACTCGAGAGGGATATTAATTCCACTCGAAAGGGATATTTGTTGTGAAAATACATATAACGATTTTTCTTTTAAATATTCTGATTGAATTTTCTATAGTTCAATAAAAAACAAGTTCACAAAATTCGTAAAAAGCTTCTCGTGAGTATTATGTGTATGAATAAAGAAATGAAAATGAAATTATTTAGGTATTTCTATCCTACAAATCACATTTATATCTATTCAAAAGCAATTGAATTGATTACAAAATGTTGAAATTTGCACACTGTTGAAATTCTTCAAAATGGTTACGAGTTGAGTTAATAATAAAAGAAAATGGAGTGATCAACAAGAGGTAAAAACTTGTCATCTTACTTCTCCAGTTTCGAAGATTTTCTCATTCATCTGGCAACATTGTTCAGGCCCAATTTCACTGATGTTGCCAAGAATAACCTGTGGGTAAAATTCAAGGACACACATAATAATCACTTTCGATTTTTATATTCCAATGACTTTATAATAAACGGGTGGAACCAGTTCATTCTAAATGAGAAGACAGAGTAATTTGAGAGTCTGGGGTTCAATTTCCTGAAACATATCGAAATACCATTTTTTGTGTGGATTACTGCAAGTAAAACAAAAACAATTATCTTAAAAAAAAAATATGTAAGTGAACGTCCGAATAATTTCATTTGTAATGTACAGGTTGTTTCATAACATAACTGCTGGAAATGATTCCAATAACAGCTATTGAAGTTCTTTGAAAGATCATACTTTTGCTAAGTATTCCAAGATAATTATAAGGTTAAACGATTAAGAGTTTCCAGGTACCTTTAAGTACATTAAAACATGCGTGTTGATTACCACAAAAACAGAACTTTGAAATTTTTAGACTATTTGGTTACTAATCAGTCGTGAGAATTAAAAAATACAGAATACCTAGGCTCAGAACACCTTTTTGAAATCTGCAATAACTAAGCAAGTTTCTAAGATGATGGGTACCAACAGCATTCTACATTTTTTCACACTGTAGGTGATGAACCTTAAAAGAAATTCAATTTAGTTTTTGATTTTTCGTTGTGTTTCATTAGGTTTTAACTTCTCTCATTAGTTGATAAAGGACCCCGCACATTTTGTATGAGAATTGGCTCCTGGTGGATTTGGCTGAAAATTTGATATGTTGTTCTACTAATCCTTCTGATCAAATGTCTCTACAGTCACGAAGCTGAAAAATGCATACTTCTAGGAGTTTTTAACGATTTTTTGTATCCATTATGGCTTACGTATTACCGTTCACACAGAAATGTTTGAGAATATTTCGTGATTATTGAAAGCAGATTCTGTCAATTCGAATATTTTCAAACAATTCTGTGTGAACGGTAATACGTAAGCCATAATGGATACAAAAAATCGCTAAAAACTCCTAGAAGTATGCATTTTTCAGCTTCGTGACTGTGGAGACATTTGATCAGAAGGATTAGTAGAACATCATATCAAATTTTCAGCCAAATCCACCGGGAGCCAATTCCCATACAAAATGTGCGGGGGTCCTTTAAGTCCTTGTTTCCGATAGTTGAACTATTACATATATGATGTGAAGTGTTTACCACGGTTGTGTTATCTTTAGCTACAGATTTATCCATTGTTTTATTGACTCAATGTATATTAATACTGATATGTTATTTATTTCAAAAAATTAGTTACCGAAATGTACTCCATGTAAGATATAAATTAGATTGAGATGGTGTTCTCCTCAAGGATATCAAGATGAAATTATATTGGTAATTTACCAATATTGAGAGAATACGATGGAAAAATGGCTTCAACAATAACAATGTGTGAATTGGCCAAAAAATGATTAATATCTCATAAAATACTCAGCTTCAAGAACACCTAGTTAAAAGTAATTAGATCCAAACCAATCTTGATTATGTCAGACTAGGATAATAGAGTGACTGATTACTTCTGATGAAGCTATTAGATTAACTCCTATTCTCTACACCAATTGTTTAAACTTCTGAGATAAATCTATATAGCTGTGAACTACGTGAAGAGAATAGGTAGTTATTTT
>CM024241.1:2548339-2919573 GCA_013421045.1 Propylea japonica
TAACGAGATTAGTTCCTCTATTATGAAGGGATCACTAATAACTAAAATATGAGTAAGCGAGGAATGACTCTTGACCTATGAGAGAGTTTATTCAGCAGTTCAACTATGTGTCAGGTCAACAGGTCTAGTCCAACAAAAATTCTTCAAAAAACGAATAAATCAAAGGAAACCCATTAACCTTGCAAAAATCGAGCCTTAATATATTCACTTCGACTCTCTTCGTGTCTTCAATATAAATAGCAGATCTGACTTATCTGAAATCAGTTCATATCGAATTTTCAATCACTGAACATCATCATGGCTTGCAAAGTAGGTTCAATTCTATTACTCATTATTAATTAACGATTGGAATAATTGATAATATTTTAGACATAAGCAGACTTTCATCATCGACTGACTCAATTTTCATAATTTTTCCCTGTTTTCAGCTTGTAGCTTTTTTTGCTTTCGTAGCTGTTGCTTCAGCAGCCGTTTGCCCAACGGTCAAAATGATCGCTGAACCAGAAGCTCCAGCCCATTACAATTTGAATACCAGTGAACCCCCCAACAACTGGAGACGAGAAACACCAGGAAGAAAGCCGTGATGGTGACGCTGTCCGTGGTAGCTACTCCTTGGTTGAAGCTGATGGCACCAGGCGCATTGTAGAATACACTGCTGATGCCATCAATGGATTCCAGGCTGTTGTACACAAAGAACCAGCTGGTGCTCCTCTTACCGCTACTGCTCCAATCGCCAAAGTAGTGAAACCTGTTGTTGCTCCAGTCCACACTATTGCTCCAGTCCACACTATTGCCACTGCTCCTTTGGCTACCAGAGTGCTGCCATTCCAGCTATCAGAGCTTACATCCTTACAACACTTACAACGCTTACAACCCATACTATTCTGGATTGACAACGCTTACTCTGGATACGCACACCCTTACAGCCCATACGTCAACCGATACAACAATGTCTACCATTACTAAACCTACCTTTTGCTGTTGATATTCTTGTATATTTGTGAAATAAAATTTATTATGGAGTGAAATATGATTTTTTTAGTCAAGAGGTTAATAGAAGTATTAGATATTATCTAGTTAAAATTGTTGTTGGTCTAAAAATTTTTTGAATACTTTTAAAAATCAGGAAAAATGTTGCTTGAGAGCAACATTAAGAAACGGCTTGTCAACTGAGCCTTGTGTACAATTAGTGTTTGTCCCTTCCTATTTTTAAATTGGGTGTAACGTATGTATTCATGTTTTTATTGCTCACATAAATGAACCAATGAAAACATAATAATGATGATGTTACAAGACATAAGATTCTACATTGCATGAAATTGATTATGGAGTGAATTATGGTTTTATTCTTCGTTTGATAGTGGCCGAGAATTATAATGGATGATGTAATGATGTGATATTCTTTTAGACTTTTTTGCAACTCTTCACCATCAGCAGTATACTACATATTATGCTTCAAAATTCGGAAAGGAAAGTGTCTCTTTATTCAGCAAATTCACCACAAATTATATTTTCTTGTGGATGATCATGAGATATCTTGAATACTTATCGTGAAGCAAAAAGAACGAAAAATCAAAGCTCTAAAAATTGTCATTTCATTTATTCTTCAGCAAGCAGAGTTACTTATTAGAGTGGGTATACTTTCACAGGATTCTATATCTCGAAATTTTGAAGTTGAATTAGTTTGCCATTGGTAATTCATCGCCCAACTTATTCATTATGCTATCATTGCTATCAACACAGAATATCAATTGATTAAAAATGTAACAATCTCTAATTCGTTATACCTTCAAATCATACTTCCTAGATTTAAGAACAAGATATTCTAAGCAGAATGATATTTAAGGAGTGAACTACTTTTGATAATTTGTGGGCGTTACCTTGAAGATTGAAGAAAACTTCACACCAAATGTTGGTGCATGATATCCTTGAACTTTAAGATGTGTGACTTTTGTCTAATCGAAAAGTGGTTCTATAATAATTGTTTTCAACACTCAAATCACAGAAAACACATTTAGAGCACTTCTTCATTTCGTTCGTTTCAATTCGTTCTTGATTTATGATGAATTTTTAAAAATTTTGGAAAATGCAAAAAATGCATTGTTCATTGAAGAAAAGAAGGATATTGTATGATTAAATATGTGGAAAAAAGGAAAACACTGGTCCCTGAGTTGAAATATAATCCACCTTACCATTTTACTATAGAGTTTCTTTTCTAATTTTTTGTTCAGTCATTATTTGAAATTAGACTTTCTATGGGAATAGGTATCAGGATAATGAAAATAATTGTTGAAATTTTCTGTTTTAATTACAACTTAAAAACAATATTACCAGTCAAAGGCATTCGATCACTCAGATAGAAAATTCTGTCAACATTTACAGACGGTTGGGGCAGCGTATCTTGATACAACGGATCCATGAGCCAAAAGAGGGGCAGAGTAGGTTCTGGCAACATAACCAACAGATGGAGCAGCATAAGAGTGGGCTACAACAGATGGGGCTGCGTAGGAGTGGGCTACAACAGATGGGGCAGCATATGAGTGGGCTACAACAGCTGGGGCTGCGTAAGTCTGAGCTACAACTGGAGCGTTGTGGGTGACAGTTCTGGATTCGTAGGAAGAAGATACGGCAGCTGGGGCAGCAATTGTTTTAGTTACAACAGCTGGGGCGGCATAAGAGTGGGCTACAACAGCTTGAGCGGCATAAGTTCTGGGCAGCAAACAGCTGGGGCAGCATAGGTGTGGGCTACAACTGGGGCGTTGTGGGTGACAGTTCTAGATTCGTAAGATGAAGATACGGCGGCTGGGGCGGCAATGGTTCTGGTGGCAACAACAGCTGGGGCAGCATGGGCAACAACACAGCAGAGCAGCGATGGTTCTGGAACAACAGCTGGGGCAGCAACGGTTTCAACAGCGGCAACTGGGGCAGCTACAGCAAGAGGTTCTTTGCGTACAACAGCGTTGAATCCGTTGATGGCATCGGCAGCATAGTCCACAGTACGTTTGGTTCCATCGGAATCTACGAGAGAGTAGCTAACTTGGACAGCATCACCACGTCTGGTTTCTACCTGGGATTTGTGGTCACCGGTGTAGGGTCGCTCACGAGTATCCAAAGTCATAGTGGGCTGGGGATTCAGCTTCAGCAATGACTGTTTTGGCTACTGGGCCAAAGCAAGGGGAGCGGCATAGGTCTCTGCGATGAGTCCAGCACCATGGATGGCGCTTCCACGAGCTACGGCCAAGAGAGCGGCGAAGGCGACGAACTGAAAAAAAACAGATTTTCAAATGAGTACAGCTCACAAAATGCAATTTTCAATTCATCTGTTATTTCTGATGGAATAAAGATAAATTTGCATGCTTAGTTGAAACAATTATTGTATTGAAAATTCCTACTCACTTTGAATGCCATTTCGGTAGTTTTCACTGATGAAGTTGATCTGTGATACTTTTCGTTGGATCCCTGTCTTATATACCCCATCAAATTCTTAAGGAACAGGCGTGGTCCCTCTAGTTGCCAATTAGAGAGATCAAGGTCTTCCAAGGTCCTACGCCGTTTTTAAAACTACCTTGAAAAACAATTCCGGTATTTAACAAAGAGCACAGTGCACGAAATTTCTTGAATATCTTATTTCGCCGAGTGGAATGTTGTTGATAGGAGATCAATTAATCTCTCGTTGTTTTCTGTAACCAGTTCCGCGGTGGTATATCCGAATAGGAAGCGGATGTAGATCTGTCAGATTTTCGATAGGTGTTTGAGTCTTCATTGAACAAACTCTCCATTTTGAAATTTTTATTATTTTGGTAGATATGACTTTATTTGTTGATGATAAGAGATTGGCAGTATCTGGATGGAATTATTTTTTGTGTCTGCTACATAATTTCGAAGGATAGAACTATAGAACTGAGTAAGAAGCTTTTTTGGATGTGAAAGTTGATACATTTTCTAAAATTCATTTTCAAAGTGAAAAGTGAATTTTGACTCCTCCTTTCAGTGTTTATGGAAAATATTTCCAGTTTTCTGCTTCTGTAGTTTTTAACAGGATTAGTTAGATAATTATTAAGGTATCCACATGTATTTTGTTAGATGAAGTAGATAATTTGGCTAATTGTTCGTTTTGAATAATTGCATTTGGATTGATTTATTGAAGAGAGAAATAAATACATGAACATCTCTATGTGTTGACAACTTTCAATGTATATTAAACTGCAAATGAAAAAACACACAATTCTAAAGATTTTACGAGTTTGTCTGAAGAAGGTATATAAAGACACCGAACCGTTACATATCCTTTTTATTCATTTCTTTTTTTGTTTTACTGTTAGGCAAAAAGTTTTTCAAACTAATTTGCTCCTGACAAATAAGTGCAAAGATTTTTGCAGGAGCACTTCATCTTATTTATTTATTTTTTTTTATTATTTCTGTTTCAGAGACTTGGAGTGAAAACCTTAAAGATTTTCAGAAATGCAGAATCCTCCCATTATATTTCAGTCGATATCTAGTTAGCATAATGTTGACCCGTTAATGATAATAATTATTCAGCTCAAAATACATTGTTTTTCACTATAATTTGGCATCCCCCTTCAACTCTGTTACAAATAGAAATACAAGAAAATTGAAGAAAGTCCTGACAAGAAGTCAAAAGCTTTGTGTTCATGTTTATTTTGGGAAGACGATAATGCAAAGCAAATTTGAATATCCTCGGAGATAATACCTAATGAATCTACTCAAAATACATTATTCTTCATTATAATTGGCATACCCCTTAAACTCTGTTACAAATAGAAATACAACAAAATTGAAGAAAGTCCTGACAAGAAGTCAAAAGCTTTTGTGGGCATGTTCATTTTGGGAAGACGATAATGCAAATTTGAATATCCTCGGAGCTATTATCTTAGAACTAATAGAACTATACCCTCCAAATTTAAAGTTCTGAGTTGTTCCCATTATTAAAGTTTTGTCGCAATGAATATTTCTCATTTTCTTCAAATGAATTAGCATCGCATGTGCTTACTTTTTTCACCTGACATTGACATTCGTAGGTATATGACTATAAAACTGCAACGTTATATTACAATATTTATTTAATGAGGAAGAAATAATATTTGATACTTATACAATCGAAAACGTACAAATTTTTATCATTAAACTACTGAGCCTGTAAAGAAAATTTTACATTGAATTTTCATAATCGCTTGTGGGTTCATAGTAGGGTCTAGAAACTTTTTTTTTGCTGCATAGGTGAGTTTTGCCTTGTAACAACATTTGCAGGAGGGACAGCAGCAAAAATGGATCTTTAATTTATTAATTATGTTCATTTCTTTTTATTTTTTTATTCTGGATTTATTGGATTTTCTGCTTTATAATTATCTCCCTCAAAATATTCCTGGTTATGGGTTTTTTTGAGCCACTATTGATGTGAATATTTTGTCTGACTCTATATATTATTCTATTTCTATCGATGAATAACTATTTCTCCTATTGTGATTATTATTTTATGCTTAGATGAATAATTGTGTCGTGTGTACAAAATAGAATATCTTGAGTCTCCAATTTAATAACAAAAGGCTCCTTATCATTCAAGTGTTAAGGGATAATTCATCGAATGAGAAACCATAATTTCGTTCCTTTTATAGATGATTTTTACTGTTGATTATTTTGTAAGACTTTACATACAAGTAGTGAAGTATGTAGTGGGATGCTGGAATAAATCAATATATCTTTAACTTAAATTTTAGTAACATCAAGTCAGAACAGTACAGATGGATAAGAAAATCTATAAATTCACATGAAACGATATAAATGTGACACTTATTCAAATTAAATTCGATATGATATCATTTCACCAATAAGGTATTTAATATTCAAATGATGCTATTGATTGATTTTTTAAATTGTTCAGAATTTGCTTTATTCATTATTTCAAAGAGGAGAATATTGTATTGGCTAATAATTTACGAAATTTTAAAATTCCATAGCTAAATAAAAAACATCAACGTCAATTTCATCTCAATCAGAGCTGGTGAATGGAAACTATCATATAATTTTTCACTTTATTTTAACTTAAAGAAAATATATACATTCAGTGACATTCATTCATCAATTTCCTAAGGGTTTCCACAATCTACCATACGTTGGCAACAACAGATGGGGCAGCATAGGAGTGAGCTACAACAGCTGGGGCAGCATAAGAGTGGGCTACAACAGCTGGGGCAGCGTAGGTTTGAGCTACAACTGGAGCGTTGTGGGTGATTGTTTTGGATTGGTATGAAGAGGATACGGCAGCTGGGGCGGCAATTGTTTTAGTAACAACAGCTGGAGCGGCATAGGAGTGGGCTACAACAGCTGGGGCAGCATAAGAGTGGGCTACAACAGCTGGGGCAGCGTATGTTTGAGCTACAACTGGAGCATTGTGGGTGACGGTCTTGGTTTGGTATGAGGAAGATACGGCAGCTGGGGCGGCAATAGTTTTAGTAACAACAGCTGGAGCGGCATAAGAGTGGGCTACAACAGCTGGGGCAGAAACTACAGCGGGGGCAGCATAGGTATGGGCTACAACTGGAGCGTTGTGAGTGATGGTTTTGGTTTGGTATGAGGAAGATACGGCAGCTGGGGCAACAACAGTCTTAGCGGCAACAACGGCTGGGGCAGCGTGGGCAACAACAGCAGGTGCAGCATAAGTGTGTGCTACAACTGGGGCGCTGTGCGATGGTCTTAGACTGGAAAGAGGTAGATACAGCAGCTGGGGCAGCATGGGCAACAACAGCAGGGGCAGCAATGGTTCTGGCAGCAACAACAGCTGGGGCAGCAGCAATGGTTTCAACAGCGGCAACGGAGCAGCTACAGCAAGAGGTTCTTTGCGTACAACAGCGTTGAATCCGTTGATGGCATCGGCAGCATAGTCTACAGTACGTTTGGTTCCATCGGAATCTACGAGAGAGTAGCTACCTTGGACAGCATCACCACGTCTGGTTTCTACCTGGGATTTGTGGTCACCGGTGTAGGGGTCGCTCACTGAGTATCCAAAGTCATAGTTTGCTGGGGCTTCAGCCTTAGCAATGATGGTGTTGGCTACTGGGGCTACAGCGAGGGGAGCGGCATAGGTCTCTGCGATGATTCCAGCACCATGGATGGCGCTACCACGGGCTACAGCCAAGAGAGCGGCGAAGCGATGAACTGAAAGAAGTATACAAATGAAAGTTAACTCGAAGAACTTCAGGAAAATGAATAGTATATTCATTAAGTACTTCTGATTCAGATGTACCAATAAATAATTTTGAAATTTACGCTTAAAATCGCTTTGAATTCGCGACAATAACTAATTTGAAGATATAAGTAATGAAATACTCACTTTGAATGCCATCTTGTGGATTTCACTGAGATGATCGGACTATGATGTCGCAATATTGAAATTGAGCGCTTATATACCAGTTTTAATTCGCAAAAAGGTGGGTGTGGTCCGTTTACACCAGTAGTTCAATGTCTTTCAAGGTCGTCAATCAATTTTGTATCCTGTAGAAACAATTCCGGTATATCGAAAATAAATCTTTAGTGTGGAATATATTATCCCACTAATGAAAAGCCATTATTTGGCACTACATGGATATTTTTCGGTGTTCACAAGAAATGAGAATTTATTTGAGTGCGATCTATCTCATTTAAAATTTGGGTGATATTTGGTAATCATTAACAACAAGATATTTATTGCACGAAAGTATTTTTGTGGTGATAAACCGTGAAAATCAAGTTTTCTCGACAGTCTTTAATGGAACCTTATTTTAAAATTATAAGAATACTGATCCCCATTAAATATTTACATCTTTTCAGTTATAATTTACAAAATATCGGTATAATGGGACTTTATCCCTACATTAACCTCATTCAGAAAAAAAGTTATTTATTATACAAGGGAAAAAAGTAATAGATTTTAGCTCGAGGTTATGTTGTCTCCCGGCGCGAAGCAAGAGCTAAAATCTAATATTTTTCCTGTATAATACACTATTTTTTTCTGTAACAGGAAAATGACCTTTTAATACGGAAAGAAATATAACTGTCCACAAGTTACTTTCCTCCAGGGAAAAAAGTGAGTACTTTTTTCCCGGCTACATGGAGAATAATATTTTTGACAGGGAAAAAAGTAATTTCGTAAAAATTATATTTTGTGACTTATCAAGAGATATAAAGTGTCAATTTTTTTTCCGTCACAGAAAAAATATTTTTTTAAAATTTTTATCCTTTCTTATTGAAGACGATATTCTGATTTTTCTGAACCTGCTTTTTTTTTAAATAAATAAGTGTTCTAAGAAATGCAGAATCCTCCCAGAATATATTTCAATCGATATCTGCTTTTTACTGTAATTGTATTCAGTTTGAACTTTGTTTAGAAATGAATTCTAAATTTCCTCCTTGTAAAATATATCTGAATATTTGTAAAAATGAATTGTAAAATGTCACTCCCTAATTCGTTTTTTCTGATTCTACTTCTTATGGGAATTATTTTCTGGACAATATTTTCAATCATGTTCAATACATTTTCACCGTATCACACAGAGTAATTTCATTTTATTAAATTTTTTTTTCTGAAAAAAAGCAGTTGGTATCTTATCACAGATATAATGTGAAGGTAACTCAAGTTTTTCTATCGAGTTTGTCTTGTACAAAACTGAGATTGCTGTTTGAATTGGTGTACGCGTCTTTAAATTCTGGTGATTTAAGCAATTTTCTATAACAATATTTTCTTTCGAAAACTTGGGAAACAATAGTTAAGTTTTACAGGCATTTACTCATACAGAATTCGAGTGAGAATCAAAAACTGTCCCTAAACTAAGCTACTATATTTTTAGCAATAGGCAATTGATACAATACACGGGACAGTGGCTTAGTTCAATCCATATCAAACTTATCTTGCATGGGGAATATATTTCAACTCCTCTCATGGTTTTGTCGAATTCTCTTTTAAAGCAAAAAATGGAACAATAATTTTTAAAGGTCAATGAGATAATTTATCTTATTAAATTTCGCCAATTTCCGTTAGTGAAGTTACAACATAATAAAACTTCACCCTGCATATAGTATTTCATAAGAAAACGAGGTTATCTACATCTAGGAAAATACAGCATTCCAGGAGATCTCTATGCATTGCTGTAGGAGTTTCAGTGCTCATGGAAAATATTCGGGTGAAGAATTGCATCAACAAAAAAAAATTCGTTGAAAATGTTGTCTCATGCTGTAATAGAGTTATAGGTCTATGACATGATTTTTTCTTAGGACCAAAACAGAAGCTTGCTGAAAATTGTTTACCTACGTACTCCAAATTTCTCTAGGTGTATCTACAAGAAATTCACAGACCAATAACTTTTCTTCGAATTGAATGTTTTATTTTCCTAGAAGAAAATACAAACTGAATCAATTTAAAATATTTATCGAAATGAACCCTTTTTATTTCAGCAATTTATCTCTAGTGTTTTGTGAGAAAAAACTTGTAAACTGAACTGTTTATGATTTTTAGAGCAACACTCTAATTTTGACCATTTAATTTTTATGAGCGCACTGTTTTGAGGGGAAATTCAAGAATGTTTAATCATTCTTTGGAATAATTTTTCGAGAACGAATTTTAAACTTTGCCGTAACGTAGTTCGAATATTCTTTTTTCATAGGAAGGACAATTGAAGATGACTAGTTTTTTAATAATGTAATTTTTATTTAAAACTCAAAAAATAAATTTACATTGGATGGCATTCATTCACTCAGGTTCATTATTCTTCCTTTATTTACCAGACAGTTGGGGCAGCGTATCTTGATACAACGGATCCATGAGCCAAAAGAGGGCTGAGTAAGTTTTGGCAACATAACCGACAGATGGAGCAGCATAAGAGTGGGCTACAAGAGATGGGGCGGCGTAGGAGTGGGCTACAACAGATGGGGCAGCGTATGAGTGGGCTACACAGCTGGGGCGGCGTAGGTCTGAGCTACAACTGGAGCGTTGTGGGTGACAGTTCTGGATTCGTAAGATGAAGATACGGCAGCTGGGGCAGCAATTGTTTTAGTTACAACAGCTGGGGCGGCATAAGAGTGGGCTACAACAGCTGGAGCGGCATAAGTTCTGGCAGCAACAACAGCAGGGGCAGCATAGGTGTGGGCTACAACTGGGGCATTGTGGGTGACAGTTCTGGATTCGTAAGATGAAGATACGGCAGCTGGGGCGGCAATGGTTCTGGTGGCAACAACAGCTGGGGCAGCATGGGCAACAACAGCAGGGGCAGCGATGGTTCTGGCAGCAACAACAGCTGGGGCAGCAACGGTTTCAACAGCGGCAACTGGGGCAGCTACAGCAAGAGGTTCTTTGCGTACAACAGCGTTGAATCCGTTGATGGCATCGGCAGCGTAGTCTACAGTACGTTTGGTTCCATCGGAATCTACGAGAGAGTAGCTACCTTGGACAGCATCACCACGTCTGGTTTCTACCTGGGATTTGTGGTCACCGGTGTAGGGGTCGCTCACTGAGTATCCAAAGTCATAGTGGGCTGGGGATTCAGCTTCAGCAATGACTGTTTTGGCTACTGGGGCCAAAGCGAGGGGAGCGGCATAGGTCTCTGCGATGAGTCCAGCACCATGGATGGCGCTACCACGGGCTACGGCCAAGAGAGCGGCGAAGGCGACGAACTGAAAAAAAAATTGTTGAGTTGAAATTCGTCTGAATGCACTCTCATCATAAGTAATATTGATGTGTATTTCGAATTAATGAATTGTTATTATTCATTAGAAAACTTCATGAGCTAGGATTATTCCTTCATAATGTAGGTAGTTGAGTAATGATTCAAATATAAGTTTATAATCGAAAAATAACAAATTAACTTACTTTGAATGCCATCTTAGTAGTTATCACAGGAAGGGTCGATCTGCAATGTCGAAATATCGGTTGCCTGTTGCTTTTATACCCCTTCGATTGTACGAAAAGAAAAAGGTGTGGTCCACTTGACGTCAAATGCAATTCAATGTCGTTCAAGGTTCCATTTTTAATTCCTGTATTGAATCCAGCAAGCAATTCCGGTATATTTAGAGTTCAATGACATGCAATCTTATGGGTTTTGACCAATTTCGTTACTAATTAATCAACTTTGCATTGTGGAAAATTTTTCGATGTGGGTTTTTTTCATTCATGTTCTCTTGTCAAATAAAGGATCTATAATTCACAAATATAATAGCATATAAATTGCAGTTGAAATTGGGGAATAAATTCTCGAGGAGCTCATAAATGATTAGAAGGATTGAGATTCATCATATTAATTGTTCATCAGTAATTCATTTAATTATATCCTGAAAATGTTTTGAAGCAGAGTGACTTTTATTTTGTTATTGTGTTATGCATCATCTTTTATTGTCAGGTCTTATACAGGGTGCGGCAGCATAACTTCCTTTTTTTAAAACTTAATAAAACGCATTGTTTGAATCAGATATTTTTTTTCGTTTTTTGTAATATAGGCACATACATGAAGTTTTGTTTTACCTAGTTTTGAAGATAAAATCAGGTTGGTGGCGTCCCCCATTCTCCATACACTGAGTAAACCTCAGAGTAAGAAATAAACATGTTTATTTCTTACTCTGAGGAGTAAACCGATTTCTGGCGTTTGTCATGACTCCAGCCAGTATAGCAGGCGTTTTGTTGGCAATTTCTTCTTGGATGTGGAAAAAAATTCCTGTAACATGTTTACATACCTGTTCGAATTCACTGTCACTGAGACTTCATTTTCCTCAAAGAACCAGGGACTAATAATTCCACTTGAGGAAATTGCACACCACACTGTGACTTTAGGTGAATGCAAAGGCCTTTGATGCAATTGTCGGTTTGACACCTTGTGACTTTTTTCTATGGGATTTTTTGAAATCTCGTGTTCATGTGAACCGTCCAAGGACCCTACAAGATTTGAAGAACAACATCCAGGAAAAAATTGCCAACATAACGCCTGCTATACTGGCTGGAGTCATGACAAACGCCAGAAATCGGTTTACTCAGTGCATGGAGAATGGGGGATGTCACCTACCTGATTTTATCTTCAAAACTGGGTAAAACAAAACTTTATGTATGTGCCTCTATTATAAAAAACGAATAAACATTTTCTGATTCATACAATGCGTTTATTGAGTTTTAAAAAAAAGGAATTTATGCTGCCGCACCCTGTACAAGGGTATCTCAGAATAACGCCAACAGACGACAAAGGAAGTTTTTCAGTTTATTGCAAAGAGAAAAGTTCATACATATGCTATTGAATTGAAATAGTGTACGCTAAACCCATTCGAAATACTCAGTGAAAATTGAGGAAACTGGGTAGCTATTTTGTATAGGGTGTACTAAATTCGTTGTCTAGTGAGGGGGTCTCAGAAACCCGATAAGCTAGAACAAAATGAGTGGCTCATTTTGGGCTCGATTTAAAAAAAAATCATTTGGTGAAAACCGCAACCTTCTGAGTCAAACCGTTTTCGAGCTATTATAGAAAATTGGAAAATGGCGTCAAATGAAAAGTTCTCATAATATCTTCATTACTGAAGTTATAAACATGAAACTAAAAGATAATACTGGCACTTTTTTTTAGTAGAATCCATTGAAGTTATAAATTTTTCTTTTTTACATTTTATTCTAGCTCATCGGGTTTCTGAGATCCCCTTACTAGACAACGAATTTAGGACACTCGGTACATATAGCACAAATATGCGAGTTGACAAATTTCATATATTTTGTTTCTGATAGAAATACAAAGATTAAACTATCAAATGGTATGTTTATAAACATGGAATAGAAAGAGAGAAATCAAAACTGGAAATCAATTAAAAAAATTGAAGAATGCGTAGAGCAAAACTTCCATAAAAGGAATCAATTAGGATGTCACTAAATATAAGAATTCTGAATAAATGATGAGGTCAGGAAAAACATACCCAAGCTCAGAAACCTAGATAAATAATATGCATAATGCATTCGTATGAATCAAATCTAATTATCCTAATAAGTTATTTAAGATTCTTCATATAAATTAACTATGCAGTCATCTGGGAGCAACCTGTAACAAATCAGTTGCCAATGAAGAGGGGGCAATAACCCAGTTAATTCGATTAAAATTTCTTACACAACATGTTCAATATACACACTAACGACAGAGTGTGTGGATTCAGAGACTAGAAAGAAGAAGAAAAATTCAAAGGTTAAACAATGGGATGGATGGTGGGCATATATGACTAACAAGGTGCATTTTTTTGCATCTGAAGTAATTGAGAGATGACAAGTCAAGTACGCTATTGGCTCAAGGAAATTGAAGAAAGCCCTGATGAGAAGCCAGACCCTTTTGCGCTTTTGTTCATATGCTGGAACCACTGGAAACACAATCATTCAAACTCAAATATATTTGGATCTTTTGGTTTTCATTTTGTTCATTTATTAACTCAACGTTTCAATTCAACTCATCAAATTAAAGGGTTTTTCAATAAGAGGTGTTATTTTGAATAGCCCGCTATTTCGGTAGATGTCACGTTTGAAACTGTCATTTTTTGACATATGACTAGTTCTAGTAGAAACTACGTCATTAATAAGAATAGAACGATACACGTTTCAAGAACGCATTGAAATTATTAAAATTCACTATGAAAATGGTGAAAATTTGGCAGAGACGATTCGTAAAACTCGAACATTTTTGGGTTGTCGTGAAGCACCTTGTCGGACCGCAATAAAGAAATTGGTGAAAAAATTCGAGCTGTTGGGAGAAGTTAGTGATGGAAAGGATAAAACCTGTGCAGGTCGCTTAAGAACAGCCGATAATATTGCTGCTGTAGCCGAAAGTTTTGAAGAAAACCCAGGTTTGTGAAACACAATCATTCAAATTTGAATATATTTGGAGCTTCTGTTTTTTTTGTTCATTCATTAACTCAACGTTTCAATTCAACTCATCAAATTTAAGGGTTTTCCAATAAGAGGTGTTATTTTGAATAGCCCGCTATTTCGGTAGATGTCACGTTTGAAGCTGTCATTTTTTGACATTTGACTAGTAGAAACTACGTCATTAAAAAAAATGGAACGCACACTCTTCAAAAATGTATTGAAATTATTAAAATTCACTATAAAATGGTGGAAATTTTGCAGAGGCGGTTCTTAAAACTAGAACATTTTTGGGTCATCGTGAATCGCCTTGTCGGACCGCAATAAAAAAATTGGTCGAAAAATTCGAATTGTTGGGACAAGTTAGTGATGTGAAGAATAAAACCCGTGCACGTCCCTCAAGAACAGCTGAGAATATTGCTGCTGCAGGCGAAAGTATCGAAGAAAACTCATTTTTGTGAATTCCCCGTCGTTCTTTGTAAGTAGGCATTGCAAAAAACGTCATTAACCCGTATTTTGCATATAGATTGGGTCTTGAGGCTTATAAAGTTCAGTTATCACAAGAACTTAAGCCGGCCGATCATCAATAACGTCGTGTCTTTGCTGATTGGGTCGTTGAAATGCATGAAAATGATCCGGAATTCCATCGAAAAATCATCTTGAGTGAGGAGGCCCATTTTCACCTCGGTGGCTTCGTCAACAAGCAAAATTGTCGCATCTGGGGTTCGGAAAACCCAAGAGTTATTGTTGAAAAGCCTCTCTTATCTATCCTCAACGTGTGACTGTTTGGTGCGGTTTGGACCTTACTATTTTTTAAAAATGAGGCTGGAGCAACAGTAACGGTGAATGGATTGCACTATCGAGAGATGATTAATTATTTTTTATGGCTGAAATTGGAGAGTATTGATCTGGACAACGTTTACTTTCAACTAGGCTGCAGAGTTAACTTTTTGTACTTCGGATTTCATCGGCGCTGTATTTTTGCAATCCAAGCATCCATTTTCACCGAACAGTTTCTGAAGATTATTTTTTTTATGTGGAAGTAAAAAAAAACATGAATTTTGACTACATCTAATTGACCTTGGAGAGACATCATTCAATTCAATGATACAAATACTCAATGAAACAAATCTAAGCGATTCTATAAAAGTGAATGGATCCTTGAACATCTTTTACATAATTCCCCAAATATTCCTATGAAATTCATAACTCCAAAAAATTTTTCCATATCGAAATATCACCAAAAACCTAAATGACAATAGAAAACGTAGGCATTAGAATGATTTAATATCCATTTTAATGCAAATAACGATGTTTTTCGCCTCACAATTAAACAAAATCATAAATTATGAAACCACGCAAAGTAGCATGTGAAATAGATTACACACGGTGTTGGTACCATTTAAATGGCAACCTTGGCTTGGAGAATTCGTTCTCTTCAGTTGGGTGTGGCCTAGGTCCGAGTTTAAATTGGATCTCAACCTTCTGAACCAAAAGAATTCAGATAATGTGAATACCTGATTTTGGTGTATAAATAATTCCTTCGACGGCGTTTTTTTGTCGAGATAAAAATGTGAGGGGTGTTGATGTCCTCGATGCTGCAGATGAGTAGTGATTCAATTCGAAAAAAACTCTTGTCGAAATAACTCAAATTAATGTTGAGGACAAACATACACGGTTTTTATATAGAGGGTGTCCCGGAAAATGTGGGAAATCTCTCGGATTCCATAATTTTTTTTCCTAGCGGTCCTCCCTACGAAGATACGACCTCCTAAATGACACGACTGGAAATTCATTTTAGTGGAATAAATTTCAATTACTCATCACTTCTTTCATTATTTTTTTTTCGAGAAACGGTTCATTTTATCGACACTGAACAAGAGTAACTTTTCGTCAGCTTATGTTCAAGGTATCCAAATTTATTTTTTTAGCACCTTATCATGAAGGGTGTGGAAAATGTAAGCATTAAAATGTACGACGCAGTCCACAACTGGTAAACTGAACAAGTTAATTGAAATTTGAGTGCGGTAATTTAAAAGGTCCTCAATAGATACTATTATTATATACAATTTTCATCATTACATCGAGTAGTTTGAAACTTATTCCACTAAAATGGATTTGCAGTGGCGTCATTTAGGAGGTCGTATCTTCGTAGGAAGGGCCGCTAGGAAAAATAATTATGGGAACTTGTCATCTTCATTTTTTATGTTCTATCTGAATTAGAGAGACTTCCCACAATTTTCGGGACATCCTGTATATTCTAAACATTCATAATTTCATAAGAAAATGATGCGAGTGTGCTGGTTTTCAAAATCAAATAATTTTTTTTTTGTTCAATTTTAAATGGAAAATGTTTTTGCGCTTTCTTTTAAATGCACCACTAAAATGCTCAACATTCTTAACTAAGATTTCTGATGATATGAGGAGTAGGTATTGTCCTGCATATGAGTATGGGATAATTGAAGATGTTCTGAACAATTCTTCAGGACTTTGTATTCAGGGAAAACACTAAGTTAATAGCTGCTGTCAGTAACAAGATTATTTCGAAGATTTGTATTTATCGACTAAATTTGTATTTGCTCATTTAAATGAATTCTCACTAAGTTGTTATATTTATTTAGATTGAAAAAATGGAGATATAAACAGGTATGAAAACTATACTAATTCAGACATGTAAAAAATATTGAATATGAATGGGAATCCCAATTAATTTGAAATCATCAGAATTAATTCGATTTAGTTGAAAGAACATGCTTGTAATCAACTATTGGATAATAATGTCCAAAATGTTATTTATTTCAGACGAATCCTTTGAAAAAATGCGAAACTCCTAATCTTTTTGTAAGAGTGGAGAACTTTTATCAATTCAGATAAAATTATATATTTTTTGACTGAGTAAAAACATTTTCAATAAGGACTAATGATTGAAAGTCTTATATCAATTAATCGAAAATTTATTCATCTTAGGGGTAACTAGTAGGACAAGCCTATAAATAAATTAATTTTCAAAATCTATGTACACAAATTCGAATATCTGCAGAGATGCAAAAAATCTCTGGTCTCATTTATCACTTAGTGATAGTAAGCTGGGGCAGCGGCATAAGAGATAGCTGGAGAATAGCTCTTGGTGATGACTGGGGAAGCAGCATAGGCAACTTTGGCAACTGGGGAAGCATAGGCTACTGGGGCAGCATATCTGGCAACTGGTGAAGCATAGGCTACAGGTTGAGCGTATCTTGCAACTGGGGCAGCATAAGCTACTGGAGCGGCTGCGTATTTAGCTACAACTGGTACGGCGGTTTTGACAGCAACAGTTGCTGGTTCTTTGTGTACAACAGCGTTGAAACCGTTGTGGGCATCAGCGGTGTATTCGACAATACGTTTGGTTCCATCGGATTCGATGAGGGAGTAGCTTCCTTGGACAACATCACCACGGCGAGATTCTTGTTGAGATTTGCTGTCTCCGGTGTGGGGGTCTGATACGGAGTATCCAAAATCGTAGTGGGCTGGTGCTTCTGGTTGGGCAATGATGGTTTTGGCAACTGGAGCGGCGTAAGCTACTGGGGCAGCGTATTTGGCGTAGGCTGGGGCAGCAGCGTAGGCTACTGGAGCGGAAGCGTAGTGGGCAACTGGAGCAGAGGCATAAGTGTGAGCAACTGGGGCAGCATAGGTTTGTACAGCTGGGGCAACAGAGTAGGTGTGGGCAACTGGGGCAGCGTAGCTTGCGACAGCTTGTTGAGCATAGTGTGCTACTGGAGCTGAGAGACTAGAGTAGGAAACAGCTGGGGCAGCATAACTGGCAACCTTAGCAATAGCAGGGGCAGCGTAGTGAGCTACTGGGGCAGAGATGCTGGAGTAGGAGACAGCTGGAGCTGCGGCGTATCCCAAGGGAACACCAGCACGGGCTACTGCCAGAAGGGCGGCAAAACTGACGAACTGAAAAATATTAAAAAATATAATAACCAAACACCATTCCATTTATAATTTAAACATTGATATGTATCTCAACATAAGAAATAATGAGGGATGCTAATGTTTAGCAGTGTACATGAATAGCTAACTAATTATTGTGTTACATTTCTGTCGATAGGTGATAATAATGTTTTCACGATGTCACTGATTTTACTTAAACTTCGATTGAGCCCTTCAGAAGCTTTTAAGCAAGTGTGAGTTGAGACAATCGGTAGGTAGGTAGTTACTGTATCCTTACGCCACCTTGGGCACTACCAATTATCAACCCAGCAACGATTATAACATTTGTGATCGAATACAAGAGAGATACTCACTTTGAATGCCATGATTGAAGTTTGAATCAGGTATGATAATACTTGCTCCAGTCAATCTATATATACCGATTCTCATACGGTAGGCGCTATATCGAAATCACTGCGATCCCCGCCCTCTCCGACTGCATAGCCTTTCACCGTGAAGTCAAGAGACATCGCCGAAATTCGTGGTAGACGTACTTGGACTTGATATGGGCTCGTGTGAAATGATTTAGGGTGTTTAGCAAGAGAATTATTCATTGTGTGGCGAGACTAATTGAAGATTTCGTTTATTTAGAGTTAGGTTTGATTTTATGTTAGGAATTTTAAGGAGCTCTTGAATTGGGTAGATTATCAATTGGATTGTTTTGTGCTGTCATGTGTGAGAATTCTTTGTTTTTCGTAATCGGTTTCTGTTCTGGAAATTAGAGATATTTGCATATTGCCGGAGTTTTCTCGTTTGGAATAGGATGTTAATATATTACGTCGTTCGAAAGAAATTATTTGGAAAACTATGAATTTTTTCATGCTAGTGTAGCGGCTTGTTGTTTTAGAAAATATGATTGATCGATATGAATCGACTATAAGAATATGAGTTTTTTATGTTTCAATACATATGTCAGAATTTGTGTGGCTTCAATAAATTTTTCAACTACTTTTCTGTCAATAACATGATGGTTTTTTGACAGTTTTTTTATATCGAAAGTTCTTCATTATTTTTATATTTCATTTAATTCTAGAAAACTTACGAAAATGGTCATGTAAACAAAAATTTTGGAAGCCTCATAGATATTTGAAATATGCCTCATTTAAATTCAGCCCTTAGTTATAAAAATTTCAACTTGAATTTGTAATCACGGTGTGCGTATTTTTACTTTCCATTATTCATATTTTTGTTGCTGCAATTTAAACTAACTATCAACTTTTAGTATTGGATAATGAACCTATGAACCTACTGATTATTTCTGGACTTGTCATTCGGTCTAGTGGGATATCAATTCACTTATTCGGAAATGTCATAATTGGTTTTTATCATAGTAGGTATCGTTATTCGATCCAATGTGCGATTTGCTACTTTAAATGGTTGATGGAGTAAAACTACAAGAATTGAATACTTTCAGAACCATTTGTTGCATCTGTTCAAGTTACCTATGCGCTTACCAGATTTGACACTTATTGGCAGTCATATTTTTTGTGCGAAGTCAGAAAATGACAAATATGAAATAAAACATTGAATTCCACTCAATTTCGAAATATTAGAGTTCATTGGCTCAGAGCCGGAACTAGGATTCTAGCGCCTGTGGCAAATTTTCAAAATGCGCCCTTGGGGCAATTATTTTTCAATAAATACATTTTTTTTTCATAATTGACATTTCGATGGGATTAATGCAGAACTACACTAGGTCCGAAATTCTTACTTTCAGGAGACACGTTTTTTTGAATAGGTCAAAAGCTGATTGAAAATATATACGAATTTTTTCATTTTGAACTTCAACTTGAAGATCCTGATTGTTTTGTGATGATCAAAACTGTACAAAAAAGAAATTTCCGAAAAATTGGTACATAATATAGCTTTGTATGGTAGTTCTGCATATTAGAACTATTTTATGTCCACTTTCAATGCCATCTTGAAAACAGCTCTCTGTTTTCAAGATGGCATTGCCACTTTCAACAAAACTATGTCCTTATGGTATGGGTCAGAACTATGCTATGTCCACTAAATCGCTGGATTGAACTATCACGTGAGTTTATATGAAATTGAAAAAGTGAGGTAAGGATATAAGATGGACTTGCAATACTTCTGCTTCAGATGAAGTGTAGTAAGAAGCATTTTTTCAGCCCATAAACCGATTTTCTGGAAAAAAGGACTTGGGATAGTTCTGCATTCAACTGACGATTTATTGATTATATTTTGAAGAACTTTTTTATTCACAATAATCTTAATCCAGTCGAATGGTGCTTTTAGCTGGAAAGTTTTGGGGTGGTTTGATTTCTTAATTTTTTATGTTTTTGGGATGCTGCTAACAAAATTTCGTGACGGAACATAGAAAAAAGAAAAAAAATCTCATTCTTGGTCAGTTTATTGCTCTTTACTCGGAAACTATCAACTTTTCGTGAAAAACTTTTCCATAAAGAATAAAAGTACATAAAATTTCCTTCAAATTGTACTACCACAGCTTGTTCTGCGACAACCTGTTCTGGCTCAAATTATAGTTGAAAATGAGGTATTTTCAATGACTTCTTTTCAATATTCCAATTTAATGTTCTATGGTTCTGTTCACACTATGGCCACACAATTTTGCATAAGGCTTATTATGAGCATCTTGCGATCTTGCATTTGGCCGAAACATTTGATTTTGATTGGTTTCGTTTCATCTGAGATATTCAATTTAATTGGAATATTAAAAGAAGAATCTTATATTTCTATAACAAGATATCCGATTCGAGTGATTTTTTTTTGTGAATCGAGTCTGACATACTGTATGTTCATGCAAAATTTTGAGAGGATCGCATCACTGGAACCATAGAATTTAAATTTTTTTCATTTATTGAGTCACAGAAAATACCTCATTCAAAACTTTAATTTGAGCCAAAACAGGTTGTCGCAGAACAAACTGTGGTAAAACAATTTGTGGAAATTTTATGTACTTTAATTTTGTATGGAAAGGTTTTCCACGAAAAGTTGATAGTTTCCGAGTAATAAGCAAAAAACTGACCAAGAATGAGATTCTTCATTATTTTTGTTTTGTTTCCATGTTCCGTCACGAAATTTTGTTAGCAAACTTCAGATTCGAATTCAGCACCCCAAAAAACATAACAAATGGAATGAAACTTTCCAGCTAGGGGTTCTTTTAAGCACAAATATACTGAACCTCCCAGATTTCTTAAAAAGTAATGAACAAGAACTCAATCACCAAAATGAATAAAAACAAAAAAAATGTTATTTCACATTTTGCGCCCCTAGGTCGTTTGCGCCCGTGGCAAATGCCTCTCTCGCCACGCCCACGGTCCGGCTCTGCATTGGCTATATTAGAGTAATTAGTTATTAATCCACCAGGTTACTAAAGACAGCGCCTAATGGTCAAGATATTTATACGCGTTTGCTCTGCTCATGCGTCAATAGTTCGAGAGTCGAGACCAATAGTCGCTAGATTGATAACCGAGTTGATAACAAGATTTTTCAGACTACCCCAATATGAATGACAAAATATACATTTCTATGTTCCAGTAGAGTTTTGACATTATCATAGTGCTTCTAAATGCTTTGTGTACGGTTGCCATGAGGATTACACATTGAAATAGCATAAATTGAATATTGAAATGGGTCATTTATGTTCAATTTCGTACACATTAAAAAACACCTCCTCTTTTGAGGTCCAATTCTTCGGAAAAACAAAATGTAGCCTGTATCTATACGATCAATATCAGAAGCTCTAAGTAATTTAAATTTTTTAATTTTCCAAGCTCGTGGTATTCAATAATTTGAAGGTTATTGGAAAAAATTTCGTGACATGTTTCAGTTTCTTACTAAAAATTATTCAATAAGATATCGTGAAAAATATAAGAACTTTGTTGATAAATCGCAATCGCATTCAATGTAGATTCTCAATGCCCGTTTCACTTCGATATTACTGGCTATACCTACCTAGCCAGTAATATCGAAGTGAAACGCACATTGCAGATAAACCTGTAAAATCGAATGATACCTACGAGTATATAATAAAAGCTCAAAAACATTTTCGACTGATAAATATTTATTGATAACAAAGTAAGTTAAATTAGCAATAGAATAAATTAAACTTAAACATCTATAATATGAAAACAGGATGGCAACTATCAACTTAGTACTTCCTCACTGGTGGTAGTAAGCATAAGCTGTAGCATAAGGTGCAGTTTGATGATGACCATTGGAACTGACTGGAGAAGCACCGTGGCTAACTGGAGAAGCATGACCTTGTTGTGGAATAGGTTTGTTAGATTCAGCAGCTGGTTCTTTGTGAACAACAGCATTGAAACCATTGTGAGCATCAGCAGTATACTCAACGATACGTTTGGACCCATCAGGTTCCACCAGGGAGTATCTTCCTTGGACGACATCACCACGACGAGATTCTTGATGAGACTTACTGTCTCCAGTGTGAGGGTCAGATACGGAGTATCCGTAGTCGTAATGTGCCGAACCGTCAGATTGAGCTGCACCTGTTTTTACAGCTGAGGCTGCATGATTAGCAATTGCTGGAGCAGAGGCATGAGTTATTGGAGCTGTGGCATAGCTGTGAGTGACTGGATTGGCGACATTGGAGTGTGTACCCTGGTAGGCATAGTTTTGTCCTGCTGTAGCTACAGGATGGGTATGAGTTACCGGAGTTGAAGGAGCGTAGTGGCTCACAGGTGCTGAGAGACTGGAATAGGATACCCAGGACCAGCGTAAGAATATTTGGTCACTGTTGGAGTAGCGTAGTGGCCTACAGAAGCTGAAGGGCTGGAATAGGAGACAGCTGGACTCGGGTTAGTGATTACCCTGGTGACTGTTGGAGTCGCGTAGTGACCTACTGGAACAGAATCACTGGAATGTGAGACTGCTGGGGTAGCATAGCTGGTTACTCTAGCAATGCTGGAGAAGAGTAGTGGCCTAAGTGTCCTGAAAGGCTAGAATGAGAGACAGTTGGACCACTAGAAGAATAAACCCTTATCGTTGGAGTTAATGGTCCTGGAGGGCTTGAGTATGAAGTTGTTGGAGTGGCATAAGAAGCAACTCTAGTAATCGTTGGAGCTGCGTACTGAGCTAATGGAGATGAAAGGCTGGAGTATGCTGTAGCTGGAATAGCATAGCTGGGCATTTTAGCAATAGCTGGCATGGCATACTGAGCTGTTGGATTTGAGAGACTCGTGTAGTAGACTGGATCAGTAGCATATTCCATGCAAACGGCATATCGTGCAATAGTCAGGAAGACAACGAAATGCGTGAACTGGGGAAGAAACAAGAATTAAAAAAGTCAATTCAAAAAATTCAAATAATGAGAACAATCTTTTATTCATTCCTGAAGAAAACTACGAATCATACTCACTCTGAATGCCATGGTCGATGTGTGTGTTAGGTATGTTAATCTTCAGGTTCAATCAAACTTTATATATACCTACCAAATTTGATACGGTAGATGATAAAATTAGTGAAATTATTCGCATCTCCGCTATGTACTCTCTTATAGCCTTTCACTGGTTAGTATTAATTAATTACCGAATTTCTCGTCAAATAATTCGCACTAAATATTCCTCGCAAAATGAATGAGTTTCAAGCGAATTGAATATAGAAAATATTGTATTCTGAAATTTTGCTTGTTCTATGAGTTTCCTTACCTGCACCTCTAACCCAGTCGAATTGTGCTTTATCAGGAAAGTTTTGAGGTAGTTGTGATATCTCTCATTTTTTTGCTTATTGCTCGGAAACTATCAACTTTTCATGAAAAACCTTTCTATAGAAAATAAAAGTACATAAAATTTCCTACAAATTGCACTACCACAGCTTGTTCTGCGACAACCCGTTCTGGCTCAAATTATAGTTGAAAATGAGATATTTTCTATGACGCAATAAATCAAAAAGATTTAAATTCTTTGGTTCTGTGATGCGATCCTCTTGAAATTTTGCATGAACATTCAGTATATCAATGTCGATTCACAAAATAAATTTTATCCGAATTGGATATTAATTATGGAAATATGAGGCTTCTTCTTTTCAATATTCCAATTGAATTTTTTATGGTTCTCTTCACACTATGGTCACACAATTTCGCATAATTTTCATTATGAGCACCTTGCATTTGGCCGTAACATTTCATTTCGATTGGTTTCGTTTTGTCTGAGATATTTAGGAATCAAAATTTTGAATGGCCATGTTTTATGAAACATAAAATTTTGTTAACGGACCCCAGATTCGGATTCAGCACCTCAAAAAACATAAAAAATGGAAGATATCAAAACTACCCCAATACTTTCCCGCTAGGGGTTCAATTCCATTGGATAAAAAACTATTAAAACGACCACTTATACTATTTCAATTTATACCAATTTTCCAATTTTCTAACGAAGACTTAATCTTTTCTGCATCAGATAAAATATAGGTTGTTTCTGCATAGTCATATTGTCATATGTATAGGTAGTTCACGAAAGGTTGAGCAGTCAGTTGGCCATGACAATTTGACATATTCCACTGTGTATATTAAATTTTAGGTTATGTTCTTTATTTTCTTGTCAGATTGATACGCAGTGTTGTCAATCATGCATAGAGTTCTCTGATAACTCACAAGCTCGTCGAACGAGGCCGAGTACATTCGGCAACGTTGACTTTATTTACTCTATGACAGTAAATACTGCCAACTTCAAATAAATAAAAACGCCTACTATGTGCTCAACCTTTCGTGAACGGACTATATGTATTAACGATATTGTTATGATCATACAGAGAAACGGTTTTTATTTTTTTAAGTGGAAACCGTGAATCGAAATGAAAAAAGTCGGGAGAGAATTTCCAATAATTTTTATTTCAGGAAAAATCTGTGACGTACCATCAGTGTCTGTCAAAATAGGATGATCAAATTACGTACGAACGCCATTGGTGGAATTTAATAAAAAAGTGATACATCAAAAATACCCCTTGATTCATAGACCATGTACGACAATTTCATTGAAATATCTGAAGTGATATTGTAGACATTAATAAAAAATTATTTATTTTTGAAAACCTGTAACTCGAAAAGTAAGACGTTTAAAACATATGTCAATGTGAAGTTTTTTTCTCAAAATGGGCCCAAAATCACCCCCATAAATATTGACATGCAATTAGGAAACACCATGTTGATCTTGCATTCTGAAACTATGAAAACAATTGAATGACAATAAATAATATATTTTTTTCAAACTCATCAGGCATATCATCCTACAACAATCTATTTACAAAACATTCAAACATTTTTCTCAATCTAATAATTAGTGGTGGTAGAGAGCTGGGGCAGCAGCATAAGAGATAGCTGGTTGAGCATAGGCAACTTTGGCAACCGGGGCAGCATAGGCCAAAGGAGCAGCTACTTTAGCTACAACTGGTACGGCGGTCTTAACAGCTACAGTAGCTGGTTCTTTGTGTACAACAGCGTTGAAACCGTTGTGGTCATCAGCGGTGTATTCGACAACACGTTTGGTTCCATCAGCTTCGATGAGGGAGTAGCTTCCGTGGACAACATCACCGTGACGAGATTCTTGTTGAGATTTGCTGTCTCCGGTGTGGGGGTCTGATACGGAGTATCCAAAATCGTAGTTGGCTGGTGCTTCTGGTTCGGCAATGATGGTTTTGGCAATTGGGGCAGCGTAAGCTACTGGGGCAGCGTATTTGGCGATGGCTGGGGCAGCGGCATAAGCTACTGGGGCGGAAGCGTAGGTGTGGGCAACTGGGGCAGCATAGCTGGCAATAGCTGGTTGAGCGTAGTGAGCTACTGGAGCTGACAGACTAGAGTAAGAGACAGCTGGGGCAGCATAACTGGCAACCTTAGCAATAGCAGGGGCAGCGTAGTGAGCTACTGGGGCAGAGATGCTGGAGTAGGATACAGCTGGAGCTGCGGCATATCCCAAGGGAACACCAGCACGGGCAACGGCTACAAGAGCGGCGAAAGCTACGAACTGTAAGAGAAATTTGAATTAATTGGTTTTCTAAGGCCCAGAAAAATATTTCGATTTTTCTCCTTATGATATTTATATCGAATTATTAATTATTAATTCGAAATATTTACTTACTTTGAATGCCATGATGGAAGTTAACCAGATGGAATGAATACATTAGGGTCCGCCCAAGGTATATATACCAAAATTTGGTGTGGTCATATTACGAAATCTGTAAGAACCTCGCCCTCTCAAATTAAACGGTCCTTTCACTGTTAGTGTGTCTGCTTAAATTCACACTCTATATCGGATGAACTTGACCTAGTCCATCGATCTATCGCCTATCGGTATTCGGCATGAAATTGTTTCAGTTAATTACATATACGTTTTAATTTAAGAGTAATTAATTAATTTCAGTTCAATTATTGATACCACAGTGGAACTTCCCTATAACGAAAGCTATAAATCCGCAAAAAAATTTGTCATAAAGAAATTTCTTTATACAGAAAATTTCTTTCTATAGTCGGCAATGTCGCGGTCGAATTCACTGATAAATTTAAGTTTATCATTCAAACTTAAGCATTTGCTTTTAGACATTTTCGCACAATTTTTCACACTAGCGGAATGGTTAGATTGAAACCAAACATGCAGAGATGAATTTAAAACTGTTTCAGAAGGATCTCTCTGCCCGCCGTAATGATTTAGTTCAAGGTCGGAATTATTACGTACGTCCGGAAATTTTCGGAAAAACCCCACCCTTATACCTTCTTACAAATACTCATTCAAAGATTGATTTTCTTTGAATATTTCGTTACAGAGAGAGAATTTACTTCGTTTTAAAGGGTGTTTTTAACATGAAATTTAAATTCAAGGTGTAATGTCTTGTACGAAATTCGTTATACAGACTTTCGTTATAGAGAAGTAATATTATTAATTTTGCTGGCGAGTTATCTTGGAAATTTCATGATCGAAATTACAAATGAGCAACAAATTGGTATGATGACACACATAGAATATTATATTTCGACTAGATTTTTACATGATCATTTCACTAGAAAATTTTCCAATGAGTAATTATTTTATAAATAATGATCAGAAAAAACATAATGACGCATAAATTGGTCGGAAAATTAAATTCGAGTAAGATCGAAATTATTTTAAAAAGATAACCACCACTAACAAAGTATGAATTTGTATTTTGATTATGATCTAGAATTCAGAAAGTTTAAGGTTGGTTCTTCTGCGCATAAAGAAGTTTAGGAACATAATAGGTACCACGGTACTTAACTACCTACTATTTTTGAGCGCTCGTTCTACGAGAGCTATGCTATATCGTTTTGCCCAAATGTCTGTAATTTTAGAATTTTGAACCGAAAATGGTCAAAAACGATTAGGGTTAGTGGTCAAATTCAATTTTGTCCAAGAGGATCAAAGAAAACCAAAGAAAATTCAATTGGAATATTGAAAAGAAAAATCTTTATATTTTCATAACAGGATTTCCAATACGAGTGAAATTTTTTCTGTGAATGAAGATTGATGTACTGAATCTCCATTCAAAATTTTGTGGCTATAGTGTTAACAGAACCATAGAAAATTCAATTGGAATATTGAAAAAGAGAATCTTTATATTTCCAGAATATCCGATTCGAGTGAAATTTACTTTGAGAATGGAAATATACTGAATGTTCATGCAATTCAAGGGGATCACATCATCAGAATAATAGAATTTAATTTTTGTAATTCTTTTTCTTACATAATTTAATTTTTCAATAATTTTCAGAATATAATTCCGATTGTGCTGAGGTTCTGCATTTGTATATTTGGTAACTATCTCAAATCCCATATAAAATTTTGAGGTAAAGTCTTATTAATCAATCAAAGAACGGAAGCTCAAAAGCTCCTGCTCTCAGCTTTTCTCAATTTTTTGTTGGTTCAACTAGATTGAGTTTAAAATAAATAATTTTGCGAGTTGCAAAATATTATTTTCTGTATTATAGAAACACTCATTTAATTTGTAGTCATGTCCAGATGAAACAACTCTCTCCACAAATATTTTGAATCATAAAAGAGATAGTAATAAATAACTTTTTCCATATGTAAATATTTTGGTGGATTCGTCAAACATCTGAAATATTTTTTTGTGTGGAATAAACTGGTAGTTTATATTCCTGAGTATCAATATTTGTACTGTAATGGATGATCATTTTATATGTGGATAGATCAGATGCCAATCATAACAGGATACATAAGGACTAGATAAAAATAAAATTACTGAATTTGATATAGAAATAAATATAAATAATTTATTTTAGAGAGAGCCTTTGCTCCAGTAAACACAATATTCTATTTACATAGCATTTCATTACGAAATTGATGGAAATATCAGTCAATTAGTGGTGGTAGAGAGCTGGGGCAGCATAAGAGATAGCTCGTTGAGCATAGGCAACTTTGGCAACTGGGGCAGCATAGGCCAAAGGAGCGGCTACTTTAGCTACAACTGGTACGGCGGTCTTGACAGCAACAGTAGCTGGTTCTTTGTGTACAACAGCGTTGAAACCGTTGACGGCATCAGCGGTGTATTCTACAGTACGTTTGGTTCCATCGGATTCAATAAGGGAGTAGCTTCCTTGGACAGCATCACCACGACGAGATTCGTGTTGAGATTTGTGGTCTCCAGAGGTGGCATCAGATACAGAGTATCCAAAATCGTAGTTGGCTGGTGCTTCAGGTTGGGCAATGATGGTTTTGGCAACTGGGGCAGCATAGGCAACTGGGGCAGCGTATTTGGCAATGGCTGGGGCAGCAGCGTAGGCTACTGGGGCGGAAGCGTAGTGGGCAACTGGGGCAGCAGCATAAGTGTGAGCAACTGGGGCAGCATAGGTCTGTACAGCTGGGGCAACAGAGTAGGTGTGGGCAACTGGGGCAGCATAGCTGGCAACAGCTGGTTGAGCATAGTGAGCTACTGGAGCTGAGAGGCTAGAGTAAGAGACAGCTGGTGCAGCATAACTGGCAACCTTAGCAATAGCTGGGGCAGCGTAGTGAGCAACTGGAGCTGAGATGCTGGAGTAGGATACAGCTGGAGCTGCGGCATATCCTAAGGGAACACCAGCACGGGCAACAGCCAAGAGGGCAGCGAAGGATACGAACTGTAAAAATAAATCGAATTAGAACTAGAACCTTTAAATTATTCAGAGTCATATGTTGGTTATATCAGTTGATAAAAATCTTCAATTCACTTACTTTGAATGCCATGATTGAAACGAATCGGAACGAATGATTATCGTTTGGTCCACCCGTACTATATATACATAACTTTGGCGTGGCCAGATGACGACATTCGAGAGTACCCTGCCCTCTTGGGTTGAAGAGACCTTTCACTGTCACTGTCTGCCGAATTTCGTACTGAACTTGACCTAGTATGTCGATCGATTGGAATTCATTGATATTCAGTGGGATGAATTATGGATTCTTCTTATCGAGAGCAGAAGGAATTTTTGGGTACGGATTTAACTTAATATTGATCGTCAGAGGGACCATAATTTTAACTTGATTTGTGGATTTTGTCATAATAAATTATTTGCAATATCCTGGATATTGAATATCTTTATACAGGGTGTTCAGGCGATTGACGTTAATAAATTATTTTCAGATTCCACAGACCTGTGGCTATCCAAAATACCCCATGTATGTAATGCGACTTTTTGTAGTTTTCAAGATTTTTAGAGTGTTTTGTCAATTTAATTTGCTAGCTAGGTTTGAAAAATGGAATAAAAATTCATACCTTCCTACGCAGTAAGTATTTTGCAGTTTTTATTTTTCAACAAGTTCGTCCTGACTGTTGCTTCAATAAAAAAAAAATTCAGATTCCTGAAATCACTTCGAGCTACTGATAAAGAGGTTGAAAGCTAGAACTTCAGTTTTCACTAGAATATACTCAAACATTCATTTTCGATTCAGAAAAAAAACTTTTCGGAGTACTAAGGTACGTAAATCATTAAAAAAAGGTACTTGATCGGACTTTTTTGTTGTTATCAACTTTGGAAGGCGGATAGGCTGAAAATTATTGAAACTCGATAAAATTTTCTTTCTTCTTTTTTTCATATTTATGGTAATATATTTTTCATGTAGATGTAGGTTCATGTATGAGTCAATGGCATTAAGTTCTACATGAACTGCTGACATGATTCATGAAGAATACAAAACGCACTAATGTAATTTTTCAACCTAAACGCAACCAAACACATTGAATCATAAAAAAAAAATCTATATCTCTGAATTGGTGCTTTTGCTGGTGAGCCTACGATGTATACTCTGTTACTTTGTCAAATTGTAAGAATATTGTAAATACTATAGGTATGGTCTATCAAAGTTTAAGTACCTGAGGAAAATTATTTGATTTGTTCGAAATTTCCAGGATTTCTCCGAATTTTCATTGTTTTTCTTCAATTACTTAGGTACTCAAAACCTGTCGCACTCCGAGATGAAATGTACATTTTCTTAAAGAATGGAAATGATGAATTTTAATCGCTTCTTGTCAGATGACTACTTATGAATTTATTTGTGACTGAGAAGAAAACAAATCGAAGAATATATTATAACGAAAGAATTGAAAAATTCTAACATTTTCATAATTTCATATTGATTCTAGGTTTATTGTATTATGATAGGTTCAACATAATCATAAAATCAGGACTTCATAGTTCGACTGATGATGATTATTTTTATGGACAAATATCTAAACTTTATATCGTTCATTTTGATCCTGAAATCCATCATGAAGATTCAAAATATAACTCAACAATTGAGTCTTCATTCAAGAGAAAATATGTAATGAAACTAGTAAGATTCTCGCATAAACCCTTTGTTGATCTTTTCACTATCGGCCAATAATAAAGAATGATCTGGAGCTTTCACTCACTTATGTTTTTGATAAAAGCTTTTCCCTCAATCATTAAGCCAAAATTAATTATTATTAGTCTATTTTGATCTATTGGCACAATGCATGGCTTTCTGCATTGTGACTAATGGTGTCTTTTTTCAATGAAATGTCACTTCATAGGCAAAGTTGATTATCTTCCTAAAAACTGAAGAACCCTTATCTCAACTGAGAGTATAGAAAGAGCCTGACATGCGGCAACACATCGCATTGGCATAATATGTGCTTGGTGGTTTCTGTAAATTCAGAGCTTGTTGAGACTTGTCATTAAAAAATGCAAAATTTCTACTTGATTTTCTTTGTCTTGTACTAGTTCAGAGATGTGCTCCTATCCTTTTGCCCAATAATCGACTTGAGACCTGAGCAGTGTGGGTGATACCCAGACATGATGGATTTCGACCTGTAGCAAATATTCCTTGAATACAATATGTATATGATCAACATTTGCAGAGTGCAGTGGATAGTTCTAGATTCTGAAGTTTAATCATGAGTGATGATCTTTTCTAAATATAATCTTCATGTTAAGTGCAATTTTATCTCTTGAAAAAATACAGAAATTGTCATTTGACCGAATGAAAAATTGTTATTTTTGGCATCGGAAATGATGAAGTTCTGTAAAAATCAACCTAAATGGTTGCTGAACTATTGTTTTATAAAAGTCAGGTAAAAAAATTCTAATCTGAGAATTATATATATAAAACTCGAATTTTTATGAATAACTTTATTCAATTCATTTTCGAGACATATCAGTCTCCATAAATAGGAAGATATATTTACACAGGTTTTTGTTATCAAAAATCACATTCAATTTTTCCCAATTAGTGGTGGTAGAGAGCTGGGGCAGCAGCATAAGAGATAGCTGGTTGAGCATAGGCAACTTTGGCAACTGGGGCAGCATAAGCTACTGGAGCGGCTGCGTATTTAGCTACGACAGGTACGGCGGTTTTGACAGCTACTGCAGCTGGTTCTTTGTGTACAACAGCGTTGAAACCGTTGACGGCATCAGCGGTGTATTCTACAGTACGTTTGGTTCCATCGGATTCGATGAGGGAGTAGCTTCCTTGGACAACATCACCGTGGCGAGATTCTTGTTGAGATTTGTTGTCTCCGGTGTGGGGGTCTGATACGGAGTATCCAAAATCGTAGTTGGCTGGTGCAGATGGTTCAGCAATGATGGTTTTGGCAACTGGGGCAGCGTAAGCTACTGGGGCAGCGTATTTGGCGATGGCTGGGGCAGCAGCGTAGGCTACTGGGGCGGAAGCGTAGTGGGCAACTGGAGCAGAGGCATAAGTGTGGGCAACTGGGGCAGCATAGGTTGTACAGCTGGGGCAACAGAGTAGGTGTGGGCAACTGGGGCAGCGTAACGGGCAATGGCTGGTTGAGCATAGTGAGCTACTGGAGCTGAGATGCTGGAGTAAGAGACAGCTGGGGCAGCATAACTGGCAACCTTAGCAATAGCTGGGGCAGCGTAGTGAGCTACTGGGGCAGAGATGCTGGAGTAGGATACAGCTGGAGCTGCGGCATATCCCAAGGGAACACCAGCACGGGCAACAGCCACGAGAGCGGCGAAAGCTACGAACTAAAAAAAGGAAGCAATTATTACAAAACTTTCAAAACACAAAGTATTTGGTGATAATTTGATAATCGCGTTTATAATATAATTTTCCCTGAAATGTTACTTACTTTGAATGCCATGTTGTAAGTGAACCAGATGGAATGATCGTCGTCAAGTCCACTCAATCTATATATACCGAAATTTGGTGTGGTATGTGACGAAATTTGAGAGAACCCTGCCCTCTCGAATTAATCAACCTTTCACCGTCACTCTGTCTGCCGAATTTCTTAGCATATGCGATGAACTTGACCTAGTGTTTCGTTCGATCGGACAGAGTATATTTGATACTTTGTAGATTAATTTCAGTCCGTCGATTTTATTTCTGTATTATCGAATTTTCAATTGAAAAAATGATAATTTCAGAATGGTAAAAGTGGAGACATGATTCAAAGCAATGAAAGTAATTTTTGTTCAACTGCATCTTTTGAACAAGCAAATTGTTTTCTCCAACAGTTCGCAAAGGAACCATATAATATTTTTCGGATTCTATTCCTGTGAGAGAGTGTTATGTTTTGTATATTTTACTGAGATTCCAATTGATGCGAATTCCTAGAAAATGCAGTTTTTGCAGAAAAAAGAATTATGATTTATTGATTGAAAACACGTGGATGAGGTTTCAGCAAATGCATTATAATTACAGACGGAAAAATTCATGAAACGATCTGAGATGAAGCCGATTGTGTGCGGTTCTCCATCTTGGAAAAATGAATTCAGATTTATGTCTTCTCCACTTATGGCCAATAAGTGTCTTTGTCACACATAAGCTAAATATTTTTCTTTCAATTTGGATAAACGCGAAAGCAAAAGCTTCATATATAACATGTTAATGATTTGATCAAGTCAGGTTATCACTCCAGGTTAAAGTGATGATACGTGAATCAGGTCATTATCCTTCATAGTTTTGAACTCTGATATTTCGTCCTGAAAACCAAAAATAATTTGGAACATAAAAGCAAACATGCATGGGAGCTTAGAACCTGCCTCAAAATTTGGAGCAAGCGTTTTGTTTATTTGAGGTTGTGATAGAGATATCCCCTTCATGTATTCGAATTTCTTGATATTATTGAACTCATTCTACTCATTCGCGAATTCTACTTTTCTGATCGAATCTTGAATCTACTGTGAAAATTTCGATTTCTTGAGTGAATCCTTGCTGAAGTTATCGTGTTTTCGGTCGGCAGCAAACAATATTTTCTGAGAAATTTTTTTCGGAAAATTTTTTTCTGAGGAATTTTTTTCTGGAAAAATTTCTTTTGAGAAAATTTTTTCGAAGAGAATTTTTTCGTAGAAAATTATTTTGGTTTTACATTTTTTTGATCAACATTTTGTGATCGAAAGTTTTATTTGGGGCGCCAATTTTTTGAGGTGCTAAACTTTTTCGGAGTGCCAATTTATTTTCAGAGTGCAATTCTTTTTGGGGCGATAATTTCAGGTCGCAAAATTTTTTTGAACAGCCAATTTTTTTTGGGATGTCTTTTTGATTTGCAATTTTATTTGGGGCGCCATAAGGTCGCTTGTAGTATTCGATTCGAAATTATTTTTTCCTATTCAGCCAGCCACTCGAAAACCTAAAAAATCGCATCGAATTCAATAAAATCTGCCATACTTTTCAAGTGAATTCAGGTAATAGATTTCGCCTTTTTCAATTTCTAGTTGGATATACTTATTTATTATAAGAAGTTCATAAACCCTGATACGTTACCCAGAATTCGATATAGTGCATGCATCTCACTTAGAAAAAAACGAATAATTTTCATGTTGTTGCTTGGAAGGATAAGAAATAACTCAGTTTCAAATTCTTTCATGGGAACATAAAATAAAGTAATTTGACTTGAGTACTTTATGGGACTAATCAGGTGAAGAGCTCATTGAACAATTGTAAAGATTCTTAATTGTATCTAGAACGTCCGTAATCATAGATTGCCATTCAACTGTATCATATTAAGTCGGTTTCAGTCGACTTAACATAAGAATAACATAAGATAACTCTTTTCCAAGTTAATCAAATAAAAAGAAAACGAGAATAAACTTAAAACATTTATTGATCTTTTGAATGAGGCATCAAAACCTTCAATAAATAATAACGCATTCACACATTGACTTAGAAAACATATCACTCTAACGGTTGTTCATTTAATGGTGGTACATGCTGGAGCGGCATAAGCCAAAGGAGCAGCTACTTTAGCTACAACTGGTACAGCGGTCTTGACAGCTACAGTAGCTGGTTCTTTGTGTACAACAGCGTTGAAACCGTTGTGGGCATCAGCGGTGTAATTCGACATACGTTTGGTTCCATCGGATTCGATCAGGGAGTAGCTTCCGTGGACAACATCACCGTGACGAGATTCTTGTTGAGATTTGTTGTCTCCGGTGTGGGGGTCTGATACGGAGTATCCAAATCGTAGTTGGCTGGTGCAGATGGTTCGGCAATGATGTTTTGGCAATTGGGGCAGCATAGGCTACTGGGGCAGCGTATTTGGCGATAGCTGGGGCAGCGGCATAAGCTACTGGGGCGGAAGCGTAAGTGTGGGCAACTGGGGCAGCATAGCTGGCAATAGCTGGTTGAGCGTAGTGATCTACTGGAGCTGACAGACTAGAGTAGGAAACAGCTGGGGCAGCATAGCTGGCAACCTTAGCAATAGCAGGGGCAGCGTAGTGAGCTACTGGGGCAGAGATGCTGGAGTAGGAGACAGCTGGAGCTGCGGCATATCCCAAGGGAACACCAGCACGGGCAACAGCTACAAGAGCGGCGAATGCTACGAACTGAAAAATAAATCTAAGTTGAAAAAATCACAAGCACCTTACAATAGAAATTTTTCATCTCAAATAGAGATTGAAATCGAAATATAAATCTGCAAACTTACTTTGAAAGCCATGTTGAGAATAATCCAAGTGGAATGATTATTGGTTCCTTCGATCAATCCATTTATACTCACGCGAAATTTCTTACAGCCAAATTATGAAATGTGTAGACACCCCGCCCTCTCTATTTGAACTTGACCTGGTGTAGGTAGCGCGTGAACTGGTTTGGGTCAACCTAGCGAGACAATCATTCATTGTTAAATATCATTCCATACATCCATACACAATATAAGTTGTTTACTTAGGAAACCTTTTTGAGCGCTCGTTCTACTAAAACAAGTGCTATATCGTTTTGCCCAAATGTCTGTAACTTTCGAATTTTGAGCCGAAAATGGTCTCAAGCCATACGGTTGAAATCCCTCATGACGAATTCGTGGTCAAATTCAATTCTGTCAGTCAGGCCGTCTGGCCGTGCGTTAGCACAATAACTTTCGAAAGGATTGTCCTTGAGACTTGAAATTTTAAGGATGAGTTTTTATCCCAAATGGCTCGGTTAATTTCGTTAACTAGCCAAATCGTACAGGCTGTTCCATAAAATAATGGCTATTCGGAATTTTTGTCCCTCAATATCTCAGAAAATACGAAACCAATCGGAATGAAATGTTACGGCCAAATGCAACATGCTGATAAAAAGTCTCATGCAAATTTTTGTGGTCATAGTGTGAACAGAACCATAGAAAATTCAATTGGAATATGGAAGAAAAGAAACTTCATATTTCAATAAAAAGATATCCGATTCTAGAAAAAATTTTTTTTGTGGATGGAGATGGATATTCTGACTGTTATCCATCCAAATTTCCATAAGAGGATATCCGATTAGAGTGAAATTTCTCTTGTGAATGTAAACTGATATACCTACTGAATTTTCATGCAAAATTTTGTGGCCATAGGGTTAACAGAACCATAGAAAATTCAATTGGAATATTGAAAGAAGAATCTTTATATTTCTATAACAGAATATCCTATTCGAGTGAAATACATTTTGAGAATTAAAACTATTATACTATACTGAATGTTCATGCAAAATTTCAAGGGGATCGCATCATCAGAACAATAGATTTTAATTTTTGTATTATTTATTTTTTACATATCCCATTTTTAGAATAATTTTCAGTATATAATTCCGATTATGCTAAGATTCTGCGTTCATATATTTGGTATCGATCTCAAATCCCATATAAAATTTTAAGATGATACTCCTATTGCTCCACCAAAGAACGAGCGCTCCAAATCTCTTGCTCGGGGCTTTTCTTAATTTTTATTTATTGGTTGAAATTCATATTTCACTGAGAAACACGTTTCATTAAGATACCATATACATTTTCCTAAAATTATTCTATTCAGTTTCGTCCAATTTTCCTCTCCTCTTTGCAATAATATGAATGAAAGTAGATGAAAGGATTGTGTGTCATGAGATCCTCTTTTATTCCATGATCGAAAGAAATAATGTGAGATCCTACGTTACGACGCTATTAAAATGTTTCTTGATAACAAAACAATACGAAGGTCATAAAAGAAATAAGAGAGTACCTTGAATTAATCGAATTTGGTTCATTGTTATCTACTGAACCACCATGGTTTTTGCGAGCACGAAATGGAATATTTCTATAGAAATTCCTGTTCTGTTGAAAGAAAAAAGATGCTATCATTTCCTACGAAAGCATTATAATTAGCTGTGTAAAAATTCCGCTTATAAAGTATGTGTCTTTCTTATCTTCAGTTTCGAACAAGAACTAATAGAGGGTTTTCCAATAGTATGTGTTATTTTGATATTCAAAGAAAATGCCATTTTTCAATATAAATGATCGGATGTTTATTTCATTATAAAGAGAAGCTATGCCGTTAATAGTGGCAAATAACAACAGGCAAATGACCACCACGACCACGTTTACAGGACAATATCCTTTTAATAATATTCTCCATACCTAATCGCAAAGTGGCTGCCCTATGTTCCCGATAGCCACCCGAATTCTATCTTTGAGGTCGTGAATCGACGCTAGGCTATTGGCGTAGACCTTTTCTTTCACGTGACCCCAAAGGAAGAAGTCGCAAGGTGTTAAATCACAAGATCTCGGTGGCCAATTGTGATTACCTCTTTGAGAGATAACACGATCCGAAAACTTTTCCCGCAAAAGATCGATGGTTTCGTTGTTGATGATCGGCCGACTTGAGTTTTTGTTTAACTGAACTTTATAAGCCTTAAAACCCAAATCTCTATGCTAAATACGATGTAATGACGTTTGTGGAACAGTTCGAATTTTTCCACCAATTTTGTTATTGGGTTCCGACAAGGTGCTTCACGACGAGCCAAAAATGTTCGACTTTTACAAACGTATCTGTCAAATTTTCACCATTTTAATAGTGAAGTTTAATGATTTCAATGCGTTTCTCGAAGCGTGTATCGTTCCATTTTTATTAATGGCGTAGTTTTCTACTTGTCAAATGTCAAAAAATGACAGCTTCAAACGTGCATCTGCCGAAATAGCGGGCTATTCAAAATAACACCTCTTATTGAAAAACCCTATACATGAACCTACTTTCAGCACGCATGTGTGGAGTGGAAAATTGTAGCATCAAAGCAGCAGTAGAATAAAACGAAAAAGTAAATAAAAACTATCTATTGATTCAATTTGAACGGCCTGTTTAGCCTGGGTTTAATAAAAACATATGTACACAATATCAACTTCTGAACATTATCACTTTGAAGTTAGATCACTTAATGGTGGTAGTAAGCTGGGGCAGCAGCATAAGAGAGAGCTGGAGCATAAGCCTTGGTGATGACTGGGGAAGCAGCATAGGCCAAAGGAGCAGCTACTTTAGCTACAACTGGTACGGGGTTTTGACAGCTACAGTAGCTGGTTCTTTGTGTACAACAGCGTTGAAACCATTGTGGGCATCAGCGGTGTATTCAACAGTACGTTTGGTTCCATCGGATTCGATGAGGGAGTAGCTTCCGTGGACAACATCACCGTGACGAGATTCTTGTTGAGATTTGCTGTCTCCGGTGTGGGGGTCTGAATACGGAGTATCCAAATCGTAGTTGGCTGGTGCGGATGGTTCAGCAATGATAGTTTTGGCGATTGGGGCAGCATAGGCTACTGGGGCAGCGTATTTGGCGATAGCTGGGGGCAGCAGCGTAGGCTACTGGGCGGAAGCGTAATGAGCAACTGGGGCAGCATAGCTGGCAATAGCTGGTTGAGCGTAGTGAGCTACTGGAGCTGACAGACTAGAGTAAGAGACAGCTGGGGCAGCATAACTGGCAACCTTAGCAATAGCAGGGGCAGCGTAGTGAGCTACTGGGGCAGAGATGCTGGAGTAGGATACAGCTGGAGCTGCGGCATATCCCAAGGGAACACCAGCACGGGCAACGGCTACAAGAGCGGCGAAAGCTACGAACTGTAAAGAAACAAATTCAATTAATAATTGCGATTACACATTGTCGAATATCCAACTTACTTTGAATGCCATGACTGAAGTGAACCAGATGGAATGAATATTCACAGCAAGAATCAATCTATATATACCAAAATGCGAAAGAGAAGTTGAGAAATCGAAGGATACTCGGTCTGTAATGCCAAACGGTCCTTTCACCAGTAGCCAAAAATCAGCTGCACTTGGACTTGACCCGGAGCCTCGAGTGATATGTTCACGGCTACCCAGCAAGACAATTATTTATTGTAAGATTATAACAATTACGATATAATTTCACGTAACGCCCGTGAATGAGCGGCATGGTCGAGTAATTTCGTCTGGGTTTATTAATGGTTATATTTCCTTACGTGGTGATTATAATGGTTGAATTCCTTTCGATTAAGTATTTATCGCTATTAGATGATGATGTTTGGATTAGTATTTCGGATTCGGAGGTGCATTTGGATGGTTTATTCAAAGATTTGTTCTTCACCTTTACGGCAATCTTTAATTTTTTTAGCATGATGGATTTGGTTTGAAGACGAGGTCAATTGAACTCATAGTTGGTTTACCGGAAATACATCCAAATCGAATATGGTATATTATCTTTCTGCAACTTAATGCTGGATTCACAATGGACGTAACCATAAAACTTCCGAAACGTAAACGAAAAACGCAAGTTGAACCAATGCAAATCATATGGAACTGTTCACAAGGCTCTGTAATTTTGACGTTTACGTTGAGCTTATGGTAGTCCGTAATTCTAACGTTAATTATAGAAATTGTTCACATTCTGTGAGTTAACCCAACGTCGTTTTTTTCTTCTTTTAGAATTGCTCTTCAATTTCATTTCTTTTTTTCAAACATCGTCTCAATAAAAATAGCCTTAATACTCGTACTTCATACATTTTTAATCAATGACAACACTTCACAATAATCAATTGTCAAAAAATTCATAGAACACTCATTATAAAGGTACAGAAACATCTTCTAATGCTGGATTCACAATGGACGTAACCATAAAACTCCCGAAACGTAAACGAAAAACGCAAAGTTGAACCAATGCAGATTATATGGAAACTGTTCACAATAGGCTCTGTAATTTTTACGTTTACGTTGAGCTTATGGTAGTCCGTAATTCTAACGTTAATTATAGAAATTTGTTCACATTCTGTGATTTGTAGGTCTAACTCACCAACGTCGTTTTTTTTCTTCTTTTGGAATTTTGCTCTTCAATTTCTTTCATTTTTTCAAACATCGTCTCAATAAAAACAGACTTAATACTTCATACATTTTTAATTAATGACAACACTCACAGTAATCAATTGTCAAAAAATTCATAGAACACTTATTATAAAGGTACAGAAACATCTTCTTACTCTACAAAAACGTCTATAATTTGCTACTGCGCCCAAAGTCTATTCTGAACACCATTACGTTCACGGACAAAGTACGTTTACGTGTTCGTTATGGTTACGTCCATTGTGAATCAGCACTTACAGGTCACTATTAGCATCATGTCACAATTCATGAATGATACTAAAAAGCAAGATATTTGTGAAAATGTCAATTTATAACTGTCATTGTTGGTTCGAAATAAAAATTTTCGATGGTTCTTTTACATTATGGCCACAAATTCGCATGAAAATTTAGTATGATTTTTTCACACTATGACCACGAAATTTGCATGAAGTAAATTATGAGCATCTCGCATATGGCCGCAACATTTTATTTCGATGGATTTTGTTTTGTCTGAGATATTGAGGAACAAAAATTTTGAATGGCCGTATTTTATAGAAAACCTTGTACGCTGCGGCTGGTTGATAAACTTAACCGAGCCATTCGGTAACCGAACTCAACCTGAATATTTCAAGTGTCTAGGACAATCCCTTCGAGAGTTATTGTGCTAACGGCCGGGACGGCCGGACCCAGGAACATAATTGAGTTTGACCACGAATTCTTCATCAGTGAGACAAACCTTATTGTTTGATATTTGGGCAAAACGATATAGCATTCGTTTAAGTGAAACGGGTGCTCAAAAACTGAACTCATAACAAACATAGCCAAAATACTTCTATATTCCTATTCAAAGCATTTTAGAGCGCTTTTAAATCGGAATTCCTTAGTTGACCACCCAGTATAAGGATCATGAACCAACCCATTTTATTCAAAAGTTTGTGTGCTAACCGATCATCGGGCAAGATTACTTGAACCCCAAATTTTTTCCAGTGTCTCTGTCTCTTGGGTCCAAGAAATTCGAGAATTATAGACGTTTGAGCAAACCGCATTCGATTGAAACAAGTTTACAAAAAGCTGCCTTCTTCATAAGTCAAATAAGTTGAAGAAGAATTCAAGTGTTGATTATGCTCAGTTCAAAAGATGTAACAACTTGAAATAATGAGTTTTTTCAATAAATATATTTCTACCTTTTTCGTACGAAGTTATTTATTTTATGTCGTTGTTTGTGCAAATCTTTCCTTCGATATCATATAACTTCGACTGATGGCTTCATAAGGATGAAGTAGCATCTTCTCCAAGATAATCCTTCCTGGCCCATTCTTCCAGGTTATGAAAATGCATAAACCATATAGCTAATTTCAATTAATTATTTTTTATTCCAGCCATTTTCTGCATCGAAAACTAACAATTTGGATATTAATCTTATCTCTCTTATTTAAAAAATCACAATCACATCCTGAGTTCATTTAACATTTCTTGTGAATTCGCAAGAAATAGTTGGTTATTTAACCTCATTCAGGATGACCCATTGATGATGAGTATATTTCTTGATTTCCTCGAATTAAATAATTATTTCCATATTTGGCCTAAGTACCTAAGTTTCTTCTCCACAACAAGAATGAGGAAACATATAGTTTTCTCTGAAAACAGAAATAAATTCCTCTCGCATTCATATCAATACCTCGTGACATACAAAGAAAGTGTCTCCATTTCTTGGAGTCAAAAAAAAAATAATATCAATTGTTTTAAATATGGCATTATACAGCATAACTATGAAAATAAATAATGAACTATATGTATATTCTTTTGAATTGAGAGCTAACAAAATACAATACATGAAACAAAAAAGTCCCTAGCTGAGGTTGGTGCAAAACGGAATACCATACTATTCTGGCGTATGATACCAGAGCACGGGGAAAAACCTCAGTAGAAAAAACCCTGTCTCGCCATTTTACAGAATTGAAACTTAAAACTATTCGAATAATTACCTTCAATATTTAGACACAAAATACTTAATTCATGCTCTTGGGCCAGGAAGGTGTTTTAAACCAGGTCTGGTTCCAAGTGATTATTTTTCGAATCTCCTGTTCTTCTAAGACCGCTACAGGACCCTATTGAAAGGTAATCATCTTCCATAGATTCATCAAATAGTGGTATTTCATCCTAAATATCGAATTTAATTTAGGAATAATGATGAAAAACGTGTGGCAAACTTATGTCAAAATTACAACTATAAAGGAGTCAACGATATGAAAATAAAAATGGTTACATCAGAGGAGCGTATTGGGCTACAACTGTTACAGCAGCTTCAACAGCTACTGTAGCTGGTTTCTAGTGTATATCACCGATGAAACTGTTGTGTGACATACAAAGATAGTGCGATTATTTCTTGGAGTCAAATGAAAAAAATATATTAATATCAATTGTTTTATTTATGGCATTTATACAGCCTAACTATAAAAATAAATAATGATCCTACAACTATAAACGAGTCAACGATATAATAATCAAAATGGTAACATCATATTGGTCACATCCAGTGTATCACTATTAGTGATGGTAAGTGATAGCTGGTGCAGCGGCGTAGGAAAGAGCAGGGGCAGCGTATATTAGCGTATGCTGGTGCAGCATAAGAGATGGCTGGTTGAGCATAGGCAACTTTGGCTACAGGGGCAGCATAAGTCAAGGGAGCAGCGTATTAGCTACAACTGGTACGGCAGCTTTGACAGCTACGGTAGCTGGTTCTTTGTGTACAACAGCGTTGAAACCGTTGTGTGGATCAGCGGTGTATTCTACAATACGCTTGGTTCCATCGGCTTCGATGAGGGAGTAGCTTCCTTGGACAAATCACCATGACGAGATTCTTGTTGGGATTTGCTGTCTCCGGTGTGGGGGTCTGATACAGAGTATCCGAAATCGTAGTGAGCTGGTGCTGGAGCTGGTTCAGCATAGACAGTTTTGGCTACAGGTACAACAGCTTTAGCGATGGGTGCGTAGGATACAGGGGCATGACGTAGGACAAAGCTGGGCGGCGCGTATTGGACTGCTGGTGCAGCATAGGTGGCAACTTTAGCTACTGGTGCAGCATAAGAGATGGCAGTGCAGCATAGGTTGCTACTTTGGCTACTGGGGCAGCGTAGGCCAAGGGGGAAGAGATACTGGAGTAGGAAACAGCTGGGGCAGCTGCGTATCCCAAGGGAACTCCAGCACGGGCTACAGCCAGAAGGGCGGCGAAACTGACGAACTGCAAAAAAATTAATGAGGTGAATTCATCGAGAATAACTTTTTGAAATCATCATTGTATCATCAGAGTGAAATGGTCTAATTCTTTTTCGTAATACATAAACGCTTAATTATATCTTGAACGAGGTACAGTAAAGATTAAGATGATATTTATGTAAATTTGGATTGCCACTTTTACTTGGTGTTTATGCATATGTATTAGCGAATTTCACTTTAGATATTATCAAGATTTGTTGAGTTGAGTGCAATATTAGATAATAAGAAATTGAGACGTTGAAAATCGTGGTTAATGAAAATATTCAAGAAATATTTGAATTTGTCGAATGTTTTTGTTGATTTTACTTCAGAAATATTTTATTTTTGCTGTTTTAGGATGGTTGAACTTTGAAGTGGGTTCAATTTTGATCGAAAAATTCGTATGTACTATAGGCATGTTGGTGAGAAATATGGGTAAATATTCTTTCAAAAATCGACACAATTATACAGAATTTCATGGAAAATATTATGAATTTTCAATTATGTTGTTCTTATAGGTGTTAATCATGAAAAGTTCGGAAATGTTCAATAAGTTTGATGTAAAATTAAATTAATCAGCTCGTGGTCTGGAGCCAAATTGTCAAAGGATTTCAATATTATGAAATGGAAATTTCACCTGGAAAAACTTTCTCGCTCTTGACATAACTTTTTCAAAAGAAATTGTCGAAGAAGTAAAATTTATTATGATTTTGAGATAAATTTTTTTTATTTTCGGATATTTAACCTCTGAATTATTTTAAATTCAACTCTTTTGATTTCAAACGAGTAAAACTTATGCGATGTGGATTCAGTGCATTTCATTATAGTATAGAACTTGGAAAAATTTGGTCATCATCTTTGTGAAATATTAGTATCTGGACGATATAAAAATTTTATGTCGAGGTTGAAGAATAAAAAAATCTTTGATGATAATTTCACAAAAAAACTTGATCGTATATTTCTCTCGTAGTTTTTTCTATTTGCGAAACTGCTCATGGTTTTGCTCCAAAAAATAGTAATTTGGAAACTATCAAGTATCTAATCTGAAATTTTTTTTATGATGAATATTTCTGGTTATGTTTGAAAATCAATTTAAGTAGATGGAAAAACAAACTGAAATCTGATCGGGTTGTAATAAATGTATCAAATATCAAATGAAAATACAATTATTCGTTATTTCGTAAAAATTTCGAACGAAGTAGTTTCAAAGTAAGTACTGTAATATGCCCATCAGACTTAAAGCCCGAAATATTCACGTCAGTACGTTCTCTTATTTCAAAATAGAATATACAGAGAAAATTTTGAGAGAAAAAAGAAAAACGATGAGACAATATATTTCAATTCTTCGTTTTTGTCATTGCGTCAAACACTGAACACTTGTAACCAAAAAATTTTTTTTTCGAAATGTCTTCAATATTTTCGAATTGATATACCCCTACAAACCGACCAATTTTTCACAGAGTGGACAAAAAACACTGCACTTACTTTGAATGCCATGTTGCTTGTGTTGACTTGATGTGACATAACACTGTCCGTTTGATGTTTATATAGTAAAACTGCAGTGGGGCGCGGTGTGTCCCCCGCCTGTGGTGGGACACTTTAGGGACCTTTCACCTGTCCCCTCGCAAGAACCGAACCTTCGAGACACTTCTGATGATTTTCCATGGCATGGTCAAACATTGAAATCCTCAAACATGGAATCAATTATGGTAAATTAAGATTATATTAAATCATGATTGATAATGAAATGATTTCTGAATAATTATTCCAATCTGGTCATAATTCTATGATTAGTATTCTGATTCAATCGTAAATAAGCTCGATATCTAGTTCATGTTCAAGTATTCATAAATCATGGGGTTTAAATGATTGAATTGATGTTTAACAGTTTCAGTTTATTCATATTAGATGTAAGATACATCTAAATTTAACGTTTATTGCAGTAGCAAGTTTCAGGTTTTTCGGAATAGATATATATTTTCTCGAGTAGGTATTCATATATCATGGGCGTTTAAAGAACTGCTGTTCATAGTTTGCAGTTTATTCATATTAGATATGAGATACATCTTAATTTGACGTTTATTGCAGTAGCAAGCTCAAGTTTATTCAGAATATATTTGCATTTCAGGTTGTTATTTAATGCAGATACATCTGAATAAATCTAGGAGATAGGGCACCTCCATACAGTTTTCTTATTTTGTCCTATAGCATTTTTTCTGTTTTCGATATCTGTATCGATTCATTCAAAAACTAATAGTCTCATTATCTGACCACATATCAGAAATATGTGATTTGTGATAATACTCATGTGCGACTTTCTGTAAAAGTTACAAAAAACATTAAAAATGTATGAATGTACCCCACATGCGGGGCACTTTCATACAGGCAAATTCTGATATTCGAATACACGATTTTTGCTATATATCGATTGAAATATAATCTGGGAGGGCTCTGCATTTCTAAAAAACTTTTTGGGTTTTCACTCCCAGTCTCTGAAACAGAAATAATTAAAAAATGTTTAATGCTGCTGTTTTAATGAAATGCTCTTGCGAAAATCTTCGCACTAATTTGTTAGTCGTGAATTGGTTTTAAAAAAATGTTGCCTAACAGTTAAACTAAAAAATGACATAAATGAAAAGGATAATGTAAAGTTTCAGTTTCGGTATATCAGACTCCTTTCTTCAGACAAACTTGTAAATCTTCGGAATTGTGATTTTCCATTTGCAGGAGCATATCATTTTTTAATTATTATGGGGTTCAAAACCTGAAAAGTTTTTTAGAAACGATTTTTGCTACCAAGATTTTTCGTTTTGGGTGATTTTTTGATACGGCTATGTACCTAGTATTGTGCATTAACTCCATATTCGGCTGCTGATTTCCATAAAGAGAGTTTGTTCTCCAAAACTTCATTCATATCTTCCAACATTGCCTGTTCCTCCATTTCTCCACTCCTAGATCTTTTTTTGTAATTCTGACCATTTTTTTTCTGTAGCACAAAATTATGATCATCACTTCAGTTCAAAAACCAAAATAAAAAATCGAAGCACATTAATTGCAGTATGAATGAACCCCTTGATAGGGTTGCCACCCGTACTTTATTATGAAGTATTGTACGTTATTTCAGGTAATTGTACTCTATACTTTACGAGAAACATAAATACGCAAAAATACTTTATTTCGCGAATTTTATGTTACCGAAATTCATACCAAGGGCCATGTTCAGTTCAATGTAATGGTCGATATAATTGAACATTTGAATCTGAATAAATTAAATATATTCATAGACGATCTTTATGAAGAAATTGTTTTAGGTAATTAACAAAATATATGACAAAAAATATCTAATTGTGAGGAATTTGCCGAATTATCTATTGCACACGAAAATGGCAGCAGATATTCGGCAAAGCTATTGAAAATGAAAATTTAACAAACTTGTTTAAAATAATTTCGTTTTATTGTCAATACCAGCGACTTCAGCATTCAAAGAAAGAGTTTTTTCTGTGATGAATTGCAATGGAGGGAACAGAGCGTCCCTCAAATTAATCAAAAATGAATTACTTTTGTATTTTAACTGAAATATAGATTGTAAGGATGCTTTTCAAGTATTTAGCTGCAATAATAATTTGTTAAAACTTGTTAAAAGCAATAATAAAAAATATGTGTTCAAGCAAAATACCCAAGAAAAATACAAAATACTTTATTTTGACACTATGTACTTTTTTTCGTACCTTTAATCATCAATGTAGAAAGGTGGCAACCCTACCCTTGAAGGAAGCTGCTTTTAGGTTTTTCTTAGAACTATAAAAATGTCAAACATTTTCAGAGAATAACGAAAAGTACTTCTCTGAATGCAAAGGACAATTTTGAGACTTATCTCTGGACTCTTATCGAACTGTCCTTGTACACACGAACTATACAATTTCTATATCGAACAATTCAGCATAAAATTTCCAGAACACCCAAGTCATCTAAATATTCATGACAAGAGCAAAAAATAAATGTCACCTATACCAGTTCTTACCCTGGTCATTATCAAAAGTCATCAGTTCGAAGGAATACCAAATTTCATAAACCTACCTGATGAAAAAAAATTAAACAAATTATCGAGATCTTCAGGTGGTTCACTCATTAACATAATTCTGCATTGCAGTATAAGTATATTCCCATGAGTGATAAATCAATAAAGTCAAACTAGTTAGTAGTTCTTAGCCTGGAGCTAGACGGTAGCCTACTTTTGCAGAGACGAAACAAGTGCTGCTGCTCCATGTACTCGTGATCTAATAAATAATTCAATACAGAATAACAGATATAATTAGTTTGGTCCTTTTGCATCAAGTCAATAAAGGACAATTTTGGAAGTTTTCTCTGGAAACTAATAAAACTGTGCTTGTATACAAAGAGCAATAGAATTCCTATTCCAAACATTTTAGCACAAAACCTCCGAATATTCTAGTGATCTAAATATTCATGACAAGAGCAAAAAATAAATGTCACCTATAGTCCGTTCACGAAAGGTTGAGCTGTCGGTTGGAAATTTGGCATATTCCACTGTGTATATTGAAATTTTTGGTTATGTTTTTTATTTTCTTGTCTGATTGATACGCAATGTTGTCAATATTGGATAGAGTTCTCTGATAACTCGGAAGCTCGTCGAACGAGGCCGGGTGCATTCGGCAACGTTGACTTTATTTTACGTTATGTCAATAAATACTGCCAACTTCAGATGAATTAACAAACGCCTACTATGCGCTCAAACTTTCGTGAACGGGCTATATATAGCATATAAAGTAGGCGTTTGTTTATTTATCTGAAGTTGGCAGTATTTGTCTCAGAGAACTCTATGCAAAATTGACAACATTGCGTATCAATCTGACAAGAGAATAGATAACATAACCTAAAATTTCAATATACACAGTGGAATATGCCAAATTCACATGGCCAACCGACCACTGGCGCAGCCAGGGGGGGGCTTTGGGGCTGCAGCCCCCCCCAAAGATTAGTTTCTTCGTTATTTTTTCTCCTTTATTTTTGCAACTTTCGTTATTCACTGTATTATCAAAAATTTTTCAGTTCAGCCCCCCCAAAATAAAATCCTGGCTGCGCCACTGCAACCGACGGCTCAACCTTTCGTGAACGGACTATACCTGTTCTTCCCCTGGACATTATCAAGTCATCCATTCGAAAAAATACTGGATTCCAAACATTTCATAAACCTACCTGACGAAAATAATTTAACAAATTATCGAGAAATTTTGCATTACAATATTCCCATGGGTGATAAATCAATAACGTCAAAACTAGTTCTTAGCCTGGAGCTAAGACGGTAGCCTACATTTTTGCAGAAACGGAAAGTGCTCGGTCCATGTACTCGTGATCTAATAGTACCACGATTCAACACAATTGTTGAATAATGCATCTCAGCTGTACGGTAGATTGATATACTTATTTGGGCGTTACCATTCAATTAGTTTTATTGTTAATCGTTGTTCAGGTCCAAAAATAGAGGCAGATATGTGGATACATTGTATGTTCGGAAACATCGTTTCCTTCATCGATTGTGAAATTGGAGTAGTAGGAGGTTGTACAATGTACATAAAGGATTTTCAATGAAAGTGTTATTTTGATATTCGAAGAAAAATGCTATTTTTTATATAAATGATCGGATATTTATTTCATTATAAAGAAAAAGGTATGCCGTTTATAGTGGAAAATAATATCAGGTAAATGACCAACACGACTACGCTTACAGGGCCATATCCTTTTAATGAAAATTTCCATAACTAAATCGCAAAGGTGCTGCCCTATTTCCTCGATAGCTTCACGAATTCCATCCTTGAGGTCTTGAATCGACGCTGGGCTATTGGGTCGTAAACCTTCCCTTTCACGTGTCCCCAAACGAAGAAGTCGCAAGGTGTTAAATCACAAGATCTCAGTGGCTAACTGTGATCACCTCTTCGAGAGATAACACGGTCCGGAAAATTTTCCCTCAAAAGATACGTTGCTTGAGTGGCACGCAGCGCCGTCTTGTCGAAAGTAAATGTTGTCCTGATCAGTACTATTCGGCTATTAACAGTCATTAATCATCTCTCGATAGCGCAATCTATTCACAGTACCTGTTGCTCTAGCCTCATTTTCAAAAAATTCCAATGCTTCCGCCGGACCATAAACCGCACCAAACAGTCATACGTTGAGGATAGAGAGGGTTTTCAACAATAACTCTTGGGTTTTCCGAGTCCTAGATGAGACACTTTTGCTTTTTGACGAAGCCACCGATGTGGAAATGGGCCTCATCACTCAAGATGATTTTTCGATGGAATTCCGAAACATTTTCATGCATTTCAACGACCCAATCAGCAAAGACGTTGTTGATGAGCGACCGGCTTGGGTTCTTGTGTAAACTGAACTTTATAAGCCTTAAAACCAAAATTTTCAAGCAAAATAGGGTGTAATGTCTTTCGTGGAATGCCTTATTCCAAAGAACGACGAGGAATGGACAAACCTGGTTTTCTTCAACACTTTCAGCTACAATAACAATATTCTCGGCTGTTCTTGTCCCTTTTATTGGAAAACCCTATTACTATCAACCTGTACATTGAGTTTCAAAAAAACGAATGTATTCGCATAAACAACATTCAATATTGAATACCCTATCAAAAGAGCATATTAGTACTTAATATTATCACCCTTTATATCAATATTTTCATCACCAATATATATATTATACCAATATTTTCTAGCAGAAAATTGCTTATTTTTTTGCAATCCCTAAACCAGTAAACTGTTAGATATGCTATCAGAGTATGAAAAGAAATTCTACAAGGAAGTAAAGAAATTTTTAAGTGAATTACGTGAAGATTGTATCACACAACAAGAACAAATGACTTGGCTGAAAATGCTTTCAAGTCAATATAGATCTATATAATTAACCAACTTAATTCCGGCATGATATTCAGTTTAGATAGAAATTACGTCTATTCAAATAATTGAGCATTTAGATTTGTATCTTCTTCCTTCTTCAAGATAGATAGATAGAGATAATTCCGGAGAAATTAACATTATATATTTTTTAATGTTTATTACTGATTGGTTAATATTTATAGAGGAAAATTGAATGAAGAATCCATTTCACCAATCAGTGGGGAAGAATTGAATTTTCGTTGAGAAGTTCAATGAAAAAAATTGGTAGTAAACTCCTCTTGAATTTCGAAAGCGTTTCAGAATTAATATAACGTTGGGTGAGTTATCAAGATGTAGGTATTTTATTTACCAGATTCTTCTGATTACAAAAATCTCTTGAAACTGAAATACTCCTTTAACTTATCGAAAGAAAGTGAAGAGAACTGTTGAAGTTACATATAAGTACCTGATCAGATTTTGAGTACTATTTATTTCTCAGAAACAAAGTTTTGCACTAATATTTTCAATATACCTAGCTGAAATCATGAGTTCTTTTGTCCACGGGACAGATATAAACATCTAGAGTTTTATCTTATAATTTACTATTCACATTTGAATATTCTATAACAATAGTATGTATATTCTTATGTTTATTCTTGTAAATGATTAAAAAGAAGTACTGCGCAAAAGCTTCACAATTAAAGTGAATGCTTTTCTGAATTTTTAATGAAATTAAATTGGAACCCCTTGAATTTATATCTCATTACAAATTTAATTCCATACACACATGATCCAATTTTAAAACAAATCTACCAGCTGCAAAAAAGCACTCAACATCAGGCTATTTCGTCCAAGAAGGACGCTTGATCCAATGAGTAATGTATTAATCATGTATGAGTTTCGAAATTGCTCATGTTGTACGTTTGGAAGGTTGAAAAAACTTATCGTTATCGTTTTCGATATCTCAGACACTTCGATGCTTTACGAAATGCCCTGGCAAGGTGGTCTTTGCTCCTGGCTTAATATCTATAGGAGAGTCTGGCTTGATTATTGATTGATCAATATGTAATTTATTGGTCTGAACGTGTTAAAGACTGGTTAGTCATAATATTAGTCTGGAAGGCATTGTTAATTGTTATACTTCTAAGAGTTCGAAATTCAAAATATTAGAATATTTTTTCGATAAACTTTATCGACTGTATCAACTCTCAGATATTTCTGTGTACTGCTGTAAATTGGTGTTGAACATTTTATTGCAAAATTTCAGCTCGATCGAATAGACAAATTCGGAATTATCCAAAAAAATTTGAGAAAAACCCTGAGCAGAAGCTTTTCAGCGCTCGTCAAAATTTTATATGGAATTTGAGATTTATACCAAATATATAAAAGCAGAATCTCAGCACAATCAGAATTATATTCTGAGAATTATTAAAAAAAAATTATGTAAAAAATGCATAATTATAAAAATTTAATTCTATGGTTCAGATGATGCGATTGTCTTGAAATTGAATGAATTGAATGCATGAACATTCAGTATAGTAGTTGTCATTCTCAAAATAAATTTCACTTGAATCGGATATTCTGTTATGGAAATATAAAAATTCTTTATTCCAATTGAATTGTCTATGGTTCTGTGAACACTATGGTCACAAATTTTGCATGAACATATAGTGTAGCAATCTTCAGTTATAAAATGAATTAATTTCGATTCTGTTATGGAATTACATATAAAGATTCTTCTTTCAATATTTCAATTGAATTTTCTATGGTTCTGTCAACACTATGGCCTCAAAATTTCGCGTGAACATTCAGTATATCAATCTTTATTCACAGAAAAATTTTACTTGAATCAGATATCCTGCTATGGAAATAAATATTTTCCCCTCTCTTCACTATTCCAATTGAATTTTCTATGGTTTTGTTGAAACTATGGCAAAAAATTTTGTATGAACATAAAACAGAATAAAAAAATTTCATAAATTTCACTCGAATCGGATATCTTTTATGGAAATATGAAGTTTCTTCTTTTCAATATTCCAATTGAATTTTAAATGGTTCTGTTCACACTTTGGCCACAAAATTTGCATGAGGCTTCTTATCAGCATTTTGCATTTGGCCTTAAAATTTCATTTCAATTGGTTTCGTTTTTGAGATATTGAGGAACACAAATTTTTAATGGTCACATTTTATGGAAACACCCTGTACGATTTGGCTGGTTGACGAACTCAACCGAGCCATTTGCGACCCGAACTCCTGCAAATCCTGAAAATTTCAAGTTTCTAAGGCAGTCCCTTCGAAAGTTATTGTGCTAACGGTCTGCCGGACGGCTCTATAGACAGAATTGGATTTGACCACGAATTAGTCATCAGGGAGTCTGACCCAATCGTTTGAAACCATTTTCTGCTCAAAATTCGAAAATTACATCAGACATTTAGGCAAAACGATATATCACTTGTTTAAGTAGAACGAGCGCTCAAAAATGGATGATTCAGAAAAAAATTAATTCTATGGTTTTTATTATGCGATCCTCTTGAAATTTCGCACTAACAATAACTGTAAGAATTTTCACCCTCAAAATAAATTCTATCCAGATATTTCCGGATATTTTTTTAACAAAATTTAAGGATTTTTCTTTCCAATATTTCGATTGAATTTTCTATGGTTTTCTTGACACTATGGCAACAAAATTTCGTATGAGGCTTTTTATGAGTATCTTGCATAGGGCCGCTATATTTCATCTCGAACGGTTTCGTTTTTTGTGATGAGATATTGAGAAACAGAAATTTTGAATTACCATATTTTATGGAGCACCTTTTATGATTTTGCCTAACCTTACGTAACTGTGGCATTTAAGAACCCTGAAAATGTGAAGTCTCTAGGACAGTCTTTCCGAAAGTTATCGTGTTAATGGACGTACGGCCCCACGAACAGAATTTAATTTGATCAAAATTGACTTCTTCTGTTAGCTTCTCAGAAAAAGAGAACGAAAAAGGGGTATCAGATTCATCTGTGTTCTCCAGTTCAAAATGTGTAATGCTAAAACATCGAAATTAATCCCCCTGTACATTCTCGTAATCGTAATCTAAAAATCATCAAATTTCGCTTATTTGTTCAGTTCTATTGATTTAATGTGTTGCATAAGCGTTAAACATACATATGTAAATTTGCAACGTATTAATTTGTACTTTCAAGCTGAACAATGGAAAGAAAGTAGATTATTAGTAAAATTTAGTGGATAATATGTAAAATAAAAAATGAATAATGTGTAGGCACGCTGGAGTGAAAACTAATTGACCATGGGTGATCAAAATTTCATTGTTCCATGAGGTATACCTCAGGGTTCTGATTCGATCCCCTTGTCATTTTGATTCTATTCGAAATTATATATTTTCAAATGTCTAATTACGAGATATCAATTTTATGACATGAAAGCTTTTTAGATATTTTAGATGAAAAAATACTCACGAAATCAGTCACTCTTTTCAGTAGGTTCCTACAAATATATTACAGAATACAATATTCATACCCAATCAAGGGAATTATTTAAAACATGTAAATACACTGCGCAAAAAAATTAACGCACATTATGGAAATCTCAAATTTATTCTACAACTGAAGGTGTTCTCAATGATAATTATTTTTATCAGAATTATGCATGCATATTATGTTATCCACTTACAATGTTTTTCTTCAATACAGATGTTTTTCCAAGCAGGAATGAAAATAGATGAGATTATCAGATTTTGAATGTATTTGCTTCATTCTGAAATCAGTTGTTCTCGATCAATTCTAGTGATCAAAAGTTTTTCTTTCGTTTGATTTTCTACACTCGATCGCTATGCAACGCGAAACACGCAATTTGACCCAAGAGGAATGTGCTCAAGCGGTAGTTTTGCGAGAAGTTCTGAAAATCATCCAGATACTCTTAATGACTTAGGAATCCAACTCAGAGAAATCTGGGAAGGATTAGATCAGAAAATTTTGACTTTTGAGATCACTCATTTTGAGTATGAACCGTCTTTGCCGAGCTGTAATTAACGCAAGGGGTGGAAATACCAATTATTGATCACTTATCAGCATTCCAGTATTTTGAAAATTGTTAATTTCTCTTTTTCACATAAGATTCGGTGAAATCCTGAAATTTTCTTCCATTTAATGTGTCTTGTTTCGTTCAAAACCTTCCCGAGAGAACATAAAAAATAAGGTTTAAAGTCAATGTAGAGTTAACTTTCATTAAAATTGAGATTTTCAGAATGTGCGTTTTTTTGCGCAGTATATTTAATAATTATTCTACCAAGATAGGTATTTCTGAAAATAGATTTGATGAGAATATTAACATATTTCCCTCATAAGAAGATTTTCTTCACACCCTGTTTATCCAACATTGTGATGTATTTTTGAGTTCGATTGTGCAAGCTAATCCTCATATTTTTTCACCTATAGATATATAACGATCGAATTGCGCAAACTACCTCAATTCAAGTTATTTATTATCAAAAACATTTATAATTTTCTCATATTGTGATACGTGAAAGTGTCAATTCATCCTAAAAGATCTTATTAACCAGACAATAGATCTCATACGCAGTCCCATTATAGAATCTAGTTTATTTCGCCTGACCTAAGACGAAAAAAATTAACATGATTTCAACATTTAATCTGAAATATCAGTGAGTAAGGCATAACTGGTCCATAATTGTGTGTCCAATGGGTGTGTTTGTGTGAAATTAAATGGTAAGGTAATATGCGAACTCTATTTGATTTGTGATGATGATCTTGCTAGTTTTTTTCACATCGTGCTATCGTAGGAAGAATAATGAAAAAATACTTGAAATTTGTGGGTAGCTATAAGAATTTCAAATATTTTCATTGAGTACTTTATTTCGTTTTCTTCAATTGATACAAATTTTTCATTTTCGTTACCAAATGAAATTCGATGAAAAACAATACAAATTCTTCAGTCTTTTTTTCCTGATGATAGCTGGCGAATACTCGCCGAAACGTTGAATCCATTCCTTTTGCTTCTTTTATAGAAGAAGCAAAAGCAATGAAAATAGCCCACATAATCTTTCAGTATATCAGATTATTCAAATATTCGAAAATAACGTTTCCTGAAAACACTTGCACGCCGATTTTCCAAAAACAAGCCCACAAACATTATAAGAAATAGCAGATTCAATTCAATATACGAATTGAATATTATTTTTAATAATATTTTTTTGTGATTTCTGAATTCAAATTTCATAAGAAATTATTAAGCTGATTGGTTAAATTTGTACTTGAATTATTTATGCGGTAAAATTGTTATTGATAGATGCGATTAATGTTTGAACTTATTTCAAATATAAGCAAGATATTATAAATCTTCCTTGTCGTTTCTATATTGCTTTCCAATAATGTTAAAATTCATCTGTATCGCATAATTCTCTGTAATGACATTTTCATAATTAGGTAATACATTTATCGACTTATAAAATCGATTTCATGGTGTTGAAATTTATCACATTCGATTGTAATGGTGAAATTATAAATTCATATTCACAGCGGTGGATGAATTATCTAGGTATCATACTGTAATATGTTTCAGAAGCCAAATCAGATTTTATTGCTTAATCTCTTTGAAATATTATTCATCTCTTATGTTCAATGTTTAGGAAATACTATTAAGACTTTTAACTTTTAGAAAAGCAAGTTTCTTACCCCTTTGAGAAGGTTTGTCATTTCGGAGAGTTCTCTGGAGAAAATTCATTCAATTTTTTCAGGCTGTATTTCATTATCTCATTTTTTAAGGATGGGTATATCTCAAGCGAAACGGCTATCACAAAGAAACCTTGGAAAATGCCGGAGCAATGGACACAATACTACAGAATCCCAACCTAAAACAAGTATACTGAAGCAGCCACAAACGATAACCAATGTAATACCATATTATTATGTTATAGGGTTATCAGAAGGATTAGAAGAATTGGAAATAAGTACCATGTGAGAACAGCAGTCAAGACTCAAGATACCATCAGGGCTTATCTAACTGAAGTAAAACCTGATAATGGAAATTAACTAACCAAAAATTGCATTTAGGAAGAGCCCTGATTGTGCGGTTGAGCTTATATTGGAGAAACTAAATGTCATTTAAAGGTTCGAATCAAAGAACATGTGAAACTAGCCCAACCAGGAGATACTGATGAGTCAAAGCTCATCCAAGCTGCATTGAATGAAGGCTATAAGATTTGAAGGGGTGAAGCTTCCAAAATATCACAGGAATGAAAACTGAGATGTAGAAAACTGAAGGAAGCAGCTTACATGTCAACAACCGAAAACCCTATATCAGTCAACCGTCTGTTGATATCATAAACATCTAGATTTCGACAATATATTTAGTCTAAAGAAAACAAATGAATTTTTTGACAACTGCATAAATCAAAGGTTGATTAAAGATCAAAGACAATTTTTCGAACAGTGGAAAAACTTTTAAATTTTCAATGAAAAAATTGTATTTTTCTAAAAACTGTCGAACAAAAACATAGCCCATATTTCAGCTTCAATATAAACAAGTCATTTTCGACATAAAACAAAATATTGTATTCTAATTGATGATCACGAAAATGGAGAGCATAAATATGACACATTACACATTTTCATCTATACCGGCTTCCAAGTCATGTGCTGACTACCCATGCAAAGAGCATTCAAGCCGAATATCACCCTATTGGGATAATTTGGTATAGTTATGTACAATATATCCACGCAAATTTTCTTCCCTCTCGACCGAAGATAAGAGTTCTTTTTTCATCTGACTCCAATTTTGTGGGAATCTTTTTTGTTACTTTTCTTTTTTTTTCTACTGAAATATTCATGTTTCATTTATTTTCTTCCTAAGCCTCTTCGAAGTTAAGAGTTGAGTGTTTTGAACTGGACATATGATATGTTAATTGCCATCTCAGACCCATGTCATTTTACCCAACTATGTCACTCACGAAACAAAACGCAATTTAAAAAAACGACAACTTATTTATAAGATCTTAGGGGTATTTTTTCAAAACCATTAGTAACGTAAATAAGTACAACAATTTCGATTTACGTTCTCAAAACACTTGAAAGTTATAGCAGATTTTATTGTGTCATTCCGAAAACTTTTCGATACCTAAAAGAAATTATCTGTCGTGTATATCATGCAATGGACTAAAATATTGAATGTAAATTAAAAAATCTTAGACACCTTTTGCAACAGTATATATGTTTTTGATCGCACGATGATTTTAGAAGAACAAGCGCTCTGTCATTTCACCCCACTGTGTCATTTTGTACACCCTTTCCTTACTTTAAACCAATTATCAAAAATGAGAAATTATTGATATTTTGGCGATACACAAACGAAGAAAGTAGGTCCTTCATTTTAAGACACAGCTCCATTCATGCACAATTATTGGAATAAAACTTATTACAACACAAATCCAACCGTAAAAGCTTATATTTCACCTGCGTGATTCACTTATGTCCAAATTGGATGCAACAAGAGCAATATTTTAATACCAATTCGTCTGAGGGTGGATACAACAAGGTCAAAACCAGTTTTTAACTTTAGGACAATGAGCAGAATGTTACGTAACTACAGCTGCGTTCCCACAAGGTGCATTGATATTTCGTGTGGTCATACCACTGTTTTGTACCAAGGAGTGGTGCAGTAATGAAATGCTTGATTCATTACATTAATTGCCGATCTTGACAAAAATTGTATATTATTATTTCGATATTCGATATAAGGTCTGTAAAATACGATATGCATGCACATATGGTTCGTCCATATTCTATGTCATCAGGAAAGTATTGCTTCTGTTTCTTCTATTTAGAGTTTCGGCCAGCAGTCGTCTGGACTTATAAATTTCAGGACAGCAACTTTCGTCCTCTTCGAAAATGTTACTTCTTCTGAAAGTTACAAGTCTTAAGTGTTTTTCCTGGCGAGGGCTGTCGATTGGTGGCCGAAACGTTGAATAGAAGAAGCAGAACTGACGGAAGTAGCCGGAATCATATTTAAATAAATCAAGAATTTCTTACTTCACGTCAACGATCTCCTACAGAAAAAAATACGACACTGATGTTTAAAACCTGAATATCAAATAATAAATTATGAAAATGAAAAAAACTTTTATCAATCTATGACAACGCCCTAGAGTAATCAACCAAGTTATTTTTAAGATTCTTATGGCTGCCGCAAATTTTAAGTCTTTCTTCTTCTTTCTTGTTACACACTTACTCACCCTGTATAGTTCAAAATCAACTTCGTCCTAACTATCACTCTGAATACAAAACGAAAGTTGTATTATTACCTACACCTAATTTTTTGCGTATCTACAATATCTCAACGCATAATCTGAAATAAGATAACAGTAAGCACAATTTATTACACTACACATTTTCATGTCCAAAATCGCTACATTTCATTCGGAGATTTCATAATAACTAATCTTTTTTTCTATAAAGCCGTGGGCGATCAGAAACTGTACGAAATTCAGGTCAGTATAGTTCCATACCAACGTTAAAAGAAACGAGTTCTTCGGAGTTTGATTGTAGATATTATTTTCAATATTTCGCGATATGCGGTTCAAAGGATTTTGCAGCAATGTTAACGGGGGTTATAAAATGTTGTTACATCAAGTCCTTATTTTAATTACCAGTGAAATAATCGGAGAGTTTTGGATCTTATGTGGAGAATTTTTGGCAGTTAAATCGATCTGAACAGATTGTAGACGTGGGTTTAATGGTTTTGTGGTACTCGAATTTTTTATGGGTTCCGTTGATGATATTTTCAGAAGAGATGTACAGGATGAGCAATAATTATTCTTCGGTACTGTAGGTAATAAACTTGGCACAAACGTATAGTAATATGGAACAAAATCAATATTCGAAAATAGAGGCATTCCAGATTAAGCTTGCTCGTACGTCATCATAGCGAGAACTTTGAACTTGAGAGTATAGAAATCGCATTTTCAATATTTACTTAATTGAAAATAATTAAGTGGATAGGTATACAGGGTATCCCGGAAAATGTGGAAATCTCTCGGATTCAGATAGAATATAAAAAATGAAGATGACAAGTTCCCATATTTTTTTAGCTAGCGGCCCTCCCAACGAAGATACGACCTCCTAAATGACGCCACTGGAAATCCATTTAGTGGAATAAGTTTCAACTACTCGATATGATTGAAGAAAATTTGATGTGAATAATAGTATTAAGGACCTCTGACCTCTTAAATCAACGCACTCAATTTCAATTAGCTTATTCAGTTTACCAGGGGCGGACTGGGTAGTACATTTTAATGCCTACATTTTTAACACCCTGTATTAAAAGGTGGTGAGAAAGACAATTTTGGATACATTAAGCTGAAGAAAAGGTACTCTTATTTAGTGTCGATAAAATGAACCGTTTCTGAAAAAAATAATGAAAGAAATAAGTAATTACACTAAAATGAATTTCCAGTGGCGTCGTATTTTTGTAGGGTGGGCCGCAAGGAAAAAAGTTATGGGAAGTTGTCATCTTAATTTTTTATGTTCTATCCCACATTTCTCGGGACACCCTGTGGTTCAACACTTAATGCTATCACATGAAAAAACCCATATTTTAATATACTGGAAATGCTTTGTGTTTGATAGCTTCAGTATTATCCAAGCAATAATTATAAGTATCGACTGTTTTCATAGTTCAGAAAAAACGTCCAATAATCCATCTGATTCTAGAAATACTCATTGGTGATATTTCACATTGGTGTAATTTTTGTTCCGATTCTAAGGGGGAACAACTTCAAATCCTAGAGTCTCACCTAAAAAGGCAACATTTGAAAAAACAGGCATTACAGGCAAGACGAAGTCATTTTCAACAGGATAATGATATGTAAACAACAAACTACTACTTCAAATCGGCTGTTTGATGCTTCGATACGATAAACATACATGTACGAACATCTATATTATAAAACAGGATCTATATGGTTACCATCAAAATGCCATATCTTTCAAACGACTGCACCAAATTGGATAATTCTTTTTTTGTTGTATTCACAATTGCCAAGTCAATGTTTATACATCAGAATATTTCCAAACAATTGTTCAAAAAAAAATAAAGGCTTTCTTTTTTCTTACGACCAATCAAGCAGTAGGTACTTATAGGTTTAATGATTTTGACATTTGGACAAAAAAGTGAAGTTACATTGAGTAGCAAAAATAGGTTTACCGGACAGCCAGTATTATAATAAACATACTGACAGATACTCCCGATTTCAAAGTCCTACCACAATATTGTGGTAAACCAACATATTTGTTCACATCAACTTAAAATCCAACAGAACATCTATAATATCTTAATTAGGCATTTATATTTTGCAAATAATGCAATTAACGAAGATACTTATAGTTTCAAAATTCCGTTACGTTGACGAAGTTACGAAAACTAATTCCAGTAGCCAAGATACTCTGGGAAAATCCTCAAATTTTATTAGTTCTTCATCCTCATTCTCTTCAGAAACTCTTCATATTAGCATGGGATCTTGGCTTATGCGTGATGCAAGAATAGTAATCAATACTCCATAAGTCATCAAGATTGAGATATTTAGATTTCGCTAATCCAAAGCACATCCGGAGCTTTAATTGAATTAGTATTTATTATGCTACAGAGGATGGTAGGTATTTACTAATTTATGAGAAATTTATGTTGATGGGATGTACGAGGTCACTTCATGGAAATACGTCTAATTTAATAATGACAATATCAACATTGGGTGTTGAAATTTGGATTTAATGTTTCTGTACTCACGGTGGTCTTGTTCTCATCGTTTTGGTGTTGAAAATTGCTATGTCGAGCTCAATATTTTTTTATCCATATTAATTCATTGTTTCACCATCATTTTAATTTAAACTGATATATCATTTTCGTTTCAATTGAAACATTTTAGATTTTTCAATCGACTATTTTTCTCGTCTTCACTTCCACCGATCAGAAACGTGAAATTTCGACAAACAAATGGTTTCTAAATGAAAAAACTGTAGTTTTATAAGGTTACCCTTGGCAAAACTCAACAGTTGTTGGGAAATTAATACCTATCATAGAGATAGGATAGTATAGAGTTGCCATCATTGAAATAAACGTGGTATCAGATTCGCCATATTACTACCACCTAACGTAAAATTTGACAATCCTTGAATTTTTTGGAGGATTTGCGATTCTTTCGCCTGTTTCTAGTTAAATTGTGATTCTTTCTTCTGCTTGAAAATATACAATAAAATGCTATCGTGCACTGTAAGGCTTTCTTCAAGAATAGACGAGACAGATAAGAAGAAAATTAGTGGAAAAACATATCACAGGCAGGGATGAGTACTGAACAGATCCGCATTAGAAATATTTGCTAGTCTGACTAGGTAATCTGATATCTTTTTATATGTGTATATTATCCCCTGAAGAAAAATTGTTTATTTGATATTCAATTGACCTTATTTGAACAGGATTCCTAAAGATCCAACACGTCGTATTTTTGGGTGAAATTTTGTAAACAGAAAAAACTGGCAACTCAATTCAACCCTGAACTTTCCGCCATATTGTCCCCGACTTAGCCCCGCCCAGTGGTTTTTTTTTCCTTACTCAATTATGTCATAGCGTCTCTTCTCTATTATATCTCGATGATACCTATACATAATATATGCAGAATAATTTGTTACTCATGAAAGTTTTGTCGAACACCATTCGGGCGTCTTATTTTTCCTGTGAAAAAAGACAATAGAATACAATAATGTTCTTTTAACAAAAAACTTTCGTGCAGTTGCAAAAATCCTCATCTTCGACTCGGATTTTTGTTGCCATCAGTACTTATGCTTCTTGTTGAAATATTACTCAGTAACGTGTTTTTTCGCTTTTCTCTGAAGAATAAGATGCCCTTATGATATGACAAACGTCTATCCATTCGAATGCTATTGAATCTATGAAGATAGTGAGATTCAATCGACGAATTTCCATGAATGAGTCTAACCTAAGTATACCATCCAGATCATGAAAATGTATTGCCAAGAGAAAATTCTCATCGAAAAACGATAGAACAATGAACCGATTATATTCAGAAGATAATCCGAACAGCGAAATTGACCTTGAACCAGTTAGTCGAGTTAATTTCAATTAATTCTGAATTCTCGGTCACTTTCTCATTCTTAATCGCTCGTGACATCAATACACCTAGCGTGTTATATAATGACTCATAATAATTTTATAATATAAGTACTATTTATTAGTACAGCTGATGCCCTGATGGTATGCAATATTTCTATTTAGTTTAAATTCGTTCGTATGGCTTTTCTCGAGTAGCTAAACTTTTTTATGCCAAATTGATTTCACATTCAATCTTCAAAAAATTGTGCGTCTCTACACTAGATTCTCTCAGTCTTGCTGAAATGTCACAAATCTCATCTAAAAAAACAACTCTCAGGCTGATATTCAATTCGAGCATTTCTGAGATAATAGATAGGTATCAAGGAGCGATTCATGACATGAAACTGAAAATGGAAGTCACGTTTTTGTATATCGATTGAAATATATTCTGGGAGGATGTTGCATTTCTAAAAAACTTTAGGTTTTCACTCTCAGTTAAGATGAAGTGCTCCTGCGAGAATCTTTACACTTATTTTTTTAATTATTTCTGTTTCAGAGACTGGAGGAAAAACCTATACTTAAGCAAAGTTCACGGTAATGCACAAGGTCACGCATAAATGCTTGATCGTGATTTTTGGCTAAAAACTACACCGTAATCATGAATCAACCACCGTATTCACCAGATTTGTCTTCTGCGAATTTTTCTTATTCCAAAAACTGAAAAGATCAAAGAAAGGAAACCGTATGTCACAAATTATAAGATGAGTCAGAATCAAAATTATATCTGAGAGGGATTACTTTCAAGGAGTTGAAATGAATATTGATGATTAAATAAATACAGTGAAACTTCCCTATAACAAGAGCGCTAAATCTGCGAAAAAAATTCGTTATAAAAAGAAATTTCGTTATACAGAAAATTTGTTTCTATAGTCGGCAATGTCGCGGTTGACTTCACTGATAAATTCAAGTTTATCATTCAAACTTAAGCACTTCCTTTAAGACATTTTTACACTTTCACACTAGCCGCTAGCGTAATGGTTAGAATGAAACTAAACAGTAGTAGTAGTAGTATTTACAACTGTTTCAGAAGGATCTCTTTGCTCGCCGTAATGATTTAATTTGAGGACGTACGTCCCGAAAATTTTCGGGAAAACCCACCCTTATACCTTCTTATCAATACCCATTCAAAAATTGATGTTCTTTGAATATTTCGTTATAGAGAGAATTTATTTCGTTTTAGAGGGTGTTTTTAACATGGAATTTGGATTCAAGGTGAAATGTCTTGTACGAAATTCGTTATACAGAGAATTCGTTATACAGGCGTTCGTTATAGGGTTCCACTGTACTTTTCGTGTATTACCGAAATCTGTAATGGACAGATGGTGCGCGTCCATGAATTCAGTCTAGGTTTTTCGCAAGAAAATGAATATGGGAGTTATATTAAAATATTTTCAATATTTTCGTTAAATTATTAGTTTTACCATAAACATAATAACAAAAAGCAAAATTTTATATTTTGCTCATTTGCTTCATTTTCATCAAGTCAAATTCTCTCGGCAATATTCGAATTGAAAAATGTTTGTTCTGAGTAAAAGTTATGCGAAATGAACGGATTTGCTACAGAAAAACAAAAATTAGATGGATGATTGACTAACTTCGCTTTGAAATTCTTCGAATTGAGTTTTTCCATCCACAAATCTATTCTCATTACACATTTTTCTCCAGTAATTTCCAATGATTTCAGAATAACCTTTAACGCTCAACTATTCCAATCCCGATCTATAACAAATTAAACTTTTCCTTCGTAGTTGAACCACATAATAGATGCACACTCATTCGACAGCCATCTCACCTACATCGATCACTTTTACAACATTTGCAAATCAGTTTTATTAGCATAAACGGTGATTCAGTGGGCTAGACAAGGGAGTGTCGTTTCCAATAATTTTCGTTTCGCAATTTGTCACCATACCCTACAATTGCTTACAATTCAAGCTGTACGCCAAATAAATCTCGAGCTAAATTAAAATTGAGATATAATTATCATCGATATTTATTGCTGTTTCTATACTAGAGCGTCTGAAGAATTACCAATTGCCTTATTTCTGCTGCAGAAAGGAATTTCTAGTCTGTAGACGTTCGAGCGCAATTCTCGTTTAGGTCATTTTGATACTCTGAGTTATAAGAGTTCCATTCATGGGTTTCCTGTGTGACCAAACTGATCCAGAAGAATTTTAATGGTCGTTCGAGTCGGTGTTTGGAAGTTGAAATAGTAGGTCTACGTATCAACGTGTCAAATATGTTTTAATTGGGACCAGAAAGAGTAACATTTTGTCTCTTGGATTCTTCTTGCTTTCGATATCATTAATTAGACACTATTTTAAAGTCTATTCGTTTCTTAATTACTTTATTTTTGCCTACTGTTTGTATCACACAACTTCGTAAATTTCTGCCCCTACTGGTAACTGTTCAGTTTTCATTTAAACCTGATGAAAACGAAATTCTAGAATGTCAATAGTATATTATGCAACGAGCGTATAATGATAGCTATTATTCGCGAGGTGAAGTTTAGGCCACGAGCCGTAGGCGAATGGCCCAAATCACCGAGTGAATAACAGTCATTATACGCGAGTAGCATACTATACTTTATCCACGACTACTGAATATTTTTCTTGAAGATTTTAACATTTGGCGACCGCGACAAGACCCTTTTATGACAAGCGTGAAAAAGTCAAGTTGACACATGAGAAATTTTTGGAGAACTGGTCGTTGTATATTTTGTAATAAAAAAGTTTCAATTGATATAATGAAAGTAGATTTGGTCCTCGATTGACAAGGTATACCCATATTTGTTATAGTTAGAGTACTTTAGAATACTGAAGAAATACCTATTTAAAGAATATTATATCAAAGCTAAATCTATGAAGCATCTGACAGCAGTAAATTATAATCTCATTATTCCCTTGTGAATAATGGGTATTATTAAGGCCGAGCACAGAGATGTACAATGGACGGATTTTACAATAGTAGTGGATGAAATTATATATTCTATAAGTTTTTTCTTGTGACTAAAGAATCTTTGATCAGTTCATTTTATATACATAGTGGACAAAGAAACTTGAGGATTTAGAAATTGAATCAAACAAAAACTTATGCAAATATCGATTTAATTAATTTTCCATCATCCGTGCAACATTCACGTTTAAGTTTAGACAGTTAAAAAAATAACTGGTGTCCGTTATTGTCAATGAACTGCGTTAATGGATTTCGGATTTTTTCCAGAAATATGGCTTTTCATAAGAGGTAAAGATTTCACAATTAAACGATGCTTTGAGATTCGCAATAAAATTACTTGGGTTACAATATAAACGTATTAAAGTTAAATTGTCGAACTTGAGCTCATCAATCGAATTGCTGGTATTCTCGAAAGTAAAATAATAAAAGATGATGAAATTTCCATTCCTGGGATTCATCCACGGTTGGCAAAGAAAGGAAAGAATGAAAATCCATATAAACGTTTCATGAAGAAAAATAACAGCTGGGGAAAAATATAGATATTATTTCCCAAATTACCAAGAAATTTTTATTGTTATAGATCAGGATTGGAAAAGTAGAGAGTTAAAGGTAATTCTGAAGGAAATTCCTAGGTATAGGAAAATATCTAGCTCTAGTGAGAATAGATTTGTGAATGGAAAATTCCATAACAAGGAATTTTTGATGTATTTTGTATAAATTGTAGAACCAACATTTGTTGATTTGAATATTGACCCCAGATTTTTGAATATCAAAATATCAATTTTCGACAATTTGTTATTATGTTCATTTTCATGCGAACAAGCTGCGAAGATTTCAGTTTAAGTTCATACTTGATTTCATCAACGCTACATATGTGCACTATACAGATTTCAACAATAAGAGGTTTATTCAGAAGAAAAGGTGAATTTATATATAATATAAGGAAAGAAAATGCATATAAACGTTTCATGGAAAACTATATTAACTGTGAGGAACCACCAATTTTTACAGTGAGGAAATGACATTTATTTTCAGGAGGTAAGGAATTCTTAACTCTTTCTTGGAGAAATGTGAAAATTTTTTGGTAATTTGGGGAAAAATAAATATTTTCCATTTCATGGTATCTACAGTATAAAATGAACATTCGAAACAGTAAGGTAAAAATATCCTCCTTTCCTGCAACAACCTTCAAAAATACCAATTAACAAGACCTTTCCTACATAATCACGACTAGGGAACAAATAAATTGTATCATTTTTTTTTCTACTCTCGAAGGCTCCAAAACGGATATGCTCTTTCGAGTATTAGATTTTCCTTTGTTTCAAACAGACCATTGTGAATTCCAGAAATCTTTTGACCATAAATCACACATCCTTCGTCCTTAACACCATGGTTTCATGGCTAACTATTACATCATCATCAGGATAATATAGCGAAACCGAGTTGAATAAGCAAAGAATGGTCAATTTGGAACAATAAGAAAGTTCATATGATATCATAACGAGATGCAATTAAGTTGGAGTAATGATATCTGGGCTAAGGGTATGTATACACGGACACACTTGTTTTGGGTATTATTGGTACAAGGTTAGTCTAATCCTGGTATCGAGACCAAGAGAATTTTTCTACTATTCGTTCTTGGAATATGTTGTTGAATTCATTTAACTTATTCTTGTTGTGGAATAACCATTCAATACTACATACGAGGTCTGTTCAGAAGAAATGGTGAATTTTAAAGCTTTTTGAAAAGTATTAAATTATTCATCGATATCCATTTTATCCTCTTCAAAGTAGTCCTCTTCTGATATAATGCACTTGTGCCAGCGCTTTTTCCAATCCTCGAAGCATATTTAAAATGCGCTTCTCGGTACAGCCATCAGCTCGTTTTTCGATTCTGGTTATCCTTTTTTTGGTCTCTTCAGTTTTGGGAATAGTAAAAAATCACCGTGATTTCCCCTGATTGGATTATTTCACCTCAATTTTGGATCTGTGAACGTTGGTTGTAGTGAGATCGGAAGTATGAGTTTGATATTTGATTTTCATTCAAGAATATCATTCCTAACGTTCAAAGTGTTGAATGAAAACACTTAGTTTAAGAAGTTTGAAATTTATTTTTTTACACAACAATAGTTTTTGCATGCAAAATTATTGACTTCATCAAGTGAGTACTTTCTTTATACTAACTAATCTTACAGTTTTGAAACTTTTTGTGTGTACAAATAGATTTTAGTGTTCAACTTTCTACTTCTATCATAATATTATGATTTTTTGTCTAGTAGAGATACAACAATAAAACATTCATAGCTCATGTTTTCATTTCTCTTTCGGACTCAAATCTATTTGGTGTTCAATAATAACCTAGATAAAACCCAGAGTAAGTTCCATTATGAAAACCTGATGAGCTCGCAGTGCATCAAGATCGACACTTGCTGGACCTGAGCTTTTCTGCGGGTTGAAAAAGACCAATATCAGGCAACGGTCCAGCAATGGAAGTTGTACACCTGAATAACCATCTGAAGAAACACCCCTGGACACACTCAGGCAAAAAATTCGTAATTATATCACCTACCTACACCAAGAAGCTCCTTAAGCTGTTACGAGCTGAGCTTCGGGTACCTTACGCTTTTTGGATCAGAAGCAAAATCAGCTGAACACATGGTAACAAAGTATCCATCCAGAGCTTGCTGGTCTAAGAACAATACATATGGGAAAACCAGTACTGGACACCCAAGAAGTAACAGCCAAGCTCCTAAGGATTTTGTCGATTTATCAACGCCATTGAGGACCTCCTTGGGGTTATGAGTAGGGGTAAGAACAAAAGTCCCCAGAGGTCTTTTAATAATAATTATAATGTTTCATTATCACAGTGTCGCATCCTGTTTATCCGTTCATGTGAACCTCCTTTAGTAGCCTTCAATCATTGGGTAATGGTCAAATACTTTCCTAAGTTTCGATTTCAATCAATTAGAGAATTTAGTACGAATAACTCCGTGTTAAACGACCTTGCGAAAGGTCGTATCATATCATAACGGATGTAGTAATGAGAGGAGGTGAATTCTGAACAAAAAAATGTGATTAGATTGCATCAAAAATCTGAAGTGAATGGTACGGATCTTCGATCAAGGAGCCACAAAAGGATTTTTCATTGGGTAAATGCTGATTTTCCTAAGAGTGTGAAGTCATGATATACAGGGTGTCCCAAGATCTTCCAGACAGCCAGTATGTCGGCTTTTAGAGGAGGTAAAAGTGTGTACAAAAAGAAACAAAACTCGGTCTCTAAAATTTTGTTTCTTATTAACCGAAAAAGTTTTTTTCGATTGCACTCTAACTCTCTTACCCCTAAAATGATTTCGTGTAGGAAAAACTATTTTCAAACAATTTTTTATAATTTCACGTGAATTCAACCCTTAAAAATTATAGGTATAAATTGTGGCTCCTTCACCATTTTGCGATTTGTGGTTAAATTTATAGTGTGAAAAATCTAGGGGTGCAATTTGAAAAAATATATCTGGGAAAGATTTATTATTGGCGGTGATTTGAAATAGCATTTCAACGACGAATTCTGGTAGAGTTCTTGAATATTTTTTGTTTGATCTTTCTACAGTTATATCTTAGGAGGCCTGTATACAGGGTGGCATTTTGCCCTATTTATCAAATTGAAATCATAACAAAAAACTTGTGACAACTAGAATCAACTACAGTGGAAGTTCCCTGTAACGAACGTCTGTATAACGAATTTCGTTCAGGTCTCAGGAAATTGCACTTTGAATCCAAATTCCATGTTAAAAAACACCATCTAAAATGAAGTTAGTTTTCTCTATAACGAAATATTAAAAAAACATCACTCTTTGAATGGTATTGGTAAGAAGGTAGGTATAAGGGTGGGGTTTTTCCGAAATTTTTGCGGGTGTACGTAATAAATCCCGACCACAAACTAAATCATTACGGCAGGCAGAGAGATCCTTCTGAAACAGTTGTAAAAAATACATCCCTGGCTGTTTGGTTTCAATCTAACCATTACGGTAGTGTGAAAGTTGTGCGAAAATGTCTAAAAGAAAATGCTTAAGTTCACATGATAAACTTAATTTATCAGTGAAGTCAACCGTGACATTGCCGACAGAAACAAATTTTCCATATAACGAAATTTTCTTCATAACGAATTTTTTTGCGGATTTAGCGCTTTCGTTATAGAGTTCCACTGTATAAGCTAAATATACGAAAAATACTAGCTACTGTATAAACCGTCAATTTTCTGAACGAGGTGTTGGATAACCAATACTGGGGCAACTTTTCTTGACCAGATCTTTCAGATATTCATAAAATAAAATGCACGCATAATAACCTCATTTTCCATCAATGAAAACATTTGAATGCAGCACGCAATTTTCAGGAAAACACGATGTCATACTGAAATTTAGAACGCCCGCATTTTATTATGGAAAAATGCAAATATTACCAATATCGTACACCATTTTACAATCCGGTTAATTGTAACAATCAATTATAAAATGCAACAAGTCTTTATTGGTTTGTCCGAACGATTTTTGCGTTACATAACAGACGTACCAACATCAGATAGGTTTACATTACATGTTTTATTTGGAACGATATCAAAACTGGTTAGATGTATAAGACTGTGTTGGTGTATATGAACTTATTTCGAGAATTTCCTTGTTTTATTTGCACTGAAATGTATGTAAGTGATTTATTGAATGTTTCGATGAAAGTTGAATCGGTTTGTTTGAACTTTTCGTGGATAGTGATAGTTGGGGATTAACTGAAAGAAGTAAAAGAATTTGCACTTTTGCCCTATTTACATCCAGTTGCAAAAAAGTAGGTAGAATTATTGTTAACGTGAAGTGTTTGATGAAGGAAATTTTTTGAATTTAAGCTATTTCTATCAATTTCTCGTCTACTTTTCAACATTGTGGCAGCATTCATATTTTGAACTTGTAACTTCCGAAAAACAACTTCGGAAACATTTATCACTTCTGACAATTTCCAGTGATTTCTAGAAAAAAACATTCTATAAATAATGGGCCCTTAGAAAATCGTGGTGATTATTCATTTAATTGGTTGATGTTAAATCACAGTTCACAACGATTCTAACTGGCCATTCTATTGGAAATAGGCATTTCTATTAATAATGCTTACTGGTACGTCATCATAGCGCGACGTTTGAACTTACAATTGAAAATAAATCACTCAAATTTTCAGTGAAAAATAAATATAGGTATTTATTTTAATACTGCAATCCATGAAGGAGCCGAATACCTAGTAAATATTTCGTTCTGAAATTTTAGGTGGAGCCTTGAGGGTGAAGGAACTCTTCGCCTAAAATATTTTCTAGTTTACAGTATTGCCCACGTCTCAAACGCATATCTACTTTCTTATTTCAAATGGAACTACCTATATTTCCATTGATGTATCGATTCAATGCCAAATTCGCAGTAAAACCTACTAAAAAAATTTCTCTGCTATACAAGGTTGCAAAGTTATGCACAAATTCCTGAAATTTTTGACATCTGCATTACCAGTTTGGAAATGCAATATCTCGATTAATTTATGCGAATAGAAACAAACTCAGCAGTCTCATAGGAGAGAATCCATGCATTTATATGGTACATTCAGTATTTTGATACATCGTAAGGTTTTTAGAAGATATTGCGCCGAAAATGTGGAATTCAAAATTGAAATATTTCGTGATTTTCAAATGACAACCCCATATTCATTTTACAGCATTCGATTCGAAATAAAAAGGAATGGCAGTCTCCTTTTACACTAATTATTTATTTTGGATAGTTTTTGTATGAGATGAAGAATACTGTAATTTTTCTGTATTTATAGTCATGATCCATATACTCCGTTCACGAAAGGTTGAGCACATAGTAGGCGTTTCTTTATTTATCTGAAGTTGGCAGTATTTGCTGTCATAACGTAAAATAAAGTCAACGTTGCCGAATGTACCCGGCCTCGTCCGACGAGCTTGCGAGTTATCAGACGACTCTATGCAATATTGAGAACATTGCGTATCAATTTGACAAGAAAATAAACATCATAACCTAAAATTTTAATATACACAGTAGAATATGTCAAATTATCATGGCCAACCGACCGCTCAAACTTTCGTGAACGGACTATAGACATACCTAATGCGATGTGATTAAATCAACATTTGCTGCCACCAATGAGTTTTCGAGTTATTCGTTCTAATCCTTCTCAAAATCTTGAACGATTTTGATTTTCAATGTCCCTGAAAGTGAAATAAACCACTTAATAAAAATTTACCCAAGCAAAGTGTTAGACCAGTCCAATAAAATGAATATTCATTAATCATTTGACAGCTTCATGCTCGTCTGATAATAATCTTAATAATCTATTTATATAAATCGGAAAACCAGAACCAAATTGTAAAATCAATCGGATCTAGTTCAGGTCTTATTTCTGGATATGCTAATTTGACTTGTTTCGTTTAGCCTTCAAGTTCAAACTGAGAAATTTTTAAGGTCAGAATTCGATAGAAGGATCGAGAAGAAACCCATGTAAAATTTTTTGCTGTGATGTGCTCCAACGAGTTTGATTTTAAAAGAGATATTTTTTGAATGCATATTTCTTTTTCGACTGAAAATGTTTTAGAATTAGTCTTTAAAAGCTTATTAGTCGTATAATGTTTTGGTTTGAATATTCCCAAGAGATTTCAATTTAGTCGAGTTGGCATCAAAATATCATTCTTCGTTTTCTCTTATATTACAATATTATATTTGTGCTTAAAAGAACCCCTAGGGAAAAGTTTCAGGGTAGTTTTGATATCTTCCATTTTTTATGTCTTTTGGTGTGCTAAGTGTGCCAGAACGAGTGGTTGCAGAACAAGCTGTCGAAGTACAATTGGTAGAAAATTCAATGTACTTCCATTTTGTATGGAAAGGTTTTTCACGAAAAGTTGATAGTTTCCAAGTTATAAGCAAAAAACTGACCAAGAATGAGATTTTTATTCTTTTTTGTATTTTTTTTTTTATATTTCATCACAAAATTTTGTTTGCAAACCTCAAATTCGGATTCAGTTCCCCAAAAAACATAAAAAATGAAAGAAATCAAAACTACCCCCAACTTACATGCTAAAATTACAATTCGACTGGATTATTAATGGTTTTTTCAAAAGAAGAAGAATTTAGTATTTTGTATCTTAATATTGAAGGAATCTATTTAAATAGTTTTAAGTTTTTCAATTTTGTAAAAACGGCGAGACAGGGTTTTTTGCAACTGAGGTTTTTTCCATGAGCTCTGGTATCATACGCAGACTAGTATGGTACCCCGTTTTGCACAAACTTCAGCTGGGGACTTTTTTGTTTCATGTATTGTATTTGGTTAGCTCTGAATTCAAAAGAATATATATATTTTTGAAAACTCAGTTCTCTGCTTCTGTAACGCAAAAGCATACATTTCAAATTTAATCTTATCATCCGCGCAAAACTGATTGGTAAAATATATGTGCTCAGTAATTCGAAACAAAATTCAATAAATTGGTACGCGACAAGTGAAACATATAAATTGGATAAAACACACATTTCTGCTAGAAAAGAGATGATGAATAAGTTGCGATGGTCATGATCTGGGGAAGGCGCGGTCCTTTCACTTTTTGACCGCGAATCCTCGTACGGCGATTCAGGGAACGCACACTTAAGATAATACCAACGTAATAATTAAACGATCCGATCTAGTTTACCGGCACACTGCTCCGGTCTTCGGCCTTCGATGTTGCCGGCTGGACGTGCCGGATCTGCTGGTATCAGGTCTGTGTGGAATACCGGCCATTGTTTCTAATATCGATTTGGTTTTTCATGCTTTTCTTCATACTTTGGAGTAAACTTAGTGTGAGTTATATCAGAGAATATAATGATTATACAGGAAAAATTCCCTATAACGAAAGCGCTAAATCCGCAAAATAAATTCGTTATAAGAAATTTCTTTATACAGAAAATTTGTTTCTATAGTTGACAATGTCGCGGTCGACTTCGCTGATGAATTTAAGTTTATCATTCAAACTCAAGCACTTGCTTTTAGACATTTTCGCACAAGCCTAATGGTTGGATTGAAACCAAACAGCCAGGGGTGTATTTAAAACTGTACGTCTGGAAAAATTTCGGAACAACCCACCCTTATACTTTCTTACCAATACCCATTCAAAGTGTGATGTTCTTTGAATATTTCGTATTGAGAGAATTTTCTTCGTTTCAGAGGGTGTTTTTAACATGGAATTTGGACTCAAGGTGCAATGTCTTGTACGAAATTCGTTATACAGAGAAATTCGTAATAAGTCGTTCGTAATGGGAAGTTCCACTGTTTTTAATTGCACTGGAAATACACGTACAGGGTGATCAAAATTGGTGATCCCTGAACTACAACTTTTCAACTCTATGAGATAGACGAAAATGATGAGCATATTTCGAACAACACATTATACTGCATTTCTCTATAATCTTTTGTTTTCGAGTTATGAGCCAAAATTAAAATTTGGGCCATTTTTACTTCATTGGTCATTATCTTCATTCTTGTTTGTGCTATAAACTCGACACAAAAATATTATACTGGCCTATTTTTGATAGAAATACAGTGGCTTGATCTAATTTTTGCCGAGATGTTTCCTTTTCTATAATTCATTACATAAACTTTCTTCTTTTTTCGGAAACATTTACGTATATCATTAGAGACCGGATTATATGCAACATAAAAACGTTGTTATATGCACGCAAATATGCATGAAAAATGCTTGAAATATGCACCAAAATAAGTCAAATATGCACAAAAAAAGAAAAGTAGATACTTTTCATTTCAAAATCATCATATCAATAACTCTTAATAATATGCTTTCAAAATTTAATTTAATGTTTTTCAAACGTTTACAATTAATTATTGTTCCAAATGTTGAATTGTTGAATTTTGAATATTTTTGTATGTGGAAAAGCTTCGCTCCACATCCATGGGCGTACCTGGGGAGAATTTGAACCTTGATGCTATGTTATCGCTTATAGTTTCAGGTGAAACTTCTGCCGCCCCATTAATAAAACTCTCGATAAGAAACAAATCTTCGAAATCTGGATTTCCTTTCAATATCCTTCCAATCTTTCTTGAAGTTTATTTGGAAATGCCAATGGCAACGTGGAGTTCCTTGGCGTATGTATTTTACTCATTATTTGGATACTTTCGTAGCGCGCGGCTACTAATACTGTGTTCTGAAATGCGATGAGAGTGATTTGCAAATATGACAAAAGTCACAATATTAGTATTATTAAGGCTCTGAAAAGGGAAGTATACAGGACAGCCATGCTGGGTCCAACCACAGACTCGAAAATTACAGACAATTCGAATGAAATGAAATCTGTAATCGAATAAATGCTTACCTGTCTAGTCTCCAACTTTATTGTTTTGAATAAAAATCAATACTTTCTATTAACTTTTCTTCAAAAAAAGCACGCAACGAACAATAGAGCACAATAACTGAGAAATTGACATTACCATCTGTAATTTTCGAGTCTATGGTTGGACCCAGTCAGCCTGTCTGGCATACCTATCTTTCTAGTGCTCTAGTATTATTACTCAATAGAAGTCCTATTTTCTGGAATTTGGTCGGATTCAGCACTTTTATCGCATTTCGGAACGCAGGGAAGAAAATATGTACCGAAAATATGCATAATAACTAGATTTTAGCTAAAATATGCTAATACCGCTAAAGATGTCTCAAATATGCAATAGCATATGGAAATATGCAAATGCATATAATCCGGTCTCTATATATCATAACCCCTTAGCAAAAATTAGATTAAACAACCGGATTAGGTACTATAAAAAATTGTCTTTACAATGTTTTTGTTTCAAGTTTATAGAACAAAGAGAAACGGAGATACTGACCAAAGTTAAAATCGCCCGAATATCAATTTTGGCTAATAACCCGAAAAAAGAAGATAGAGCAATGCGGTTGAAGGTATAATGAATAACTCAAAAAACCGCATTGCGCCATTCCTTTTTCTCTATTTCATGGGGTTAAAAAGTTGCAGTTCAGGGATCACCAATTCTGGCAACCGTTTACATGTATTTTCAGTGCAAAATAAATACTATAATTATATTCTTCGATAATGATGAAGGTGATCAGCAAGAAGATGATACTGGTTTCAAATCAAAATTTGAATTTTGCCAGTTTTACAGATTTTCTTATTAGTCTGACAACATTGCTTGAGTCCAATTTCACTGATGTTGCCAAGAATAACCTGTGGGTAAAATTCAAGGACACACATAATAATCACTTTCGATTTTTATATTCCAATGACTTTATAATAAACGGGTGGAACCAGTTCATTCTAAATGAGAAGACAGAGTAATTTGAGAGTCTGGGGTTAAATTTCCTGAAACATATCGAAATACCGTTTTTTTTGTTGATTACTGTAAGTAAAACAAAAAGACAATCATCTTGGAAAAAAAGAATATGTAAGTGAACGTCCGAATAATTTCATTTGTAATGTACAGGATGTTTCATAACTGTCGGGAATGAATTCAATAATAAGCTATTCAAGTTCTTGGAAAGATACATACTTTTGCTATTTAAAAATAATTATAAGTTTAAACGAATAAGTATTGATTACTATAAAAACAGAATTTTGGAATTTTTAGACTATTTGGTTATCACTTAGTCATGAGAATGAAAAAATACAGAATACCTAGGCTCAGAATACCTTTTTGGAATCTGCAATAACTAAGCAAGTTTCTAAGATAATGGGTACCAGCAGCCTCTTACATTTTTTTCACACTGTAGATGATGAACCTTCAGAGAAATTCAATTTAGTTTTCAATTTTTCGTTGTGTTTCATTAGGTTTTAACTTCTCTCATTATTTCATAAATTTAAGTCTTTGTTTCCGATAGCTGAACTATACAAATATGATGTGAAGTTTTACCACGACAGTGTCTATCTATAGCTACAGGTTTATCCATTGTTTTATTGACTCCCTGTATATTCATACTGATATGTTATTTTACCGAAATGTACTCCATTGTTGAGATATAAAAGATGGTGTTCTCATCAAGGATATCAAGATGAAATTATATTGGTAATTTACCAATATTGCAGAGAATATGATGGAAAAATTGCTTCAACAATAACAATGTGTGAATTGGCAAAAATGATTAATATCTCATCAAATACTCAGCTTCAAGAACACCTAGTTAAAAGTAATTAGATCCAAACCAATCTTGATTATGTCAGACTAGATAATAGAATGAATGATTACTCTTGATGAAGCTATTAGATTAACTTCTATTCTCTACACCAATTGTTTAAACTTCTAAGATTAAATCTATATAGCTGTTAACTACGTGAAGAGAATAGGTAGTTATTTTTGTAGGTAGAACGTGTAGAATGTTTTTCATTCGTAGAAAAATTCTTGCTTTCACTCTTAGACGAATGGTATTTTTATAGAAAAAAGTGTCTAGCATCTGAGTATCTTATCGACAAACTTAATTCTGAACGAGCTTTTCCAGAAGGTTGTAATATAAGGTTTCTTCATGTGACAGCGTTTTAGTTGTACAAGTGTTCAATATAAAACTTTTTTCCGCCGACCTCGAAATAAAAGGTAATTTTAATGTGTACGAAATTGAACATTAATGACCCATTTTAATGCTCAATTTATGCTATATTTCAATGTGCAATCCTCATGGCAACCGTACACAAAGTATTCAGAAGCACTACGAGAAATGTCAAAACTCTACTGGAACATAGAAACATAGAAATTCCATTATGTCAAATGTATGTCTTGTGCAAAATAAGAATGTATTTCAATCAAGAATTCATTTAACAATTCATGTTGAGATCGTCGGAAAAATCTTTGTAATCAACTCGGTTATCAATCGGGCGACTAATGGTCTCAAACTGTCTTTAATAACCTAGTTGATTAAATAATTATTATTATGAACTTGAAATTTCAAGGAAGTAAGGGAGGTGTTTTTTAAATATTGCAGGGTTGCGATTTCTATAGCATCTTTTGGTTGTCATTGTAGAGTTTCCATGCTATTATTATAAGCTCGCTGTGAACTGTTATAATAAACAATTTGTGTGAACCTCAAAAAAATCAATTCAAATGTATTCGAACATCAATCGATGAAATCTCCCAAAATTGATATATACCTCAAAAAAAGAATAGCCGATCGATTCAACAATTCTTTGTCAAATCGCTGAATCGATCTGTGGCAAAAACTGGACCACCTACAATTAAATTTTATGTGTATACTGAGCCGGCAAAAGCATGCTCGGCTTTTTATACCTTCAACTCTTCGTTTTTAAGAGACCCCGCAGACTGCAGATTTTAATCGCCGATAGTGTAGTTGAGTTGGGCTGAAAGTGCGCACACCGAGCAACTTAACTTAGTTGGCTCGGTGTGTGGCACTTTCAGCCCAACTAACTACACTATCGGCCGATTTAAAAGTCTGCAGTCTGCGGGGTCCTAAAGGTTACTTGATCTGAATATATTTCCTTATTCAAGTTTGGTTGTACAGTGAACCTTTTATTTTTCGACTTGCCATAGTTGGAACAGAACAAACTTACATAGGCGTGAAATATTGTCAAAACAGTATTATGAATATCCTTCTGAAAAAAATTGGACAGTAAATCTCAAACGTCTGCGTATATAATAACAATTAAAATTGAAGCATTTGAACATTATGTTTTCGATTTAGAGATTCTCATAAAGACAATATTAAATTTGAATCGAAAACTGATTTGACTGAATTTTGGACGATTCTCGTGCAATGACACGTCCTGAAACTAAAGGTGTTTTCTTTTCCGGAACCATGTCTCTTCCCTCTCAAACTTTTTGCGGTTACGACACTGGTCAGCGTAAAATCAATTTCTAATATCTTCGTTCAATTTAAAAACTTTTTTTACTTCTGTAATTTTTTCGTATCTCTAACCGTTTTCGAGTAAAAAATTATGGAACGATTGATTTTGATATTGAATAAGCTTTACTTGAGTCTCAGATGACGAGTTATCAAAATAAAAGCAAATTTGGGGCATATCAATCGGGCATTTCTAATATTTTTTTATTTAGCGAATAACATACAGTCGTTCAATGATTTTTTTTCTCGAAAACAGTAGAAATAAATAAACTCGATAGGTACGCTCAAAATTTGCTTTAATCTGATAGCTCGTCATCTGGAGACTCAACTTTTAAGCTTATTCATCGAATGCATACAATCGTTCAATAATTTTTCACTCGAAAACGGTTAGATATACGAAAAAATTACATGAGTCAAAACAGTTTTTAAATTGAACATAGATATCAGAAATTGATTCTACGCTTATCAGCGGCGCGTACAGCAGAAAAGTTACAAAGGAAAAAAGGAGACATGGCTCCGGAAAAAAAAGTCCTGCCAGATTGTAGTTAAGATTCAGGACGTGCAATGATGGAGACTGTTAAAGATAGCTCACATTTCAAATTTTGCTGAATATATCAAAAACTACAGGAGTTATGAAGAAAATACAATTTTTTTGGAATATTTAACAACCTGTAGCTCCGTAACGAAGCTTTTACGGACCATGTTTATATGAACTTTTTTCTTAAAATAACATGTAGATTAGCCCCCTTAAGTCGTGACATACTATCATGTAACAGCCTGTATATTTTGAGAAACTTTTATATCAAACATACAAGGTGTTATGATTTGTTTCCGACAAACTGAAATGGGTGATAGATTACATCATCAAAAATCAAAAAAGTTCCTATGAACATGGGTCCGGAAATGCCTCGTTTCCAAGATACAGGGTGTTAAAGTTGAAAAATAATTCGGGTTTTTTTAATATCTTTCCCAACAACATATTTCAGGAAACAGAATATTCATAACACTTAAAAACAACAATTACATAGCCTACTACTTATCAAAGGCAATAGAAAATCCGCATGCATTTAGCCTTAGAAATTTTCAAAATGAATTTGAATTAAATATTGAATGGGAATAATTTTCGGAGAGGTTTTGGGACCCTTTGGCTTTAAACGCATTTTTCTCTGAAACGATTGGTCCTAGCGACTTCAATGAAGTGTACCTTATTCAAGTGAAAAGGATGAGAGAATCGATTTAAGTCCAAACGTTGTACAGTGGTAGCACAAAGAAGTTGCAACGGTTTACATGGGTTGAAATGGTTGCTGGTGGCCGCCCTCTAAAGAATACAACTAAATGGACCACAAATTTGAATTTATCGTCCCAAAAAACCCCTGTACAACAAATTTCATGAAAGGATTTCAGAGCAGTCAAAACATATTGACGAAAACCGCTAATTATTTTTTCAACTTTAACACCCTGTATCTCGGAAACGAAGCATTTCCGGAGCCATGTTCAAAAAATTTTTAGCTTAAAATGATGTGATCTATCACCCATTTCAGTTTGTCGGAAACAATCAGAACACCAGTATATCGATGTGACAAAGCTAAAAATCTGCACAGGACGTTTAGGTCTCTAATGTTTTCCTTATCCTTCAGGAGGTTTTCTGTACACAATGACAAAACTTTTGCCGTGAGCATCGACGTCACCTTTGCAGACGCTATTCGTCGACCTATCTCCAATTATCTTCGTAGGCGTAACGACGCCAGCAGATACAAAGTCGACGCGCATCGCTACACTGTTTCCAGTTTTACCATTGGGGAAACTCAGACTCGACAATGTTACAGTATTTGAGGAAATGGGGAGGAAAAGCTCCAATGAGAGACTTCACTAGGGGGTTTTATGATTGGAAGAATAGCATCACATGACTTTGTTCATTATTCAAGGAATTTTTTTGAAGAAATTGATAATCTATATATACAAGGAAAACTGATCAATTTTTCATAATAGGGATTATCCTGAAAAAATATAAAAATAAATATGAATGGAAATAGTACAGGTTAGGCAAAATTGGTGCTACATGAACTAAAAACTTTTTAATCAATGAGATAGAGAAAAATGAATGGCTCCTTATAGTCCTCTATAACTCTAGGACTGTACAAATATATTCCAATGAATTTCCCATTAACCAGAATTTCTTGTCAACAAATAGGAATTATTATCGAAGACTTTTGAACATTTTTTGGTTGTTTGAACATTCCTTCTTTTGTGTTTTCCTCAACTAAACTATAATAGTCGTTCAATTCTGTAATAAAAGTTACTATCTGAGTATACATTTTTCGATATGGTATTTTGGTACCTAGTTTCTTGAGACTCCAACCGAGAGTTCATGCAATTGTATTTTTTGAAGAACCACTTTTTTCATTAATCTCTGCAGAACGCAGATAGTCAGATTTGTCTGATTATTAGAAAAATAATTTTACAGTTCTCAATTTATGACAATAATAAACATACTCAATGGCTTCTTCGTTTGAAATATCCTCTCATAAACGAATATCGTGTCAATTTATTTATTGAATTTATATGATTCTTAAGATCGAAATATGGTGGATGCGCTTATACTCGTACATATCATTCAATACAATCGATAATTGATTGCAACAAAAAATACACATGAATACGACCAACAAATCGATAAAGTATAACAGATAATCAGATAGGATGAGCAGTTGTTGAGAGGGTAGAAAAAATGAAAATCGATAATGGAATGCAACCAACAATACAGTTACATACTCTCATGTAGCCGATTAGTTTGCACCTTGCGGCATCTATCGTACAGGGCTTGAACTATTAAACATCTCAAATAGATTTCTGTTTCCGTGTCGAGCGCCACCATCAAAGAAGGAAACTTTATCTTTTGTGCAACTTCACCTTCTGCTACTCGCCTATAGATGTCAGCACTTATTCAAACTTTTTCATTCACATAACGATGAAATCAATACAATTTTAGATTAAACTCATATAGATTCGATTAATTTATACATAATAGAGGGACATTATTTTACATTCATCTATAAATTTAATTTTCCCATCACCTTCAGTAGAAGCATAATTTAATTCTGTTATCTTGCGATGGTGGTGTAATGGTCAGCATAGTTGCCTTCCAAGCAGTTGATCCGGGTTCGATTCCCGGCCATCGCAACAAAATTTTTTTTCGCTTCTCAAATAATATGAAAACTGATTCTGGATTGAATTATTTCTAGTAGTTTCACTTTTTGATGGGATTATCAGACACGCATGCAATAAATGGTCAGTTAAAGGGTCCTGAATAGTTCGATCAGAATATCCGACAAATCTCGATGATCTGCAGAAAATATCGCCATGGTTAATCATGCACATATTCTTGAAATTGAACCAATCTACCAAGGCTAGCTATCATTTCTCAGTTCAGCAAACCCATGAACCGTGATATGCTTCAACTTTTATCAGCAAGAAACCAATTCTTAAACGTAGCGAAACCTCCTTGTGTTCATTGAAGAATTAAATCAGTGAAGCAGATCAAGAGATGACAGATGCGGTGAATAGGAAGTCATGATCCTGTGATCCGTTTCGGATGCACAAGCATTCAAGCGGTACAGAAATATTTTGATTGCTCTTCAGGATCGTAATAGAGGAAATTTAGAGCATTTAGACAAGAAACTTGAGGATAGTTCAATGCATTGGTAACTCAGAGTAAGAAGTAAACACTTCTTATTCTTACTCTGAGATTGGTAATAAGTTCCTTTCCGTTTGATTCCTAAATAGTGATGTTGACTAATCTTTTGGAATTTGTTTTATTTTAAAGATGAACCCTATACAAACAAGAGAAAATTACTTTTTCTCAAAAATATAGTAATTGCCAATAAAAAACACGTAAATTAAAAGAGAATTCAAAATTCCCGCTGAAATGCTCAATTTTGTCACGTTATGATGATTACGTCATTATCCGATAAAAATTTTCGATTCTGTCAAAACGAACTGATTTTGCCTGATTCCTTGTGAAAAGTTCAATCTAAGTCTATAAATGCTGTATGAGGTGTTGCTCTTATTTGTCATAACGAATATGAGTTAAAAGTTTGATACTACAAGACCATTTTCACGTTTCTAAGCTCCGCTGCACAAAAATCCTTGTTTTCAGCATAGAAATTTGCGACCATCAGGGAATCAATCTTCCGCAAGTTACTATATATTACCCTTGATGAATCCTGTCTCCATTATAAAGAAAATTGTAGATTATCGTTCTTATAACGAATAATCGAACTATTCTGTTTCTTTCAGTTTTCAACTCGGAAGTTCGAATCATAGATAAATATATTATTATATTTTACTATGGTTCGAATCACAGAACCTCAGATCAACAAAACACTTTGAATGTATTTTGTTGATCTAAGCACAGAACATTCGGATAGTGACGTCAACTACCTCTGATTGGCGTTCGCAGTCACGTGATAGTTGATAATAAATAGCATAATTTGAATCAGCTTTATTTAATTTAACAAGAATAATAAGATGACTAAAATGGTTTTTTTAGTATTGCAAAAACTTCTATCTATGAGGAAAACCTCAATTTATATGAATTCGTAACATGAGTAAACATCCCTATTTGAATAGATTTTGAGTGCTCGTTCTTCTTGAACGAGTGTTACTTATATTGTTTCCCTTAAATGTCTGTAATTTTCGAATTTTGAGCGGAAAATGGTCTCGCAAGATAGGGTTCGACTCCCTGATGCCGAATTCGTGGTCAAATTCAATTCGGTCCGTGAGGCCGTCCAACTGTTAGCACGATAACTTTGAAGGATTTGGATCCTAGAGACTTGAAATTTTCAGGGTAAGTTCGGTTCCCAAATGCTGCGGTTAAGTTCGTTAACCAGCCAAATCAGGATGTTCCATATAAATTGGCCTTTCGAAATTTTTGTTTCCCTATATCTCAGACAAAACGAAACCAATCGAAATGAAATTTTGTCACATGCAAGATGCTCATAATAAGGCTCATGCAAAATTTTGTGGGCATAGTGTAAAACGTAACCATAGAAAATTCAATTGGAATGTTGAAAAGACGAATCTTTATACAGAGTGTTTCCTAAACATGCGGCAAAAATCAGGGGGTTGTTCCTTGGACTTTTAAGCATGTTTTGTCCTTTGATGATTTTTGAAAAACCTCTTTGTTTCGAAGATACAGGGCGAACAACATTTTTCATATTTTAAAATTATAATAGTTTAAATAGAAATGCGTACCGCACTGTGTTTACTAAGTAGGTACAATTTATTATTTCCTATGGGGCCATATAAAATCATTAGTTTATACCACTCCAGTGGAAAATGTGGAAGACTTGCGAAATCGGATCATTGCTGGGTGTAACTTAATAAGAAAATGATCCTGGTGGTGTTTTTGAAAGGGTTCGGCAGTCAATGAGGAGAAGATTGGATGCTTGTATACTGGCTAGAGGTGGTCATTTTCAACAGTTTTTGTGGGTTGAGTTGAATTTTCATGTAATTTTTCATAATAAAATGTTATTATCTAAAATTTTGTTTCCCCTATATCTTCGAAACAAAGAGGTTTCTCAAAAATCATCAAAGGACAAAATATTCTTAGAATAGTCCAAGGAACAATCCCCTGAATTTTGCCGCATGTTTAGGAAACACCCTGTATATCCATAACAAGATTATCCGATTCCAGTAAAATTTATTTTGTGAATGAATATTTATACTGAATGTTCATGCAAAATTTGAAGAAGATCGCATCATCTGAACATAAAAAATTCAATTGGAATATTAAAAAAAAGAATATCTTCATTTCCATAACAAGATTTTGCATTTATATACATATTTAGTTTCAATCTCAAGTCCTTTACAAAATTTTGAGGTAATAACCTGCTCCACCAATAAACGAGCTCTCAAAAGCATCTGCTCAGGGCGTTCTTAAATTTGTTTTTTGAGGAATTATCTCGATTTTTTCAGGAAAAAATTATAAAACCAAATATTTTTTGCTTTATAAGAGTATATGTTCTCAATTTTACTACCTCGTCAATACTAAATACAGAAAATACTGAATTTTATGAGGTGAAATGAAGAAGAAAAACTAACTCATAGAAAATGAAAGGAATCATCTTTCATCTCGATTACCGAAAATCCCATCATTCAACTGTCTGTTTTTACGTCGAAAAACTATATTTCGAGCTAAACTCATATTTTTATATCTTCCTTTATTTTAATCAATACACGTGTCCGCAGATCTACTTTTCACAAGATTCAGTTTGCATTCAGAACTAGATCTTCATTTACCATCGCCAGTTTTGTACAGGTCCTCGATCCTTCTCACCATTTCTTTCTGTATTTCCAAATGATTCATTTTGAGGTAGTTGTCAGGAATTTCCATGCCATCTTGACATTCTAAATTTTGATTCTTTACATTTTTTTCGAAAATATACTCTAAAGTTTCGTCATCAACAGGAAATTTTGTTGGTCCATCAGAGTAAGGTTGCTCGATGTTAAATCTTGATGATTCAGAAACTTTTTGACAAACATTCGTGCTTGCTTCGTCGAAATAATTCTTGAGGTATTTTGCAGAATTTTTTCCAGGTACTTCTAGACCTAGATTAGTTTCTAGTCTTGTTCCTCTAGGTTCGTCTCTTGTTTTTCCAACGATATCTGATTTTTTACCATGGTGGACAATTTTCGAGCACTGATCATAGCTACAACTTTGTGGTTGGCTTTTGATTGGTGTTCTATAAGGAAGATTAGTACCGCATGACATACTTTTGATTGTTTTCTCCAGTTTGATATCTCTTTTGTACATTTCTAGTTCTTTGTGAAAAGCTTGTTCAGCTGAAAAATTAAAAGAGGAGTTTTAAGTTTTTGCCTTGGACCAACTTATATTGAAAGTTATAAGTCAACTAAGACCAGACAAGACAATTAAACTTTTTTCATGAATTTGATATACAGGGTGTTCTGATTTGTTTCCGACAAACTGAAATGGGTGATAGATCACATCATTTTGAGCAAAAAAGTTCCTATGAACATGGGTCCAGAAATGTTTCGTTTCCGAGATACACGGTGTTAAAGTTGAAAAAATAATTCGTGTTTTCTTCAATATCTTTCGACTAATTCCAAATAATTCCATGAAACTTTCTACATAGGGTTTTTTGAGGTGAGAAATTCAAATTTGTGGTCGATTTGGTTCTATTTCTAGAGGGTTCCCCTGATTTTTCTAGTCAAAAAAGGTATACTTCATTTAAGTTGGTGGGAGCAACCTTTTCAGAGAAAAAAAGCATTTAAAGCCAAATCCATATTATTGTAATCTCTAAAACATGTAGAAATTTTCAAAATGAATTTAAATTAAATAATTGAATGGAAATAATTTCGGAGAAGAAAATTTGGGACCCTTTCGCTTTAAATGCATTTTTCTCTGAAACGATTGCTCCTAGCGACTTCGATGTCTTCGATACCTTTTAAGTAAGAAAGATGAGAGAATCGATCCTTCAAGTCCAAAACGGTGTACAGGGTAGCACACAGAAGTTACAACGGTTTTCATGGATTGAAATGGTTGCCGGTGGTACCCTTAGAGAATTCAACTAATTCGACCGCAAACTTGAATTTATCGTCCTAAAAAACTCCTGTATACGAAATTTCATGAAAGGATTTCGAAGCAGTCAAAACATATTAAAGAAAACGCGAATTATTTTTTCAACTTCAACACCCTGTATATCGGAAACGAAGCATTTCAGGACCATGTTTATAACAATTTGGTTGCTTAAAATGAAGTGATTTATCACCCATTTCAGTTTGTCGGAAACAAATCAGAACACCCTGTATATTATCCTAAAGTCAATTATATTTGTTACTGAAGAAGAGGAAAATGAAATTATAATATTCGATACGCATCTTACAAGCTAGCAAATAACCTACCAGTGGGTAGGTACATACATATAAGAAATGAAAAGAAAAACATTTACACTTACAATAAGAAGGTTTAGCGAGAATAATATTTATCGATTGCAATCAACCAATATGAAACTCATACTTTAAAGCTAATTTCGTCCTCGTTCGAGACAAAATGCAAAGAAGTGGTATCAAACAGAGCACCTATGGATGGCCATTTCATCCTTATTAGGACTCATCAGCACAGGATAGCTCTGAATGATACAAGGTATTTTTTGGAAATGGTCATCCATAGGTGCTCTGTTTGATACCACTTCCTTGCATTTTGTCTTGAACGAGGACGAAATTAGCTCCGAAGTATGAGTTTAATATTGGTTGATTTCAATCGATTAATATTATTCTCTGCTTTCACTTTATTTACACTTAGTCACTTACTTTCTTGTCGTGTTGGTATTCTTGGTACTGATTTCTTCCTTCTCGGTAGGATCTCCAATTCTTCAAATCTGTCAACTCTCTTTTCTTCCTCCAAATGCTTTGGTTTTGGTGTCAAATTCAAATCACCAGCCTGAAACTGCTCAGGGCGAAGGATGAACTTATGAGAACCTTCAATTTGCCTTGGCTTAGAATCGTAATAATCAGTGTCATCTTCAGAATCGTACATCTCTAACATAGGAGTTCCAGGTCTTTCCAGAAGCGATTTTCTTGAAGGCTTTAGCTGATCTTGTCTGGAATTCTCAACACGTTCTCACTGTCGTTGAAAGTCTCATTTAAAAGTGAAGAACTGGCTTCACTTATAGTTTTCTTTCTGCATTGTCTGCTTCAAAATCGGTTTCTGCTTGGAATTTCAGATCCGAAATCTTCCATCGAAACATTTGAAATTGATCTTGGATGTATCGGCAGACAATTCTCTATAGTTTTCTGTGATAATTCGTACTCAGGGTTTATGTATTCATCTTCTGTATTGTCTTCAGTGTTATCAATTGCTTTATCGGCGGTAAATTTGAATCTAAATCCAGTTAAAACGTCAAAATTATTCTTGTCTAGCAAGCATTCCCGCACTTTCTTGAAATGCTTCCTTAGAAGGTCCGACACAGCATCATCTGACATTTTTTCGACAAAAATTTCGTGATGACATTGAAAAGTGTCACAGACAGCATTTTTGCACGCACTTTGTTCAGTCTTTTTTCTGTAATTCGAGAGTCAGTTCATGATCTTTGGAATTCGCCATTAGAAGTTCTTTGTTTTAGGAAATTTCAAGAGAAAACAGTTGTATATGATAGAACCATACATTCTTTATTTCGAATCGAATGCTGTGAAATGAATATGCGGTTGCCATTTGAAAATCTCGAAGTATTTCAATTTTAAGTTCCACATTTTCGGACCAAAATTTTCGAAGAACCCTACGACGCCGATGTATCAAAATACTGAATATACCACAAGAATGCATGGCATCTCTACTATGAGACTGCTGAGTTCAGTTCCGTTCGCATAGAAAATAATAAAGATTTTGCATTTCCGAACTTGCAATGCAGATGTCAAAAATTCAGGAATTGGTATTGAATCGATACAAAAATATAGGAATGTAGTTGCATTTGAAATAAGAAGTATAGTCCGTTCACGAAAGGTTGAGCCGTCGGTTGGCCATGGAAATTTGGCATATTCCACTGTGTATATTAAAATTTAGGTTATGTTCTTGTCAGATTGATACGCAATGTTGTCAATATTGCATAGAGTTGTCTGATAACTCGCAATCTCGTCGAACGTGGCCGGTTACGTTCGGCAACGTTGACTTTATTTTACGTTATGACAGCAAATACTGCCAATTCAGATAAATAAAAAAACGCCTACTATGTGCTCAACCTTTCGTGAACGGACTATAGATATGCGTTTGAGATAGACGTGGCAACACTGTCGACTTCAAATATTTTAGGCGAAGAGTTCTTTCATCTTAAAGGCTTCAATTTCATAACGAAATATTCTCTAGTTCTCCTAAAAGGTCTAATAGGCCAACTTAAAAGGAAAACCCTGTATGTCCAATGAGATCCATTTATGAATATTCTAAAACTTTATAATGTTTGAAATCCCGATCTGGACACTCTGTAGATAGCTTCGCACAGACCAGCATGGATCGACTCAAATTATGGAGAAAATTATGTGTAATTTTCGTAGAATCAATATCCTAGGCAATAGGAAAATGAACGATAGCAAATCAGCAAAAACAGACGACCGCAATATGAATAAAATGCTCACCTCCTGTTTTTCATCGATACCTTCCTGTATAAAAACTGGGATAATAACAGATTATCCAGCTTCACTACATGAATGGTCTCGTAGCGTAATATTCTGTACTCATCGACAGCGGCGGCTCGTAACTTGTTAAAAGAATAATCGTCGCAGAGCATTTATACGGACAATAAAAATTGTAGAGTTCCAAACAGTTTGATCTTCTTTGCGAGATGTGGAAAATCGTCAAAAGCAACCTAATCTATGCTTTTTTGAGAGCTCGTTCTACTCAAACGAGTGCTATATCGTTTTGCCCAAATGTCTGTATTTTTCGAATTTCGAGGCAAAAATGGTCTCAACGATAGACTTCGACTCCCTGATGACGAATCCGTGGTCAAATTAAATTCTGTCTGTGGGGCCGTCCGGCCGTCCGTTGGCACAATAACTTTCGAAGGGATTGTCCTAGAGACTTGAAATTTTCAGAGTAAGTTCGGTTCCCAAATGGCTCAGTTGAGTTCGGTAACCAGCCAAATCGCATAGGGTGTTCCATAAAATATGGCCATTCAAAATTTTTGTTCCTCAATATCTCAAACAAAACAAAACCCATCGTAATGAAATGTTGCGACCATATTCAAGATGGCCATAATAAGCTTCATGCAAAATTTTGTGGCCATACTGTAAGCAGAACTATAGAAAACTCTATTGGAATATTGAAAATAAGAAACTTCATATTTCCATAAAAAATATCCTATTTGGATGAAATTTAGTTTATAAATAAAGACTCGTACACTGAATGTTCACGCTGAATTTTGTTGCCATAGTGTCAACAGAACCATAGAAAATTCAATTAAAATATTGAAAGAAGAACCTCTTTATTTCTATAACAGAATAACCGATTCAAATGAAATTTATTTTGTGAATCGAAACTGATATACTGAATGTTCATGCAAAATTTCAAGAGGATCGCATCATCAGAACCATAGAAAAAATTTTTGTAATTTTTATATGTTTCATTTGAATAATTTTCAAAATATTATTCCGATTGTGCTGAGATTCTGCTTTTATATATTTGAAATGAATCTCAAATCCCATATAAAATTCTGAGATAATAGTCTTTTTGCTCCACAAAAGCTTAAATTTTTTGAATTTGGAATCTCTCACCCTCGACGCCCCTAACTTTTTTTTCAAATAGGATTATATAGATTTCGATAAATCAAATGAAAGATAATTAATAACTGTTATTAATGAACTAGCTTATCAAATAACCATTGCTTTGAGAACATGAATAATTTATACTGAGATTTTTCAAATTTTTCCGTTTTGAAAAGAGATGCTGCAGTTCTGCAACTCCTATGCACTTGCCGCCACTGCCCATCAACTCAAATTAAGAATTCGTGATTATCCATGCAGCGTTCTGCAACTGTTCAACCCAGTGGGTTTATTTTATGGATGTAGAGGCAGAGAGACCGTTGCAAAAAGACCATTACCAGCTGAGTCTGTTGGTTATCCATAAGGTGTATCTTGGTACGATTTGATTTGTAATGGTCTTTGATTTGGTAAAGTATGACAGATTGTTCTATGTTGCAAATGGTCCTGTGGTATACACATTGAAGGTTTTAGAGGTATGGGTGGTCCAAATTATGATGCAACTATTGATGGAATTCACAATGTATAGCGTGTATTGGACAGCGGAATCTGCAAAATCTCAGCACGATAGAAATAATATACTGGAAATTATTCAAAAACTGAAATATGTAGATATGTAAAAACTTGTCAATTAAAAAAATTAAATTCTACGGTTCTGATAATGCGATTCTCTGGAAATTTTGCATGAACATTCAGTCTATAAATATATTCACAAAATGAATTTTAATCGATTCAGACGTATTATCATAGAAAGATAGAGATTCTTCTTTTCAATATTCCAATTGAATTTTCTATGTTTCAGATGATGCAATTCTCTTACAATTTTGCGAGAACATTCAGTATATATACAGGGTCTTTCACGAGGAACCTCACCCATATTTATACGGGAAACTACTGAACGTATTTTCATGAAATTCAGCACTTATAAGTATTTCACGATGCTGATGAAACCAAAAATATTTTCAAGGCATGAGCACCTCCGGTTTTTCGGAAATGACGTCAACTTCCGTTTTTCAAATTAGAACACCATTTTTTTATTGCAGAAATAGATTCCTTAGAAAATTTCAAGTTATTTTGATGTAACATTTTTCAGTTTTGGTTGGAAAATTCTCTTTGAGCGGAAAAATTCGAAAAAAAATCGAAAATAGAGCTCCGCTGAAACAAGAATAACTTCGACGTTTTTGGATGAAAAATGTTCATTTTTGGGATTTTTCAAGATGTAAGATTGATGTATCCACTTTAAAAATCGAAGTCGCGATTCATGATACAAGGGGTGAAAAAATAGCTTTCAAAGTTAGGGATGACAAAATCGTGAAAAATCAATTTTTTCAAATTAGAACCTAATTTTTTATGGCAGATATTGAATCTACGTTAAAAAATAATGTAAGTGTATGCATCACACCCTTGCCCTAAAGTGGATATTTTCTGAGTTATTCACAAAAAACTGTTTTTCGTCTTGAATTTTCAGCTATTTTTTTCCCTTCACGCCAAAAAGATGACATTTTCGATTTTTTTTTCGAATTTTCCCGCTCAGAGAGAATTTTCCAACCAAAACTGAAAAATGTTACATCAAAATAACTTGAAATTTTCTAAGGAATCTATTTCTGCAATAAAAAAATGGTGTTCTAATTTGAAAAACGGAAGTTGACGTCATTTCCGGAAAAACCGGAGGTGCTCATGCCTTGAAAATATTTTAGATTTCATCAACATCGTGAAATACTTATAAGTACTGAATTTCATGAAAATACGTTCAGTAGTTTCCGTATAAATATGGTGAGGTTCCTCATGAAAGACCCTGTATATATCTTCATTCACAGAACAATTTTACCTGACTCGGATATTTTGTTATGAAAATATAAAGATTCTTCTTTTCAATATTCCAATTGAGTTTTCTATAGTTCTGTTGACACTATGGTCACAAAATTTTGCAAAAGGCTTATTATGAGCATCTTGCATGTGGCCGCCAATTTTCATTTCAATTGGTTTCGTTTTGTCCGAGATATTGACAAACAGAAACAGCAAATTTTACCCGAATCGGATATCTTGTTATCAAAATATAAAAATTCTTTTTTTCCATATTCCAATTGAATTTCCCATCGTTCTGTTAACACTAAGGCCACAAAATCCTGCAAGAGGCTTATTATAAACAGTTTGCATGTGGCAGCAAAATTTCATTTCGATTGGTTTCGTCTGAGATATTGAGAAACAAAAATTTTGAATGCCCATATTTTATAGAACACCCTGTTTTGGCTGGTTAACAAACTCACCCTGAAAATTTCAAGTCTCTAGGACTATCCCTTCGAAAGTTATTGTGCTAACGGCCGGATAGCCTCACAGACAAAATTTAATTTGACCACGAATTCGTCATCAGGGAGTAGAACCCTATCGTTTGAGACCCTTTTCGATATATAGCACCCGTTTAAGTAGAACGAACGGTCAAAAATATTATAAGATTCTTCTCATTATATCAGTGGAATTCTGAAAGAGCATTAGCACTACTTATGACGAGATAGCTTGATAACTACCTAAATTATTATAAACAAGCTAGTTTTTATCCACTTTGTCCCGTAACAGTAAAAATTTATGAGCTTCTCTCATAATGGTAAGGCACAAAGATTATCTGTTATGGACTTCCATAGTGCATTTTATAAACAAATGCCGAACCTTTTAGGCTATTCGAAAATCACTTTGCTCCTGGTCCACATCTTCGTCCTCATAAAAATTTCTAAATACCGCCTTATGAAACAACTGTTGTCTTTCCTTGAAGAATTCCTGCTTTGTTGATTTGAATCACGTGTAAACCATTGAAATTGAGATTGATTTTTGACGTCAAAGGTTGTACAGATTGTTTCCAATGAAAAGGTGGAACGGTTGCAAAAAGACATACACAGATAACAATTAGAGAGTTTTATTGGACATACAGTTTCTGTGATGAAGATATTGTTGTATTCTACTATCAACTTAATTTTATATCAATAGAATATTCTTATCCTCAGGTAATTATACCATAATTGAAAGAATTCTAAATTCTCCTTCATGATTGAACTCATTAATCATTATTCAGTTTTTATAAGAGTGTTTACAATAAGTCAGTTCTTACATATTTCATTATTACAGTCACAGCTGGAAAACTGTCCGAAAAAAATTTAAAAAAGCCCTGATCAGGAGCTTTTAAGCGCTCGTTCTTTTGTGGCGCTATAAGACTATTAACTTAAAATTTTATATGAGACTTAAGATTGATACCCAATATGTCAATGTAGAATCTCAGCACAATCGGAATTATATTCTGGAAATTATTCAAAAAATGAAATAAGTAACAAATAAAAAATTACAAAAATTAAATTCTATGGTTCTGATGATACGAGCCTCTCAAAATTCTGCATGAACATTCAGTATATCAGTGTGATTCACAGACTTAATTTCACTTGAATCGGTTATTCTGTTATGGAAATAAGGAGATTTTTCTTTTCAATACTGCAATTGAATTTCCTATGGTTCTGTGGATACTATGACCAAAAAATTAATACATGAAAGTTCAGTATTACAGTTTTCATTCACAAGAAAAATTTCACTTGAATTGGATCTCCTGTTATAGAAAAATAAAGATTCCTCTTTTCAATATTCCAATTGATTTTTCTATGCTTCTGTTACCACTATGGCCACAAAATTCTGCATGAACATTCGGTGTATCAATATCCATTTATAAAATAAATTTCCTCCGAATCGGATATTTTTTTATTGAAATATGAAATTTCTTCTTTTCAATATTCCAATTCAATTCCCTATGGTTCTGTTCACACTATGGGCACCAAATTTTGTATGAAGCTTATTATGAGCAACATTTCATTTCGATGGGTTTCGTTTTGTCTGAGATATTGAGGAATAAAAAATTTTTTTAATGGCCATATTTTATGGAACACCCTTATCGCCTTACCTGAAAACTTCAAGTCTCTAGGACAATCCCTTCGAAAGTTATTGTGCTAACGGCCGGACGGACGACCCATGGGCTGATTTGAATTTGACCACGAATTCGTCATCACGGATAGAACCCTATCGTTCGAGACCATTTCGGCTCAAAATTCGAAAATTATAGACATTTGGGCAAAACCATATAGCACTCGTTTAAGGAGAACGAGCACTCAAAAATACTTCTCAGTTCTCAGTAACAATCCAATGTAAATTGAACAAAATTTAAGAATAAGGTCAAATAAATCGAAAAGTTTTTGTTAATATTGAGTTTGTCTCATCTGTGTATGATTCATTTATTCATATTCTCGAATGAAATGCAAAGCTCAAACAATGAAATTTACCAAATGCTAAAAAAGGTTCTTGAATTCTTTTCAATTTTAGATAACAATTGTTTCACAACTTTGACAAAACATTCTCACATAATATGCTGCATCACAAAGTCAATATTCGGTGGCTTTTGAATAGTAAACAAAATTATTCTCAGTATCTCAAGAAAAGTTCTTTTCACTTAGAATTTTTTCGTTAACTTGTAGGTAATAGCGAAACAGATTTCTTTACCTTCTCCTAGTTGATTTGCAGTTGAACAACTGACGTTAACAGCTATTTCATGCGTGAAGACAGAAAACGAGCATTAAGTCGAGCAAAGAGGCAGTAATTTCAATAATTAATTAGAAACTGAAACAGGATCACTACTTATTTTCAAGGTTGAAGCGAAAGTACCCTCTTACATTTTATTCAATTTATTTATGCAGAAAATGAAATAATTTCTCAACCGCCAATTCTGACCGCTAGGTTATTACAGTTATTTCAATATTTTTCTCCCAAAAACCGATAAAGAAACAGTAAACGGATAATATCTGATTTTCTTGACGGTTCACTATTTCTGAAATGAGTCTTTTTGGAAATCAATGGAAATGCCTATTCTCGAAGACAATTGAAAGTTGTAATAGCGATTTTGCATACAGGTTGGGCCATCCATAACTTTCCACCGATAATTTGAGCTTTGGGATGGAATAACGAAAAAACGCTCGAACAGGTCAATTTTGTTGAAAGGGGTTCCAATGAGGGTGTTCAGATGAATTTGATATCACTTCCCCTCTAACCACAAGCCTTAACAGCTCTTATTTTTGATAGGGTCGAGCAGCACCTTGTTGTAAAGCTATTCATTTTTCTGCATGGGTGATTTTTTTTTCGCTTTTTTATTATACAGGAGTGACTCAGTATTCCATCAATAACATTTACACGCCTAATTTGGGTCTTTGAGATGGAAAATCACTCGAACAAGTCAAATTTTATCCACAGGAGAACATGTTAGTGTGTTTAAATGAGTTAACATTAGTAACCCTTTAGCCAATATCCTAATTACATTTTTTTCAATTCAAACGAAAGCGCACGAGTTACTTTGTAAATTGCTCTAAGTGGTAGCGTCTTGAGGGGTAATGATATCGAATTCATTCTTTGACCCGTCCGAGCGTTTTCTCCATCTCAATGTTGTGAAAGAGACTGATGAAATGCTGAGTCATTCTGTGAAAATAAAGCGATGAAATAAAAGAACCCAAGCAGGAAATTGAATTGTCTTTCCAACAAGATGCTGCTCGACTCCTTTTCCCTGTTCAAAATGAGAACTGTTTAGAGGTTACGGCTAGAGGGGTAGTGATATCAAACTCATTTAAAGACCTTTTTTATCATCCTCTCAACAAAATTTGATCTGTCTGAGCGTTTTTTCGTTTTTTCATCCCAAAGCTCAAAATTTGGAGTGGAATGTTATGGATGGCGCACCCTGATTATGCTATTTTCACTGGTGCCAAAGATTGTTTCACTAGAAATTTTCGTATTAAATATTCATCAATAGTAATTCCAAAATACAATATCCCCAAAACCAAAGTTATGAGGAATTATTTTTACGATCTGGAAAAAAGTAAACATTCCTATCCGATAAATTTTAGTGATAAAGCAGAGTATCGATAAACCAAATTTTCATAATCTTATATTATATTCTTCGATCTAGAACACAATAAACTTTTCAACTCGATAGACTAGACTACTTCCTCTTCTTGGAGTCGAAAAGTTGCAAATAATGAAATTAAATTGTGACTTTTAAGTCAACGGCCAACCTCAATGACTCACAGGGAATTAAAACGGTATAACTGAGAACCAAACATCGTCAATAATGTCGGATTTGTTCAGTTGGCAAATGGATAGTGCATTAAATTAGGAATGGTGCCCATTAATATCGAATACGACAAGAGTATGTTGCTGAGAAGGTCTGGAATATTACCTACATCATTATTCTTCCACAAATGAACTCTGCTCTGTATATTGTTCATACTAATAAACAATACTAATATTCGCTAGACATCCAAAATGCAGTATTTCTGTAATTTCCAGTGATTCTCAGAAAATCATTGTTTTGTAGTCAGGTTTTCGGGAAAAAATATGGCTTTCTTATTTTTTTATATCAAAATGAAACAACTTGCTGGACAACATTGAACTTTTGAATTTCAAGGGGGCTATGATATGATTACGTGAAATTTTTGATTATGGAACATAAATTGTTGCTATACGGTGGAACCTATATTTAAGAAACTAAACTCCCTTAGATGTACGAACCAAATAAATTAAAAATCCAGTTCAACAGAGATATACTAATGAGTCCATTTTTTCCAACGTGCTCTGAATGAAGACCATAGGATTTGGAAGTGTGAAGCTTCTTACTAGAGGAAGAAATACCGGAAATTAAAAAATCAAAGGAAGCTGCTTTCATGTCAATAACCGAAAACTCTATGAGTCAACCGTCGGTTTATATCGAAAACCTTGGGGCTCCTATAAGAAAATCGAGCCTGAAAAAACAAATGAATTGTTTAACAACTGATTCAATGAAATTGATCAAAGTCATCGATGATTGTTAACTGGGTACTGTCAAAAACATAGAGATAGGATAGTATAGAGTTTGTTATCATTTAAATAAACGTGCTATCAGATGCGCCATATTACTACCACCTAACGTCAAATTTGTCAATCGTTTAATTTTCTGAAGGAATTGTGATTCTTGCACCTGTTTCTAGTTAAATTGTGATTTTTTCTGCATAATAATATACAATAAAGAGGTATCGTGCACTGTAAGGCTTTCTTCATGCAGAGGAGAGACAGATAAGAAGAAAATTAGAGGAAAAACATATCACAGGTAGGGATGAGTACTGAACAGATTCGCATTCGAAATTTTGCTAGTCTGTCTTGGTAATCTGATATATCTTTTTATATGTGTATATTATCGCCTGAAAAAATTGTTTATTTGATATCCAATTGACCTTATTTGAACAGGATTACTAAAGACCCAACACGTCGTATTTTTTGGGTAAATTTGTAAACAGAAAAACTGGCAACTTAATTCAACCCTGAACTTTCTGCCATATTGGTCCCCGACTTAACCCCGCCCAGTGGTACTATTTTTCCCTACTCAATTGTATGTCATAGCGTCTCCTCTCTATTATATCTCGATGACCAAAATCAAAAAAATGTTCAAAAAGTGACGAAAATTGCTTTTGAGATTTGTGTCTAAGATACTAGCCTCTACTTTGCTGGCAGAAACATTGTACAAGAAGTAAAATGATGTGAAAAAACCAAATAATAAATCTATGATATAATACCTTCATCCAAATATGTCTCTGCTCAATAGCCATGAGATAAATCAATTGTCGATACCATACCATGACTACGTCTGGAGACCCGCTTAAAATGGCTGATTTAATCATCATAAACAAAACACTTCCCTCAGAGGAACTGCGATAGTACAATGGTTCAAGGTGAAGGCAAGTCAAATCGATCATTCCCAATTTTACGCACTCAATTATACTGTTCCTCTTCACCGATGGTGACACTATCATCTATTTCATTGTTCTATTGTTAACAGGATGCATGATGGAATTATCATTCAAATTGTGCATTTGATTATTTCGCTAATATATTCGAAGACACGCCTTTGCGTCTGTCTATTTGCAAGAATTTTCCATTAGCCTTTGGAAATGATGTGTGAGAGCTTGGGATAATTGAGATATTATACCTTGGAAGAACAACAAAAATTTGATGACTGGAATAGAAAGCAAGTAAGTATCAGTTTCGAGTTCGTTGCTTATGTACCTTTCTTTTTATTTCTTCAGCTTCTCTTGATCATTTCCAATGGCCACATAAAGTTTCTATGCAGTTTAGGAGAAACAAAACTTCAAAGTACGAGAAACTACGAAGTGTTTCAATAAAAGGTTCCGTTTCCATTCAAAAAAAAATTGCTTCAATCAATATGGCTTTTATCCAACGTAAGGGCACGGGCACACTTTCTTAGACAGTCTTCATTGAAGTGAAGGGTCTCCAATATGATGTGTTATTTTGATATTCAACGAAAAATGCCATTTTTCAATATAAATGATCGGATGTTTTATTCGTTATAAAGAAGAAGCTATGCCGTTAATAGTGGAAAATACATCAGGCAAATGACCACCACGACCACGCTTACAGGACCATATCCTTCTAATGAAAATTTCCATAACCAAATCGCAAAGTGGCTGCCCTATGTCCTCGATAGCCTCACGAATTCCATCCTTTTTATCGATGGCGTAGTTTGTACTTCTCAAATGTCAAAAAATGACAGCTTCAAACGTGACATCTACCGGAATAGCGGGCTATTCAAAATGACACCTCTTATTGGAAAACCCTTTATAAAATTTCCTTGATAAAGTGTTAGTATTCGTCACAATTGAAATATATATAAGCAATAGTCTCTGTTGAACATGTTTCCAGTACCTATTGTCAATTTCAAGACATTGAAAAGCATATAAATAGACGAATGGTACTTGAAAAATGTGAACAACTTATGTCCAGAATCAATTTACAATAGACACTTGGTGCTTATGTGCTCAAACTAGCTGTGTTTTCAATTAACATCCTGTACAAATAATCCGAATCCCTTCCCAACCAATCCTCTAGCAACCACAGTGAAGACAGCAGGAGACATGATCGAATAGACCCTTGAAACCACTGAACTGATTACGAACTGTTTGAATTATTATAATGAAGGTTGTACACAATTATCTTCATCTACTCGAACAAATGATTACTTTCCCATTTAATCCGAGTACCGATTTATTAGTATTCGGTAATGCGGGGAATTACGCGGTTATCCTGAATGAAATATTGTAATCGATTCTCTTGAAAGTACAATTTGCTGGTAAATGGAATTAAATATTGTGAGGGGCCACGCTGTGCTTTGCTGGACTAGTTATAATCAGCTTAAAACGTGTTCAACGATTTATCTTCGAGATATCAAATTATAGATGAAGTTTGAAACGATACTGATTCTTGTGATTATTTGAGGCTAAAGGGTGATCATGGAGGAAATTGAAAAAATGTTTTCTCATGCCCGATTACCCAACTCATTATATTCTCCATTTCCTTTCATTCAGTCTATATAAAGGGTTCTCCAAAAAGAGGTGTTATTTTGATATTCAAAGAAAAATGCCATTTTTCAATATAAATGATCAGATGTTTATTTCATTATAAAGAAGAAGCTATGCCGTTAATAGTGGAAAATAACATCAGGCAAATGACCACCACGACCACGCTACAGGACCATATCCTTATAATGAAATTTTCCATAACCAAATCGCAAAGTGGCTGCCCTATGTCCTCGATAGCCACACAAATTCCATCTTTGAGGTCTTGAATCGACGCTGGGCTATTGGCATAGACCTTCTCTTTCATGCGGCCCCAAAGGAAGAAGTCGCAAAGTGTCAAATCACAAGATCTCGGTGGCCAATTATGATCACCTCTTCGAGAGATCATTTCCATGCGTTTCAACGACCCTATCAGCAAAGACACGACGTTTTTGATGATCGGCCGGCTTGAGTTCTTGTGTTAACTGAACTTTATCAGCCTTAAGACCCAAATCTTTATGCAAAATACGCTGTAATGACGTTTGTGGAATGCCTAATTCCAAAGAACGACGAGGAATGGACTAAAACTGTGACCTGTGTCTGTATAACGTTCTGGGTTAGATAAGCCTAAGTAGCCAGCGATCTTACTTTCCCGCACTAGTGAGGGAAAGTGACACTTTCTTTACTAAAATGAGTGCGGTAAATTGGGCGATAACGCACTGTCGTAGGAAAACACATTTTTATGTACCATTCTTTGATTTTAATGGATTTCAATGCTCCTATCGTGTGGGACAACCTATAGAGAAATAGGGGTAACAAGCGCCGAGAAATAAATGTACCCCATATTACTCGTAAGAATGCCTATTCACAACAACCTCTTCTCATCATTTCATTCGAAAGGAATCGAAAATGGGTGGATAAAAACAATTTCATACTAATTTAACCATTTTTATTGCGAAACGAATTGGATTTGTAATGGTAAGGTATTTTTGTTGTCTTTCCGGTTGACGTGAGATCGAAGAATTCTCCATTCCAAACCAAAAATTACAGATGATATCTGGTCGGTTCGCCTGCCTAGTCTAGCTTGAAAAACATACGAAAGCTGCAAGTTATCATTACTTCTTGCTGGTTCGACGAAGTAATGTTGATATCTTCATGTCAATAATTCATGTTATTATGACATATTTTTCTGGGAAAACGTGCTGGTAGCTGGTGTGGCTGTAATAGAATGAGGTTTGCCAGGCCAACAAAAGTAGTGTTTATACTTTTTATGGTGGAATGGTCTTATTCAATCATTGATAGTGAAAATGTGGTTTTTTTTCTTTTTTCATCAATTTGCTCCTTACCAATGCTTAATCATGAAATACCCATAGTTTTTTCTCTTCTTAATGAGCATTCGTTCATTACTTACATTGTGTGCAGTATTATTGTTATACAGTGCGCGTCAAAATGATGGAACATATTCATTTTCTCAGGAGAAAAATATTCGGCAACAAAATCCAGAAACAGAAGGTCTATTTTGTTTCACTTTTACCAAATTTTATGCATTTTTGAAGGTTTTTGTTGCAACCTGTGCCATACCCATCAATCCTCTAAATTCCTTGAATACGGAAAGTGGGTCATGTTGTACTTTTTTGGCAAGATTCTCCTTCATAGGCGTGCTGAAAATTTCAAGAAGAATTTTATTTTGAGAAATTAGTTAGTTCAAAGAGGTTTTCGGTAAGTACACTTTGTCATAGCTCATTCACCTTAAGACGACGATGGTAGGTACCTGATGAAATTTTTCACCAAATGAAAGTCGACAGTTTTGTTCATGCACAATATTAAACCCCAACGACCCTTTAATTCGCCAAGGAGTTTACCTACTTTCCTGGGCCAAATCTAACTCAAATATAGTAACGCACAAAGGACCTCATTAGTCGCAGTACAGAAACTACAATCTAATCAATCAATCAATTCACAGAACAACTCACAGTTCATAGTATATTATGCAACGAGCGTATAATGATAGCTATTATTCGCGAGGTGAAGTTTAGGCCACGAGCCGTAGGCGAGTGGACCAAATCACCGAGTGAATAACAGCCATTACACGCGAGTAGCATACTATATTTTATCCACGACTACTGAATATATTTCTTGAAGATTTCAACACTTGGCGACCGCGACAAGACCCTTTTATAACAAACGTGGAAAAAGTCAAGTTGACACATGAGAAATTTTCGGAGAACAGGGGCCTATTGCACCAAACACTTTCCAACTTTTCACTTTGCACTCTTCACTTTTCAAATGAATCAAGTTGAAAGAAACGCATTCATAATTGAAAAATACAATGTGAAAAGTCAAGTGCATAGTGAAAAGTACTCCGCAGAAATTAAATGTTGGGAGAAATGTTGTGCAACATAACTAATTTTCACTTTTGAAATTTGTCAGAATGCAAAGTGCGAAGTGAAAAGTTGCAAAGTATTTTGGTGCAATAGGCCCCTGGTCATTGTATATTTTGTAACAAAAAAGCTTTAAATAATGTAGATTTGTCCCTGATTGACAAAGTATGCCCATATTTGTTAGTTGGAGTACTTCAGTATTTTAGGAACTAATTATATCAAAGCTAAATTTATGAAGCATCTGACAGCAGTGAATTATAATCTCATTATTTCCTTGTGATTAATGGGTATTATTGAGGCCGAGCACGGATTTTTATAATAGTCGTGGATAAAATATTTTTATTATTTTTTCGTCAAAGGTTCAACTTCCATTTTCCCATTTTTCTTAGTGTTCAATCTATAAAATGAAAATAAATCGAAAGCCTTGTCTCATTTTACACACAGACAACCAGTAAATGAAGTTTGCTATAATAACCCGTTGTCCAAAACAATAACATACATTCTGTAGATAATTGTTTCGAGCTAAGAGATATTCTGTGTTATATTAAGCCAACCGTTAAAGGATCCAACATTTATGTGTAATATCTTGACTTGAGAACAACGGAAATCTGGTATATGTGGCTTATTATTTCCTGTGGTAGGTATTCCTGACTTAGAAGAAATGAGATGAAGATGATTTATCTTCAATTTTAATGAGCATTTTAACCCTGTGTGATTTGTGGATAGTAATGATATCAAAGATTTAGAACGTCCGAAAAAAACGAAACTGTAAAACCATTTATTACTTTTGCGGACAACAACATATACCACATAATATTTGCCTAACTAATTTCTCTGTTTATGTGAAAATATTTCGAAGAGTTTTGGTTTTGTATGTTATATAAATGAGGAATACATCAATGAACACAATTCTCATAAGAAGCAACTAGATTTATTATACGATAGATCATCTTAAACTGTAGTTCATCTAAATTAGTAGTTCATTTGAACCAAAAGTTCATTTCAATATAGTTATCTAAAGAACCAATCAATCAATCAAATCGGTAGATAAGTTAATATTGTTGAATCTGTTATTTGAATGAATTACAGTGGAACTTCCCTCTAACGAACGTCTGTATAACGAATTTCGTACAAGACATTGCACCTTGAATCCAAATTCCATGTTAAATACACCCTCTAAAACGAAGTTAATTCTCTCTATAACGGAATATTGAAAGAACATCAATCTTTGAATGGGTACTGGTAGGAATGTATAAGGGTGGGTTTTTTCCGAAAATTTTCCGGAGGTACGTAATAAAACCGACCTTAATCTAAATCATTACGGCGGGCAGAGAGATCCTTCTGAAACCGTTTTAAATACACCCCTGGCTGTTTGGTTTCAATCTAACCAATACGCTAGTGTGAAAGTTGTGCGAAAATGTCTGAAAGAAAGTGTTTAAGTTTAAATAATAAACTTTAATTTATCAGTGAAGTCGACCGCGACATTGCCGACTATAGGAACAAATTTTCTGTATAACGAATTTTTTTTGCGGATTAAGCGCTTTCATTATAGGGAAGTTCCACTATTTCCAAATTTACTATTAAAACGCTACTCTCATGAAATGATTAGGTGAGAGGAAAATTATAGTCTCTATTACCAATAATGTTTTGTTTCTGTACAAAGAAGTGGATTTCATAAAAGATTGAAATCGTTCCTTGAATATTCGAGAGATAAATTGTCCTTTTTGCAAAGAATGTGCTTATAACAGGTTATTAGTTTAATTGAAGCATTAAGCAGTTTTCAGAATGATCAATAGAAATTTTCTTCCATTTCATCTACTAACCGCCTAAATGCAAAACTGAGTACATAAATTTCTAGTCATTAAGGAGATTATTTCACTCTGAAGATACGGAAATTTTAATCCTACAGCGTATGCTCATTTAATATCACTATCTATGTCAGGTATATCAGGATAAGCTTTCTCGATTAAATTATCCGGAATAAGGTAAAAAAGGATTGATGTTATAGACACTTAAGATTCCTGCCTACACACATTGAGAATTTGCGGTCTCCTGTATCAGGTAGCCTGCAGTAAAAGTGTGTAATGAAGTGCAATGCAACAATTATAGTTGTCTTCTGATTTTCAACATCAATTACAGATGAACATGTGATAATTAAATGCGGTATTTGAAAATGAAAACAGTTGATTGAATAGTCTTGCATGCTTCAACAGCTCATTAGATGGTTTACATTATACAGCTTGTTATTGTGGACAGTTATCTGAAAAATTGCCATGTATCTTTGAGTTGTTTGTGAAAATTTCTCCTTGATGGCTCGTGAAAATATTTCACTGAAGATCGAAAAAATTAATAATGATGGGTAATAGATAACGATATACTCTCAATTTTAGATCGAATTGGCGTGTTACGAAAATGACTAGTTCGATCAATATTTGAGATTTAAGTCAGAAATTTAGCAATTCTTTGGATATTCATAGGATCCATGTCACTGCCTTTGAATTATTGTTGTCAGTTATACAGGATGGACTGAAAAAATCATCATTTGCCAAGTTACAAAATCGTGAAAAAGTCTGTTTTTTCAAATAGTAATTGTAGAGTTTGTTGTGCCGATTCCAAAAATTGAAAAATATAATAGGTGTCAAATTTGAAAAAACAGACTTTTTTAAGATTATGTAACTTGGCAAATGATGATTTTTTTATCGTTCCTGTATAATGGAAATTAACAGGGACTAGGACAAACCAATTGAAACAACACTTCCTGTATAACAACTATAATATAAAGGGTTATCCATTTTGCGGTTTCAAAAGTAAACGTAAATAACACATAAAAAATATTTTTTCATAATATTTCTTTTTTATTATAAAGTTTGAACGTTGACATTATGTGTGAAACACTACATCATTTAAATGACAACCACCCGAATTGTTGCAAGCATCGATTTTTTGAGGTAATTTTCGACCACTTTTTGACACATATTGGGCGGTATCTCAGCCATAACTAGACGAATATTGGTTTTTAACTACTCAAGAGTTAAAGGTTTATCTGCATAAACACGGTCTTTCGCGTAGCCCCACAAAAAAAAGTCAAGCAGTGTCAAATCGCATGATCTTGGTGGCCAGTTGATATCGCCGTCCACCGCCGGTGTTCAAGCCCACCATTCGACGTATTCACGATGTTGATGTGAATGGTCGGCTGGCTTCAGTTGTTGTGTGAGCTGGATTTTATATGGGTGTAGGTGTAGATCTTAATGCAAAATACGCCATATGTGCCGTAAGACAGTCCTAATTCCTGAGAATGACGAGGAATCGACAGATTCGGGTCTTCGGCAACACTTTCACTTACAGTAGCGATTTTTCAGTGGTACGAGCAAAACGATGATGCACAGGCCTTACAATATCTGTAACCGATCCAGTCTCTTCAAATTTCTTCACAATTTTACCAATTGCTTGCGTAGTTGGACGATTATGTAAACCAAAATCTGCTCTTAAAGCACGATATATGGCTGTGGCAGAATCGCCATTTTTGTATTAGGTTTTTACAATTTTCATGCGTTGTGCGATAGTCAAGCGATCCATTTTCATAAATGTCAGACTTTCAACTGAACAAAAAAAATTTTTTTAAAACTTCGTTTGACAGATGTCGAATTCCAGCCCTATACTTTTGAAACCACGAAATGGATAACCCGTTATAATTCAAACTGTGACATATATCATCCAATATCTAATCTACTGACTTGCTAAATTTCTGATTTAAATCTCAAATATTGAGCGAACTAGAGTCATTTTCGTAACACGCCAATTAATCTAAAATTTCGAAAAATAATTATAACTCAAAAACCGTTAAAGATAGATATGAAAATGTTGAAGTGAATCGATTTGATATTTTATGGAGTATCATAATGAAATAGAGATACCGGATTCCCATTTAAAATAACAAAGTTGTTGCCAAACTGTTGTACATCTGGCAACACTAGAAGAGTGAATTATTTTAAAAAATGTACCTTACATGGCAAATATCGATCCACAAAATTTTAAATCTGTACCGTCAATGGTTTTCATAATAATTTAATAGGCTTCGACAATGCATATAGCTTCGTTTTTACGTCATCCTGTAAAAGTGGATACTTCAGTTTAGTAACGGTTTACTTTTAAAGGTGCGAAATTATCTTCTTCCTTTCTTCCTGTTAAAAATTGTTACTATTTCATGGCTCATTTTCTCAATATGACACAACAACGGTTACAGTGCCATATACCATACAGTACCATACAAACCGTAATTGTTTTCAATTGCAATATCCTGAAAATCTTAATATTCATCGTCTCAACTAATATCATAAATACCGAAAGTAATGGGGTGCAATCAATTCTTTTCTCTCTTCATTACATAAATCAGGCACTTTATGAATTCTCATCATAATGAGCATGTACATAGATCATTGACGATGCTCTACCAGCCGTAGGTGGATAATTCTATTCAATGGTAATGTTATGCAAGTATATTCGCTAGACTTAATAGATCGAATTTCAAAGTACCACGGATGAAGACTTGGGAGATGGTTAATTATAATAATTCTGCATATCCACCCATTTGCATGGATATGAATTTCTCCTTTCAAAGACTGCGATGAAGAGAATATACCTTTTTATTCAGTTTACTATGGTATCGGATGTTATTCTATAATACCTCAGTAAATAAAAATGTGTATTCCTTGGGTTTTATTATTTTTTTTAATGATAATAATACAGGTTAATTCAACTATATAAACTTGGATATCATACTGAGTCATTAACTATAATGAGTAGGTATACGTGGGAAACATTAATATAGCGAGCATTTCGAAAAATTAACTTGAACTTGAGAGTTACAGTCTTGCAATAGTTATTTCTTTGTTCATTACGACATTCCTTGTAGAACAAAACAGGGCTTTAGTATCTTTGATTCAAACAGTTTTTAGGGTTATATTTTTTTATTAAAAGAAGAATTTGTGAGTTCATACTTGCTCAACTTGCAATTGAATTGCGACATAACCTAAGTTGAGTTCGAAGACAAAATTTGTTATCCCCGAAATTTTCATTCAAAATTATACACGTTCAATGAAAGCACTATGCACTTTGGCTCACGTATGTTGGAGCCACATACTGTCTGAAAGGAACATCCAAATTTGGACACGTACTTATATGAAACCTTACACACACATTGATTGTGATATTCGGTGACATTTATTAATGTCTGAACTCATTACGAGACGTTTTGTTCATTATATTGCATAATAAATTAGAAATAACGGTATCCTAAGAAATAAAACGAGAATAGGCTATTATATTATGTATTATTTCCAGGAACTGAACTGAAATGAAAGGATTCATAAAATAAAAAAAATATCGAAGCCCACAGTGTCCGGTCTGTTCCTAAATGAAGCGGTGAATTCTGAAAGACCGGAGAGGAAGTAATATGCGTTAAAACGAATCCATTTCATCAGTGGCGTAGACTAGTTTCCGGACACAAAGTAGTTTCCTGTAAAGAACGAATGTCCGTATGAAACTGCAATTAAATGTTCAGATACCTTGAAAACTTCGAAGGAAATGTTGACGTTGGAAACTTAAATCTATCCAGTAGTTCTCAAGATACCTTTCACATTTATATCACAATTACCCATAGAGATAGGATAGTATAGAGTTGCCATCATTGAAATAAACGTGGTATCAGATGCGCCATATCACTACCACCTAACGTCAAATTTGACAATCGTTGAATTTTCTGGAGGAATTGTGATTCTTGCGCCTGTTTCTAGTTAAATTGTGATTTTTTTCTGCTGAATAATATACAATAAAATGGTATCGTGCACTGTAAGGCTTTCTTCAAGCAGAGAAGAGACAGATAAGAAGAAAATTAGAAGAAAAACATATCACAGGTAGGGATGAGTACTGAACAGATCCGCATTCGAAATTTTTGCTAGTCTTGGTAATCTGATAACTTTTTATATGCGTATATTATGGCGTGAAGGAAATTGTTTATTGGTTATTCAATTAACCTTATTTGAACAGGATTCCTAAAGACCCAACACGTCGTATTTTTTGGGTGGAATTGGTAAACAGAAAAAAATGGCAACTTAATTCAACCCTGAACTTTCCGCCATATTGGTCCTCGACTTAGCCCCGCCCAGTTGTACTTTTTTTCCTTACTCAATTGTATGTAATAGCGTCTCTTCTCTGCTATATCTCGATGCAATTACCTGATAGTTTTCAACCACAAAGATTATCATGATTGAAAATGGCAGTGATCTACAAAAAAATACTTTCTCGAATCGTCATTTCCAATATAAAAAAATATAAGGTTTTTTTCATGTGACAGCATTAAGAGAATATATATCGATCCATACTTATTCACTGAGAATTTCAAGTGATTACGAGCAAGCATAATTGATGGGGTTGACGATTCACAGGAGAGTGACCAGTTGGCACAGTTGTAAACTGTGATTCAACGTTCAACCAATCAAATGAATGAAACAGGTACGTCACAATCAACTGCTAATTCTGATCTTTTGAATTCGCTAGCTAATTTCGGTGAATTTATCTTGAAAACCTGACGACACAAGAAATGGATAATCGCTATGATTTTGTGGGTCCTTTATTTCTAAAATGATTTTTCTTGGAAATCACTGCAAATGCCCATTCTGTGGCTCATTCGAACACTCGTTAATTCAAAACTGTCATTGACATAGACACTTTTAAGCTGTCACATGTTACACTTAATTCATTTTGACTGCATCGATTGTTGATTGATTGAATGATACCTTCTCATAACCGCAATGATACTTTCGAAGATATTTCTCTGATAGTTATCACAAGTTTTCACTGCACTGATACATTTTCTGCTGTTAGAAGAATTGATTGAAATAATAAAATTGTATGTACTCCTAGTAAGATACACATCAGAAAATGGATATTAATGCGGTAAAAATGTACCAATTCTTATAGCATTATTGTGAAAAGTTATAAATAATTTTCTGGAAACTTTTTCAACTCAAAAGGTAGCATATTTATGACAAACATTTTTGAGTGGTCCCAAAAATCTTTTCAAATATTAGTCTATCATTGAGGAATTGCCTGTATATTTCCATGAATTATCACAGTTATTTAACGAGTTCCAGGTAGTCCTGGTACTCAAAAGAAAATTGACGAGAGTCAAAAAACCATCCAGGAAGTACGTGAAACGGTGTACGCCGCTGCTACTTGGAGGTTCATGCACTCTAAATATAAATAAATACACTGTTAATCCGCATGTCAATGTACCTGACCGATGTATTATTGACGAGACCATCACTAAAATAAATGACCGATTAATTATAGTTTGTAGGCTTCAGACTCGCGTGGCGTATTATCCTCAATATTTATTACCTACAATGAAAGTAGGTAGGTATATAGTACCTATACAGGGTGAGCCCACTGTCGTAAATGACTCCCCAGAGAAATTTGCATATGGTTGAATATTCAGTCACTCTAGACTAGAGTAAAAATTACTAGGTTGATGTTGGCAAAAGCTAGATACAGATAGAAAGTCAAGGGGCTGGACCGCAATCTCACTTTTTCGTTTTTTTTTTGTTCTCGAAAAACGATGGAACCAATTTTGAAACCTATGATGTTTATGAAATTTTGAGTTCTTTGAATGTTGCCGATGAATATCTTCTTTTTTGTCCATAAGCTCATTGAAATACTCATTTAATCAACTAGGTTATTAATGGCAGCGATCAGTGGTCTAAATATTTCAATTCGTGAGCGGAGCGATCTCGAAAGTTAAGGTAGACTTTCGATGGTTGCGGCTACGACAGCGTGCGGCTGCTACCTAAATAATTCAATTAATCGTCACATGAGTTCGTATAATTTGTCCTCAAGTGTATGCACAATTTCACATAGTACGATCAACGCGAGTGCCGTATTCTCGACAAGTGATCTTTCGAAGCGAATACGAACTTCATTGCAAGGTGTGCATTTTTACAGGTAAAAGAGGGACTCGCGCAATGAAGTTCGTATACGTTTTTTAAAGATCACTTGTCCAGAATACAAGGCCAGACTGCTCCTGGAGCGGTCGGGGTGTCAATTCTCGACATCACTCGTTCGACGAACGATACGTTCGTGACATTTTGAGAGTAAATTTCTTGAAATTGTAATGATTTTATCCGTATGAAATGAATTTAAACTTTCGTCCGAACGATTAGTTGACGATTTGGTCAGGAATTAATTTGTTTAGAACTATTTCTTCGATTTTACTCACTCACGAACGTATACGTTCGTGAGCGAGTGATCTCGAGAATTGACACCCGGGTCGCATGGACGCATTATTCGCGATCACAGGCTTCAAGGGGAGATCTGTGTAAAACCACGGCATTCCAAAAGGGTTTAGAAGGCCGTAGTAGAACCATTAAAGCGATGGTCGCACTGGCCGCTACCATAGAAGGTAGCCTACCTTTACTGTGAGGAAATGTCATTTCCTAAACATGAGGAAATGATGTTTCTTCAAAACTGTCAGTGTTCTACATAAAACTTACCTATACAGGTTTGGAAATTCACATCTGAAACATACGATATACAATGCATCAGACAGAGAATTCTTCCATCCAGTTGCACAGATGAATAGTCGAGACAATGACGTGCTGTAACACACTGAATTCCGTTGTCTTATTGCAATATTCTAGTCTTGTCTCTCTCTTATCGTTGAGAGGAGCGTAATTCATTCAGTATGGTAGGCAACAGTAAATACTTGAATCGAGTATTACGGGCAGCCTGACAAATTAAATAATTCTATACGTGTACTGCAGGTTCCCTACTATACTGCGATAAGAGAGAGATAAGACTAGATTATTGCAATAAGACAACGGAATTCATTCAGTTACAGCACTTGATTATCTCGACTATTCATCTGTGCAACTGGAGGAAAGAAAACTCTTTCTGATGCTTTTATCGTATGTTTTCGATTGAATTTCCAAATCTGTATATGCATTTTCGTACTTTCCTTTTGATTTCTTCGGCAATAATTCCGCTTCTGAGGAAGTCCCAGGAAAAGAAAAAGTACCCTCTATTTGTGGATGAAATTATTAGCGATTTTTGTGGACATTGCTCAATATCTGTCAACTTTTTAAAGAATTGGGGAAAAAAGTATGTTTCCCTGGAAGAAAAGCCACATTCCTGTGCTCTGTGTTGCCATCTTCACAGTCGCCTAAGAATGTTAAGCTTTTACTACAAGCTAAACAAATTACTATTTCTAATAATTGAAACTGCCTATTGATGCTCCTTGCCAAGTAGATTACTTTTAAGTTGACCCATAGAATAACTACCAAGTTTCAAGAAGAAAAGAAACCATTGAAACTTCCTACTAGTACACACCGATAAAATGATCTCGTATTACTCAATACCATTTGTTATTGTCACCGCTTATGGATGCAAGCCTGACGGTCAGGTTCAAGTTCAAGAAGAATATTAATTACGAGTGGTTCGGAAGGACTGTAAAAATTCCTGCAAGTGTTCGGAACACTCCCAGTGTCGGCCAGCACTCCTAGGCTTCGTCCTTGTCCGAGGATTGGAAACACGCTTCGACGATCTGTAATCGCTCCGAAGATGCACAAACTGATTGCGAATGTTTACGATCCTCCCACAGGAAGTTCGCGGTGAGCAAACATAGGCGGTACCAAATACATCAGGGTATTTTTTGCAGTTATTTCTAGAGGAAAAGAGCGTTCTATCGTTTTGCCCAAATTTCGATAATTTTCTAATTAGTGGTAGTAGTATACAACTACTCCGTTGGTTTAAGACTCAGGTTTCACATATACACTACCCAAAAAAATTAACGCTCATTCTAAAAACCTGAATTTCAATGAAAGTTAACTCTACATTGACTTTATAACTTATTTTTTATGTCTCTCGGGCAGGTTTTGAACGAAACAAGACACATTAAATGGATGAAAAATTCAGGATTTCACCGAATCTTATGTGAAAGAAGAGAAATAAACAATTTTCAAAATACTGGAATGATGATAAGTGATTTAATACTTAGTATTTCCACCCCTTGCGTTAATTACAGCTTGGCAATGACGGTTCATACTCAAAATGAGTGATCTTAAAATGTTCTGATCTAATCCCTCCTAGATTTCTCTGAGTTGGATTCCTATGTCATTAAGAGTAGCTGTATGATTTTCTGAACTTCTCAGCCTTCTATTGAGGTTGTCTCAAACCTGCTCAATTGAGATCTGGACTTCTTGCTGTGCTGGCCATTCCATTCGAGAGACTTCAACCTCTTCAAGGTACTCCTGAACGATGCGCACACGATGGGGTCTGGCATTATCGGCCATAAAAATGAAATTTTCACCAATGTATGGGGCAAATGGCACTACATGCCCTTCAAGAATGTTCCTTATATACCAATCAGCATTCATAGCTCCATTATCAACGACCACTAGGTCTGTGCGAGCATTCAAAGATATTCCACCCCATACCATAATCGATCCTCCTCCGAAACCAGTAGTATTCAAGAAATTGCACTCAGCATATCTTTCATGTGGACGTCTGTGTACAAGGGAACGTCGATCACAATGCTAGAGGCAGAATCTAGACTCATCTGTGAAGAGAATTTTTTCCCAATCAGCCTCTTCCCAATGGATATGCTCTCTCGCAAAATCCAAACGCGCCCTTCGATGGGCTGGGCTAAGAGCTGGGCCTCTTGCCGCGACACGAGGCCTTAAATCATATTCCCTGAGGCGATTTCTTATTGTCCAAGTGCTAATTTGCACCCCATGAGTTTGCTCAAGCTGATTTTGAAGGAGGCGAGCGGTTGCAAACCGTTGTCTCAACGAAGAAACTCTCAAGTAACGTTCTTGAATGGTAGTTGTTACCCGTGGTCTACCCTGTCCTGGTCTTCGGATTTTCATACCTGTCTCCCTGAATCGCTGCAACATTCTGGACAGCCATTTGCACGGACTGTCAAGCTGCCATTAAGACGTTGAGCTGCAACACTATCAGATCAGAGATGGTGTGGGAAAACTAAAAAGACAGATGAATTACAGAACATTAAGAAAAACAAGGAGGCTGATGATCTCACCCGAGAGAGGTCATCAACTTCATTAATTGGACCAGAACATTAGAAACACCTACAAAAATGAATTCACGAGAAAGGAGGAGACAGGCAGAAAAACACTCCAAAAAATGGCCGAAGGTAGGATGATATCCCATCCCTGAAGCAACTCAAATTTCTGAGATTCGTTAGGACTGTGGAACTGAACTATATAGGGCGAGTACTGTAGACAAACTCAACCTTTAAGGGGCACAATAGACAATGAGGCCGCGGTACACAAGTACCCCTTTAGTGAACCCTGAGTCTTGATGAAAATAGCGAATTTCACTGTCCCCAATTTTGAAAATCAAAAATCAGTCTCTGAGGGAAATCATAAGCATTTTCCCAGTCCTCATTCACAAAACCTCTGATCGAATCTTGTGAAGATGGCACCAGTTTTTTGACCAAATTCATAATAAAAAATGTAGCCAGAAATTTATAGGAATTAGTGACAATCTTCACAGACCTATCGTAACTGGAGCGAATCTAAACTCGTTGATCTTCTTGCAGTTTCCATAACTCGTGTAACGCCCCATGGAATGATTCTACTAACCCACAATACATACCATGAATATTCAAATATAACTTTTCCAACCAACTCATTCAATGTATCATAACCCAGATCCATCAATACATTTTTCGGGTAATTTATTAACGAATATTCTTCTAAATAATGCTATAATTATCACTTACGTTTTTTCACTTGAAGCGTGCCGATTATGTTAATTCCCTAATCTAAATCTTCGTGGTCACTTCAGCATCTTACGAAATACCAAAAAAAGAAATAAATTATCCGATTGTATTTCTTCCGCCTGTTTGAATCAATGAATTCTCCGCCTTAAAAACATGATTAATTAAGGTAGAGTGTATTGATTACTATCGATCTTTTTATTTGGTCGATCAGTATCTTAGTTTTAATGATATATCTTCCTGCCTATAATTGTTTATCGGTAGTTTCCTATAGCTTCTTTCCTGCACTGAATCGGAGGTTTTGAACACTGTCGAAACGCACATCCACTCTGATTTATTGTGGTGCATTTCATTTCATGAAGTTATTTATAGTCGAAACAGAGTTGAAACTTCGATCCCAAAAGTAACTTCAGCTGAAAACTCTCTTTGTAGAATTATTCTTCGGTGAAATCGAACGAGTGGTTCAAAACTATAGGCACACTTGACACAAAATTCGTTATTTACAGACATATTAGCAAAACCATGATGTCTATTACTTTCAAATATTCAAAAGTAAATGATCGATTTCCCTATAAGAGCAAACGTACAAAAACTCTCGAAGTCAAGGCTAATTTTTTCAGAACGTGTAATTCATTGAAAACGTTCAATTTTTTGATTTATCGAATTGTAAAAAATAGAATCAATCGTGAAAGTTACAAAACACACATAGTTCTATCAAAAAATAACAGTTATAAAAGATGATTATGAAGAAGAAGAAGGAGAAAACACATTGAACTTTTGACCCCATGTCCCTCCAGAACTATATCTTTTTCAATTGAGATGAGTTGTGCTGACTTCTTAAATTCCAGTTTTTATATTTTGGCATCTTTCCACACACAACGTCTGTCAGTAATCCAACAAAACTCGAAACAACTTCGAAGAATTCCAGATTAACATGACATGAAAAATGGGCATAAAATCCCATATCAGTATATCGTTTTCTCCAATTCAAAATCGATATTCCCAATCCCTCATTTACAATCCTTTCAACATCAATCATTCTAAAAACTGAACACGAAACCAATTGGCCTTTTATTCTCGACATCATTCGTATTTTGAACGAATAGAACTTCACTGTGATATCTGGGTCGCAAGCTCAATTTTTCTTCACTTACGTATTTTCAATAGGTCCTAGTACACGATGACTCTCAGTTCCACTAATCTCTTTATCGTATAACAAGACGTTAAGTTACATCAACAAAAAGCCATTATTAAGGAACATAAAAGCAGTACTCAGAGCAGTTTTCTCTGGATATTGATTCATGAAACTGTAAAAATACTTCAAGCTAATATTGTAAAAATAATAGACAATCGCAAAAATTCATGATGAAGAAAAAATCACATTGAACTTTTGACCCCATGTTCCTCCAGAACTATATCTTTTCGAATTGAGATGAGTTGTGCTGACTTTCCAAATTCCAGTTTTTATGTTTTGGCATCTTTCCACACACAACGTCTGTCACCAATCCAACAAAACTCGAAACAACAACTTCGAAGAATTCCAGATTAACGTGACATGAAAAATGAGCATAAAACTCCATATCAGTATATCGTTTTCTCCAATTCAAAATCGATATTCCCAATCCCTCATTTCAAACCTTTCAACATCAATCATTCTAAAAACTGAACACAAAACCAATTGGCCTTTTCTTCGCGACATCATTCGTATTTTGAACGAATAGAACTTTACTGTTATATCTGGGTCGAAAGCTCAATTTTTCTTCAGTTACGAATTTTCAATAGGTCCTAGTACACGATGACTCTCAGTTCCAGTAATCTCTTTATCGTATAACAAGACGTTAAGTTACATCAATAAAAAGCCATTATTAAGGAACATAAAAGCAAGTACTCAGAGCAGTTTTCTCTGGATATTAATTTGATTCATGAAACTGTAAAAACGCTTCTAGCTAATATTGTAAAAATAATAGACAATAGCAAAATTCATGACGAACGAAAAAACCACATCAAACTTTTGACCCTATGTTTCCCAGAACTATAAGTTTTCAAATTGAGATGAGTTGTGCTGACTCCTCAAATTCCAGTTTTTGATGGTTTGGCATTCTTCCACACACAACGTCTGTCAGTAATCCAACAAAACTCGAAACAACTTCGAAGAATTCCAGATTAACATGACATGAAAAATGAGCCTAAAATCCCATATCAGTATATCGTTTTCTCCAATTCAAAATCGATATTCCCAATCCCTCATTTACAAACGTTTCAACATCAATCGTTCTAAAAACTGAACACGAAACCAATTGGCCTTTTATTCTCTGACATCATTCGTATTTTGAACGAATAGAACTTCACTGTGATATCTGGGTCGCAAGCTCAATTTTTCTTCACTTACCTATTTTCAATAGGTCCTAGTACACGATGACTCTCAGTTCCAGTAATCTCTTTATCGTATAACAAGACGTTAAGTTACATCAACAAAAAGCCATTATTAAGGAACATAAAAGCAGTACTCAGAGCAGTTTTCTCTGGATATTGATTCATGAAACTGTAAAAATACTTCAAGCTAATATTGTAAAAATAATAGACAATCGCAAAAATTCATGATGAAGGAAAAAATCACATTGAACTTTTGAACCAATGTTTCCCAGAACTATATCTTCTCGAATTGAGATGAGTTGTGCTGACTCCTCAAATTCCAGTTTTTATGGTTTGGCATTTTTCCACACACAAAGCTGCGTCTGTCACCGATCTAACAATACTCGAAACAATTCCAGATTAACATGACATGAAAAATGAACATAAAATCCCATATCAGTATATCGTTTTCTCCAATTCAAAATCGATATTCCCAATCCCTCATTTACAAACCTTTCAACATCAATCATTCTAAAAACTGAACACGAAACCAATTGGCCTTTTATTCGCGACATCATTCGTATTTTGAACGAATAGAACTTCACTGTGATATCTGGGTCGCAAGCTCAATTTTTCTTCACTTACGTATTTTCAATAGGTCCTAGTACACGATGACTCTCAGTTCCAGTAATCTCTTTATCGTATAACAAGACGTTAAGTTACATCAACAAAAAGCCATTATTAAGGAACATAAAAGCAGTACTCAGAGCAGTTTTCTCTGGATATTGATTTGATTCATGAAACTGTAAAAACACTTCTAGCTAATATTGTAAAAATATTAGACAATTGCGAAAATTCATGAGGAAGGAAACACATTGAACTTTTGACCCCATGTTCCTCAGAACTACATCTTCTCGAATTGAGATGAGTTGTGCTGACTCCACAAATTCCAGTTTTTATGGTTTGGCATTTTTCCACACACAAAGCTGCGTCTGTCACTGATCTAAAGTCGCATCCACACTATGCCGAACAATATCATTCGACACGTTCGGGGGACACGTTCGATTCGACAATCGGTGTGGACGTGTCGAACGATAAACGTTTCGACTCAGTTGTGAGCGAGCATTGAAAGTGAAAGGAAGTTCAATTTAGAGAGAGACGGCATGTGAATACGCAGCGCTTTTGAATGCAACTGAACCCCATTCGGCCCATTCGACAGTCGACACGTCCAGACTGAATGATTCGATTCGACTTCCTTTGACCGGGACCGCGCTCAGTCGGGTTGGAAGCGACATGATTCGATTCGACTTCTACAACGTCCACACTTATTCGACTTTGTCGAACGACACAAGTCGAATGATGTCGTTCGGCATAGTGTGGATGCGACTTAACAATACTCGAAACAACTTCGAAGAATTCCAGATTAACATGACATGAAAAATGAGCATAAAATCCCATATCAGTATACGTTTTCTCCAATTCAAAATCGATTTTCCCAATCCCTCATTTACAAACCATTCAACATCAATCATTCTAAAAACTGAACACGAAACCAATTGGCCTTTTATTCGCTACATCATTCGTATTTTGAACGAATAGAACTTCACTGTGATATCTGGGTCGCAAGCTCAATTTTTCTTCACTTACGTATTTCAATAGGTCCTAGTACACGATGACTCTCAGTTCCAATAATCTCTTTACCGTATAACAAGACGTTAAGTTACATCAACAAAAAGCCATTATTAACGAACATAAAAGCAGTACTCAGAGCAGTTTACTCTGGATATATTTGATTCATGAAACTGTAAAAACACTTCTAGCTAATATTGTAAAAATAATAGACAATTGCGAAAAATCATGATGAAGGAACAAACTGCATTGAACTTTTGACCCCATGTTCCTCCAGAACTATATCTTTTCGAATTGAGATGAGTTGTGCTGACTTCTCAAATTCCAGTTTTATGTTTTGGCATCTTTCCACACACAACGTCTGTCAGCAATCCAACAAAACTCGAAACAACTTCTAAGAATTCCAGATTAACATGACATGAAAAATGAGCATAAAATCCCATATCAGTATATCGTTTTCTCCAATTCAAAATCGATTTTCCCAATCCCTCATTTATAAACCTTTCAACATCAATCATTCTAAAAACTGAAACGAAACCAATTGGTCTTTTATTCGCGACATCATTCGTATTTTGAACGAATAGAACTTCACTGTGATATCTGGGTCGCAAGCTCAATTTTTCTTCACTTACGTATTTTCAATAGGTCCTAGTACACGATGACTCTCAGTTCCACTAATCTCTTTATCGTATAACAAGACGTTAAGTTACATCAACAAAAAGCCATTATTAAGGAACATAAAAGCAGTACTCAGAGCAGTTTTCTCTGGATATTGATTTATGTAACTATAAAAGACCCTTTCATCTTTGTCCGTTTGAAATTACAGCGTTTCTTGAAAATTGGTTGCTTTCACGACTGATGGAACATGTAGATTTTTTCATGGATCATAGATTGATGATGTGGTTGATGATTTCCGACGTCTATGCTCTATGCAGCTGTCGTCTGTGTCATGGTTGTATGGTCTCCAAGGTGCCCAGGGTACAATATGGAGTGTCATCTTGGAGAAATTGATTTAGAAATCTGTTGAGGAAAAGGAAGCTATTCTATAAGTTGCTCTGTATGTTTTATTGTAAACTTTCATTATGTCTGGCGAATTAAGAACTGAATATTGTCGGAGAGTTATTTCCTCTTGTATGAAACCTTATATCTGGGTATCAGAATAGTTTTTTTTTTGTGATTCTATGGGAAATTCGTTCAATTTTACCATACCGTGTAAAGTGAATTCCTATGGGTAATAGATACAGGGTGAGGCAGAGCAACTTGCAGATTTATAAATTCAATTGAATAAAAGCTTCTGCAAATATCGATATAGTACGTCACAAAAATTGGTTTTTCCTCTCAACTCCTGCAGTTTTTGAGATATTCAGTCTAAATTTGGAATGCGAGCTATTTTCAACAGTCCCCATCATTGCATGTCCTGAATCTTAACTAGAATCTACAGGGTGGTTTCTTTTCCGGAGCCATGTCTCCTTTTTCCCTCTCAAACTTTTTTGTGGTACGCCACTGGTCAGCGTGAAATCACTTTTTGATATCTTCATTCAATTCGAAAACTTTTTTGACTTCTGTGATTTTTTCGTATCTTTAACCGTTTTTGAGTAAAAAACTATTGAAGGATTGTATGTTATTTGCTGAATAAAAAAATAATAGAAATAATCTATAGGTATGCCCAAGATTTGCTTTCATTTTGATAGCTCGTCATCTGAGACTCAACTTAACCCTTTGACTACCATAATTACAATTTGTTGGTGAATTTTTGAAATCATCCTAATGTAAGGTGGAAATGAATCAAAAATAATAGTACATACCTATTTTTCCAAAAAAAATATTAGTTTTTGAAAAATGTTGGTGGTTTCACAAAGTAACCACTGGGAGTTTGCGGAAAATATTTTTATTGAATTATTTGGAGTGATATTTCACAAAACAATTTTTTTTACCTCTGATGAGAAGCAGATGGTATTTCCTCAATCAAACCAAAAATCTCATCATCGGTCATACTCAAAAGATTATGGAATGACCAAAAGTTTTTTGTTTCCTGGAAAAAAATATTTCCAATAAGTTCCAGAGGTTTCGCAGAGTAACCACAGAAAACAAGCCGCATGATTTCGAAAAATTTGATGATAAATCGAATTTTTCGAGATTATTCAATGCATATATCTCTATTCTATCGATAAAAGTACTCACCATCCATTGCACACGCGAATCACCACTTTATTTTCAAGTAAAACATCGAAAATCGTCCAAAACAACATACGTTACTGTAAACAGTGGAAAATGTGCTGCCTGTGAAAGGATCGACAAATTTCAGGTGCTGCTTTTAATGCTCATCAATAGATGACACCACAGGCGAGCAATTCAAACAGCGGTTTCAAAGATATACCACTGGTATTTGAGAAACAAACTATCGAATATGCGGTTTCACCGTGAAACCTGTGGTAGCGAAAGGGTTAAGTTCATTCAGCGAATGCATACAATTGTTCAATAATTTTTTCTTCAAATACGGTCGGAGATACGAATAAATTACAATACCTAGTCAAAAAAGTTTTTTAATTCTACAAAGATATGAGAAATTGACTTCACGCCTACTGAAAAAATTGAGTGGAAAAAAGGAGACATTCTTCCGGAAAAGAAAACACCATGTGAATTCTAGTTAAGATTCAGGACGTGCAATGATGGAGACTGTTGAAAATAGCTCGCATTCCAAATTTGGGTACTGAATATCTAAAAAACCAAGGGCGGATTTACGGGGGGGGGTAATGGGAGTAATTACCCCTCCCCATGAATATCGAAAACCTAAAGAAAAGTTACGCAACGTGGTGTACCTATTTCATTTGTTTGTTTTTTTTACTAATATTACTTTACTACTATTTTTCTTATTATTTTATTCCTCCTAAATATTTTGACTACAGTTTTTTCAAGATTTGAACCTGATTTATCGATCTTGAATCAATACTACCTCCCATGAAAAAAAGCTATATCAGCCTTGTAAAAAACTGCTGGAGATTTGAAGAAGAAACAATTTTTTTTTTAATTTTAACACCCTGTAGCTCCGTAACGAAGCTTTTGCGGACCCTAATTTTTATAGACTTTTTTCTTGAAATTATATGTAGATCCCCTTAGGTTGTGACATACTATTGGTATTAGTCCCTAATGGAAAACCCTATATAAGGTATGGACATTGGCGTATAATAGTTAGGAACAATATTTTTTCTACAAGCGCTTATACGAGATCGATTTCAACACACAGATCAAATGTGAATTGATCATTCTAAATACACATAATATAATGACAATGTATTAATTCTTATTCACATGCCGTTTCCATAGTAATGTCGTCAGTGGCATAGAGATATATCATTATTAAGTTTATTCTTTAGAAAAAGCGTGCGAGAAAAACCCTTGCTAATCCATTACCACACTCATTTGCGTACGGTAATGGAATAGCAGGGTTTTTTTCCACACTGTTTGGCAATGTGACTCTTTACGAATTGAAATACGTGCGGGAAAGAGAATGAAAGTGCACGCTTGTAGAAAAAAGTTTTATAAGTTGTATAAGTCTATGAGTATGGCAGAAATGAGAGAATTATTTACAGAAAAATAAGAAAATGAATCGTCGACTCAAACATTCATTCTGTAAAAGCATCACAAATCGGTCGCTTTGTTACGGTGCTAAATTGAATATATCGATTTCTCCAGGTCCTCTCGGTTCCTAGGAAAATTGAGGTCAACCACATGCAGCGCAGTCAGATGTTCTACATTGGAAATGGTCCAGATGCTGAGTTCACATCTACCTCGCCAGGAAATAGCTACTCAGAAATTGGATTATCTGAATTATCACACAAATTATTGTTCTTTTCGGTTTCGTGTGATTCTTCTGCACAAATAGTTTGATGATTTGTACGCGCTTGTTTCTGGTGGAACAGCTTGAAATTGTTTTGTCCAAACGACTGTTATTTTCAAATTTGAGCTAGAAGTAGCTACTACACTGACCGGCAAAATTATCGATCCACTCAAAAATTCGATGAAGTTTGTTAATTCATAAATATGTTATTTCATGTCCGATTCAAATGAATTTTTTTTCCAATTATAGGTATGTTCATCCTTAATTAATCACCAGTTTCGAATTTCAGAAAGACTTGGCGTACGTCATTTTATATGGGATAAAATCAAATCTGTTTTTTACCCTAACTTTAAAACCACACCTGGTGTGTTCCAGTTGTTCCACCGTGTGATTTCTTAGTTCATCATCAAGACACATCTTCTCTTGACAATTTAATTCTTATTCTGTATCGACTCACTGGGAAATCAAGGGAAATAAAGAGTTTTTGGATAGGGAAGAAACTGAAAGAGGAGTACCCTGGAAGAATCTACCAGTAATTGATAATTTCAGAAAGTTTTTTTGGACCTTTCTACATTGTCGCCTCAGGAAACAAATGATGAGTATTTGCTTAACAGAAATTGACGTGTAGATCCTGTGGGGAAAAATCAAAAACTACTGTTCACTCAGTTGCGAAGTTAGCTCTGATTGGGGGTACAGTAGACCTTAAGCTCGCAGTGACAGGTAACCAACCATTGTAAAGAACTATTGAATGCATCGAATGAATAATATTCCTCTCCATTCTAGACACATCGAAAAAACCAGACAATTTCACACATATAAACGTGTTCATATCTTTCCATACATACCATAAACAACCGATCGATAGATCAAAGAAAATTAATGCGATACTACCGTTCCATACCGACTCCGCATTCGTTCTATGTTCCAGAAACCTCCGCGATCATCGATCAATGACCATTTTCTTCTTCTTATGATGAATGGACTCCATCAAGTAGCTGTTAATAATGAACCGTGATATCAGGAAGTCAAGGTAACCGCGCCATTCACATATGGTCTAGCGGTAATTTCGAATATAATATTAGCAAATATTGTTCAAGTTGGCGTTGAACGATGGCAAATCCCAATTACGTTTTGTTTAACTCCGCTAATCAGAGCGGGAGAATCTAATGTTTATTCAGCAATCAGAACACTTTGTATGTACATTTATGCCGCGATTTTTAGTGCTGAATCGCAGCTATCAGGAAATCATTTACGGGATTGATTAAAATTCCGGATGTTCTAAATGGTTGTTATCTGGCTGTAATGGGGGCCACTGACTCTCAGCAGAAGAACTGAATGGGCCATTGGTATGACTGCATTATTCACACTGAGGTGAATCTGTATGCAAATATGTATGTCTGTCTGTTTATGATGAATGTATCGTGAGAATTATTCTAGAATTATGGAGTGGTATACCTTCTTCTGAAAGGAATTTTTTATGTCCTCAGAAAGTATTGAATGGATTAACGTATAACAAGTTCATTCACTTTTAGGCGAATGGCATTTGTGACCATAGTGTGAACAGAACCATAGAAAATTTAATTGAAATATTGAAAAGAATAATCTTTATATTTACATATTAAGATATCCGAATTTTTTGTGAATCGAGACTGATACACTGAATGCAAAATTTCAAGAGGATCCCATCATCGGAACCATAAAATTAATTTTTTTTTCATTTATTGTGTCATAGAAAAAACCTCATTTTCAGCTATAATTTGAGCCAGAACAGGTTATCGCAGAACAAGCTGTGGTAGTAAAATTTGTAGCAAATTTTATGTACTTTCATTTTATATGAAAAGGTTTTTCACGAAAAGTTGACAGTTTCCGAGTAATAAGCAAAAAACTGACCAAGAATGAGATTTGCATTCTTTTTTTTGTGTTTTTTTTCTATGTTCCGTCACGAAATTTCGTAAGCAAACCTCAGATTCGGATTCAGCACCCCAAAACACATAAAAAATGGATATCAAAACTATACTACAACTTTTCTTTTAAGCACACATATTTGTATTATATGAAAAAACTTTTTGTTACATTTTTGGACGAGCTATCATATCCTGAAGTCTTGCGTAGGTATATATTATGAAACATGCTGTAGTTTTCAAGATCCCCTGACTTCACAACGATCTGCTTGATTCTTAGGTACATGAATAAATTATAAACGTGTAGGAACAAACCATATACTTATTCTCATCCATAACATAATATCTCAATCCATTCACTGATCGAAAACTGAAAAACTTTCATTATCGATGGCAATACCGACAACGTACTATTAAAAACTAAAAAGTATCCAGAGAATGGATCATTTTCACGAAATAAGAAATAATCATAGACCGGCAACATGACGTGTATACCGTTACATACATTCCCGAAATAAAAAGTAGCTATTTACTTAGTACAATAATGTCCATGATATACCATATGCTGAACAAGGCTTCTTTCTCTAGAATATAATACTTTCGGAGTTACGGTATTTCACTGAACCAATTATATGCCTATTATAATTCATTTTTGAACGTGTTTTCTAGATCATGAGGTATAACTGAATCGGTCGTCTTTTAGCTCATCGTGCGATGGTTCTTCTTGTAGAGAAAGTTTTGTGTGAATTATAGAATTATGTTGGTTTTGGTTAAAATGGTATAAATGTTTATTGCTCTTTGTAATGAGTCCAGAAGGAAAATTTTATTGAGATTTTAATGGCTTTGAGTGAGAAAGTGAAATACATGAAGGAGATTATTTTCTTAATTGTTTTTTTTCTGATCGAATCAATATTGAGCCATATCGCCTTAGTTACCATATATCAAAACATACTCATATTTCCTAAGGAAATATGAAACGTCAAGTCATATTTTACAAAAAATAGTATAAGTAATATGCAACCTTATACATCAGAAAGAAATCATTTGGTGCTTCTATCAAGAATTTCTTGATTTGTCCCCGGGACAACACTGCTGATTTTTTTGGAACGTATTCTTTATTTTTGTTCTTAACAAAAACTTCCACTTCATCGAATAATTTGACATTCATTTTTTCCTTGAAATGTAGCATGGACCTTAACATAGATAATTGTTTCCATCACGTGTTTGGTGAATATTTCTGCGACTGGAGATCGAATGAATTAATCATACATTGAAAATAACAAGAATCAAAGTAACATACCAAATTTTCAAAATATGCCCTCAAAATATTTTCGCTGACACCGTCCATCAAAGTTTTTCTTTTCCACTCCTGAAAGCCATGATACACTTTATATTGGCAGCTTTAGATTTGGCCGGAATAAAATATTCACGGGCTTTCGCCGCTTGAGTTTCGACCATAGACCTAATAATTATATATAATAATAATTATAGATCTATGGTTTCGACGTAGTTCGACATTATTTCAATAATTTTATTTCTGACAAGAAGTCAATATAAAACCAGTCAACCATGATTTTCACAAACACGGCCCCATAGAGATAGAATAGTATATTATATCTCTATGCACGGCCCATAGCAACGTTAAAAATCCAATTAATTCAAAAATTTACAATCTAATATGAATTTTAAGAACGATATTGTTTCAATCAGAAAAAAAACTATTGATTACAACACGAGAAATATACTATTTATATTTCTCTAGTTGTAATAATAGCTATTTAAATACTCTCCCATTAACTTATAATGGAAATAGAGTTCAACTGTCAGAAACAATAAAAAACAATAAGCTCAAAGAAAGTTTTCGGTAATTGTTTTCAGCGTGAATTACTTGACCAAAGAACAAATCCAATTCAGAAATCAATAAAGTACCGCTAGGCTTAGAAATCGAATAGAATTATCATTTGATGAGAATTTTTCTCATCACGACTCACAGGTGTAAACAACGAATTTTTGCACGCTCAAGCTTTGGCGTGCTATGTTTAACTATTCCCACACCTATTCGTAATACGTAATTTTGTTCTTTTCACTTCTTGAAAATCGGAGAACACATTAGTGTTGGGAATATTGATGAGATGCATGCACTTATGAGCGCAGTGAAGAAAGTGTTGATCACATATTATCGATTAATGCTTAAAACGTAATTAAGTTTCACTTGACGAAGGAATTCAATGCAATAATGATTGGCGTTTGTAAAATGAATTTTTTCACAACTATGTAACTATTTTCAGCTATATTTTTCCTCGAAAAGTGTCACGAAGCAGGTGAATGTAAGAAAGAGAAGTTATTTCAATGAAAAAGTAACCCTTCCATTTTAATAATCCATCTTAATATTTCAACAAATCCAATTTCTAGACGCTGTCGAAAGTACTTTGCTGAGGTTTGTATATATTCATCACCGCATCCACTGAAGTTATGATCAAAAAGGTGAGCATCGAGAATGGAAAAAGGAATACACTACCCAAAACTTCAAAGTACGTAGATACCGTCCAATCATTCTGATCGTTATATGTGGACAAGTTGAACAATTTTTTTGAACCAGCCCTTCAAGACTTTGATGGATACAATCGGGACACTTGGTTTCATCAAGACGGGACCACTTGTCACACCTCAAATCGGTCTTTACCTGTTATTCAGGCGCTTTTTCCTGAAAAATTGATTCTTCTATGCCGCCCCAGAAGTCCGGACTTGACAGCTTGTGACTTTTACTTATGGGGATACCTCAAAAGTGTAGACTGTAGACTCTTCTGTTGAAACCACTTGGCAATTTCGAGTAAAGTGTATGGGATTCGACCAACTAAGTGATAACCACAAAGCCGGTGCAAAAAGGTTAATCATCCCTTTTCCCTATCCCAAAAGCCTCTTCTGCTACCAGATTAGCTCTCGCCTTCTCCAGAAACTCCTTCTTATAGGTACATTTTCCTATACCACAGAAGGGGTTTGGGCCAATGAGTGGCATTCGGGCGCCCTCTTTGACAAGTGTATTGAGCTCTACGTTTCCTTTGATTCCCGAATGGCCTGAAGCCCAGGTTAAAAACACCTTTTTTTTCTTGCCTACCTCATTGGGTTTGTTCCGTTACTCCTAGATCATCTTTGAGTCGATGACGTAGGAGCTCAGTGCTTTAATAGCATCTTGATTATCTGAATGTATAGCTGTGTCGCACTTCTGATAGTTTGTTTCCAGATTTATGTCTAGACATCTTCCAATAGCTAAGAAGTCCGCTTGAAAGACGCTCATACATGAGCCTAGCGGCAGTGCACACTTGGTACAGCGCCAGCTCCTCTAGAGTTTTTGGAACCATCTGTATACCATTTTGCGGTATTTTCTTTGAGGTTATAGTCGGTGTATTCCCGTTCTCATTCCTCTCTTCTACTTTGCAATGTCCTGAAGTTTTTATCAGTGCTTATTTTCTTGATCATTACATCACTAGGGAGGTTCGCAGATGAGACGTAGTTGTTCAGAGATGACCAGACTCTCTTTATTATTTCATTTCAAAATCGACTCACTCCTATTGAAATATTCCCCATCATAGAGAACTTTCTTCGAATCTTATCAAGCTCACTTTCCTAGCGCATTCTGTGAATCTACCGGAGATGAAAACGCCTGGAGCTAGCACGCACCTAGTGGTACCAACAGAAGATAATAATAGTGCAGCGTTTGGAATTCGAGAGCGATCGAATCGGATGTTCATTGTCTGCCGAAAAAAATCACGTTTAATTCCGTGAACCACGTGCGTTGCATTGTTATGCGTGAAGCTGGTCATCTGAAAAATTAATTTCTACCGCATTTCGTGTTGCATAAGTCTACGTAGCGATGATTTGTTGTTGGAGAGAGGTTGTGGGACTGATATTTCAATCAATTTGTTTTAGATTAATGGAGTTTTGTTCGTGGTGATGAGGAAAACCTACTATGCTCAGTTTAATGCTGCCAACGGTTCGATAAGAATTGATTGGGAGTAAGGTTCACTTTGAAAAGAAATACGAATGATGAACATTTTGGTTTTGATGTTTTGGAATTTGGAATGTGTTCATTGTGATTAATTACATTTGGAACTAGATTGTAGATTGTAGAGAGGGTTATATTATACTTCTGAGAGGACTTCTTCCTCTGATTATCCTATCCAAGAAATCTTGCGCAGGCTCGCAAAGGCTAGGCATTCTGTAACTAAGTGAAGAGGAGTTTCCTCCACTTCTAGTTTGTTCTATGCCGTAAATGTCTTTCCGTTGGAGCGAAAAAATCACCCTTAAATTCGTAACAAAATATCTAAATATCTCGAACATGAATGTTAATTTCGCTTCAAAGAAATCGCGTAAAAAGTTGTGCGTTGCCAGTTGTTCATTCGCTTGCCACTTGTGAACTCTACTCGACCAAAGTGCGAAAGATAGTAGCTACTAAATTTCTCACTACTCGACTAAGCTACTAGCGTAGTGCGAACAAGACTTAAGGGTTATGAAGACTTCAATCTAGAAATTCTAGAATTTGAGATGAAAGATGCATACTGAAAGCTATTCTAAAAGTATGTATGTCTCTAGGAATTTCTGAACGGCATGCGAAAACTCAAACTCCTCTCCAATTTCTTTTTCAAAATTATATCCTTCCGAAAAAAATCACATGCTTAAACTACGAAGCATATCACCGAGCATGATAGTCCAGATACAACCATCTTCTTCCGCTCTAGCCAATAAGAGTTCAAAACCCTCATCACCGCATATTCTTTCCAATTTACACCGTTAAATATATTTATAAGATAAGGAAGCAGAGAAAAGCTTGTTCCTCTTCATTTATAACCGCATTATCCTATTTGCAACGTTTGTTTATTATCATTTCACGCCATTGACTGCACAAATCTCTTTGTGCATGCAGAAATCAACAATCTAAGCGCTATAAACTTCTAGCTTCCTCGTGATGCAGCTGCGAACGAAACTTTCAAAGCTCCGATTTATTTTTACAACCAACCTACAACCTTCTTTATTTTCGTGACGCAATATTTCGGTGTCAAGTCGGCCGGCTATTCTTCCTGGTACTTTCATCAATTGTTTTGTTGGAGAGCGGAATACACTGCTCCAAAACTCTGAGGAATTCGAAGAAGATGGTGTGATTTTTTTCATTCATAAGAATTCCATTTGTACATTTGAAGATGGTTTTCAGTATTCACGATGTTATTTTGTGTTTAGTTCTCTTGAAGATAAGTCGTTTGATTGTTTATTTCCAACTGTTTTTAGAAAAACATAATATAATAATCATTATTACTTGAGATTTTCAGGGTGTCTTACGTTCCCAAATGCTAACCAGCTAAATCGTAGAGGTGGCCATTCCAATTTTTTCTCGATATCCCAGATAAAACGAAACCAATCGAAATAAAATAAATTTTTCGGTCACATGCAAGATTTTCATAATAAGCCTTTTGAAAGTTTTGTGGCCATAGTGTCAACAGAACCATAGAAAATTCAATTGGAATATTGAAAAGAAGAATCTTTATATTTCCGTAACAAGATAACCGATTCGAGTGAAATTTATTTCGTGAATGTAAATTGATATACTGAATGATCATGCAATATTTCAAGAAGATCGCATCATCTGAACTCAGCATGAATCTTAAGTCTAATACAGAATTTTGAGGAAATAGCATTACTGCTCCACCAATGACGAGCGCACAAAAGCACCAGCTCAGAGCTTTTCATGAATTTTTAGGGTGGCTGCCGGGAGCAACTTCAGATAATCAGTTATGTTACTTGACGATCTGCTATTTCCCCCAATGATCACGAAACAAGCCACTATGTATACGATACGATATTTTAATAGAAAATATAAGGAATATATTATAAATCACCCAATTCAGAAATGAAATCCGTGAATTTACCCTTTGCTCCCAGCTGCTATATTGAAAAGCTGATCATGACAGATCGGAATACTGCCTCTGAAAGATTCAGATTCGAAAATACCCAACAACCCAACATAACAGCATCAAACCAAATAATAACATCGGTTCTGAATAAAATGATAATTCACCTACATTTGGTGGTGCTATAGAAACGCAGTGGGGTCCATCTATGGTGGCCAATGTTTCAGTTTTTGAATGATTTACAGAATATGATTTCGATCATGCTGAAATTTTGCATTCATTACTTAGCATGAATCTCAAGGCCTATACAAATTTCGAGGTAATAACCTTTTTGTTTCGCCAATAAACGAGCGCTCAAAAGCACCTGCTCAGAGCTTTTCCAAATTTTTAAAATTTTTATACAGTGTTTTTGGTCATGACTCAGCAATAATTTAAGGGCATCAAATATACATAATTTCACAAATGAATTCTTCCATAGTATGTTCTCTCGAAATCAAGAAATGTAAAATAAAATAAAACACACTATTGTTGTTTATTAAAATCTTTGGCTATCGATTTCGGAATATTATTCCATCATCAGGCCAGCTGAAAGTATACAAATATAAAAACATGTATTTATCTAGGCGAGAGTATGCAACTTACTGTCTTGAATAAAATGAACAGAAACTGTTTAAAAACATTAAAATATTAAAAATGGTTCTCCTCGGTCAGAATTGTTAAAATTTGAATTTTAGTCAACCTTTATTATTGATGTATCTTTCTTGTGGGAATGTCAACTGAATCTGGAACTATAGGATGTGCGAAATGTGATATCTAATATGTTATTATCGGTGGTCTATTGGTGGCGGGAATTTTTGAATTTTATTTATTGTTGTTTTTCAAGAATCTATGAGTTTAAAAATACTTCTTCTGTCGAATTCTATTTATCATTAAGTAAAAATTGGTTGTCTTTATTTTTTAAAATTTCTAGTTGTTCAAGTAATATTATTTTATGGTAGTTATTTTCTTTATGAAGTATTTTCAGATTATTTAATGTGATATGATGTCCGGTATCGTTTAAATGTGTGCCTAAAGCGGAATGGGGTTGATTTCTTTTATGTTCTTTGAATCTTTTTTCTACATTACGAGTTGTCATTCCTATGTAAAATGAAGGGCAGTTTGTGCATGTTATCTCATAGACTCCGCTGGATTGTTCGAGTTTAGTTTTCATTTTATTATTAATCAGTATATCTGCTATTGTTCTGTGTCGTTTACTTGTTAGTGTGTAATTGTATTTCTCTAAAGTATGTTTTTATTTTCATGTAGATCTTTGTAGTATGGTGTTGATATGAAATATTTCCTGATTGGTGTGTGGGGGTAGATCTTATCTAGAATTATTTTTCTTTTCATTGATGTTAGAATTTCGTCGATATATGATCTAGAATATTCATTTTCTCTGCCTATTTGGTATATTATATCTAGTTCTTTCTTATAATTTTCTGGTGTTAGAGGGGTGTTAAAAGTCTATGAAATAAAAATCTAAATGCGGCTCTCTTCATTGTGGGTGCGTGGTATGAGCTAAAAGGAATGATGGTATTAGTTTGTGTTGGTTTCCTGTAGATTTCGAAAAGAAAAACATTATCGTCTTTTAGTGTTATGCTCAGATCTAGGAAATTCAGTGAATTTGCTATGGCGTGTTCTATGGTGAATTTAATTTTATATTTGGAGTTGATTTCTTGGTAGAATTCTTCAAGTTCAGCGTTTGTTCCTGACCATAAGCAAAAGATGTCGTCCACGTATCTTTTCCATTATTATGTTTTTACTATGTGGTAGGAGCATTATTTGTTTTTCTACGTGATCTACATAGTTATCCGCTAGAGTCCGCTAGATGGTAGGCCCATGGGTAATCGTCTTTCATAGTATATAATTTTTCGTCAAATATGAAAAAGTTTTGTTCGGTTATTAACTGACTAAGTTTCATTATATTTTCTATATCCTCAGTTTCCAAATTTAAGCTGTTATCGTTGCTTTGATGAGTTGTAATTGTTCTCTGAGTAAATTGAGGGATTCATTAATTGGGACGTTGGTATAGAGGTTAACTATGTCAAAGGATAAAATCATATATGTTTTATCGGATTTTAATTCGAGGGATTGAATTTCCTTATAGTTCTAGAGAATTTTTTATGGAACAATTCGATCTGTATTTTAGTTTTCTATTGAAGAAGTCATTAATAAATTTTGAAATTTTGTGACATGGGGATGATATTGCCGAAATTATTGGTCTTATGCTCTTATCTGTTTTATGAAGTTTAATTGTGCTGTACATTTTTGGTAATTGTGGGTTCTTTTCTTTCAAAGTATGATTGTTTCGCTGAATTTTTTCAATGTTGGAAGGGTTGTTTTCAAGGTATTGTTTACTTTGGTTGAATATTTTTGTAACGGGTTATTTTTACATTGTATTATATTATTTTTCGGTGAAAAATTTGAGTGTTTTCTCGATGTACATATTCTTTTCTAACAATACTAGTCCTGCGTTTTTGTCAGCTTTAGTTAATATTAGGTTGTTGTCATTTATTTTCTCTCGTATTGTTTTTATAGTTGTTGCTATTTGTTTATTGTTAATGACTTGTTTTTTGTTGCATACTCTTACCTTTTCATTTTTATAAGGATAAGGTCCTCCGTTAAAGCATCAGTCACTTTTTGGTAATCTGGGTTTTTCCTTATTTGAACTTCCAGGTCAACTGCAGTCTTGTGAACATTCATATTTTTAGGAACCGGTGCGAATTTATGTCCCAGGTTCATTGTTCTCATTTCTTCCTCGTTCAGAGTTATATTGAGAGGTTCGTGAATTTGTTTTAAAATTCATGGGGCTTTGGTGTATCAGGATTTACCAGGTGGTTCTCTATTTGTCTCTGTCTGGGTGTGTTCTTTTCTTTTTCCTCGATTAGTTTTCTGAGTTTAATTTTCCTCTTTCTATCTGCTTCCCAGTTTTGAATAGAATACATCTTCTTCTATTGTATCGACTAAAATCTGGTATTCTAAGGTATGTAGATATTTTTGTAGGTGATGGTGAAAGAATTTAAGCTTACTGTCGATGATTCCTGATTGTTTATATTGTCTTCTTATTTCTTTCTTAAGTAGTGTTGACTGTATTTGGTTCTTATTGTAGTTAGATGGTATTTTGATGTTTAGAAATTTTGGTGTGACATTATTCTTTTGCATTGTTGGAGAAAATGTATATGGTTGTTGATGCGATGTCTTTTGTTCATTGTATACTTCAGGTGTTGGAAGACTTTGGATAGCTCCAATTTTTCAATTTTACAAATGAATTCTTCCATAGTATGTTCTCTCGAAATCAAGAAATGTAAAATAAAAAAAACACACTATTGTTGTTGTTATTAAAATCTTTGGCTATCGATTTCGGAATATTATTCCATCATCAGGCCAGCTGAAAGTATACAATATAAAAACATGTATTTATCTAGGCGAGAGTATGCAACTTACTGTCTTGAATTAAATGAACAGAAACTGTTTAAAAACATTAAAATATTAAAAATGGTTCTCTCGGTCAGAATTGTTAAAATTTGAATTTTAGTCAACCTTTATTATTGAGTATCTTTCTTGTGGGAATGTCAACTGAATCTGGAACTATAGGATATGTGCGAAATGTGATATCTAATATGTTATTATCGGTGGTCTATTGGTGGCGGGAATTTTTGAATTTTATTTATTGTTGTTTTTCAAGAATCTATGATTTAAAAATAACTTCTTCTGTCGAATTCTATATTATCATTAAGTAAAAATTGGTTGTCTTTATTTTTTTAAATTTCAAAATTCTAGTTGTTCAAGTAATATTATTTTATGTAGTTATTTTCTTTATGAAGTATTTTCAGATTATTTAATGTGATATGATGTCCGGTATCGTTTAAATGTGTGCCTAAGCGGAATGGGGTTGATTTCTTTAATGTTCTTTGAATCTTTTTTCTACATTACGAGTTGTCATTCCTATGTAAAATGAAGGGCAGTTTGTGCATGTTATCTCATAGACTCCGCTGGATGTTCGAGTTTAGTTTTCATTTTATTATTAATCAGTATATCTGCCTATTGTTCTGTGTCGTTTACTTGTTAGTGTGTAATTGTATTTCTCTAAAGTATTTTTAATTTTTTCATGTAGATCTTTGTAGTATGGTTGTTGATATGAAATATTTCCTGATTGGTGTGTGGGGGTAGATCTTATCTAGAATTATTTTTCTTTTCATTGATGTTATAATTTCGTCGATATATGATCTAGAATATTCATTTTCTCTGCCTATTTGGTATATTATATCTAGTTCTTTCTTATAATTTTCTGGTGTTAGAGGGTGTTAAAAGTCTATGATAAAAATCTAAATGCGGCTCTCTTCATTGTTGGGTGTGCGTGTATGAGCTAAAAGGAATGATGGTATAGTTTGTGTTGTTTCCTGTAGATTTCGAAAAAAAACATTATCGTCGTTTAGTGTTATGCTCAGATCTAGGAAATTCAGTGAATTTGCTATGGCGTGTTCTATGGTGAATTTAATTTTATATTTGGAGTTGATTTCTTGGTAGAATTCTTCAAGTTCAGCGTTTGTTCCTGACCATAAGCAAAAGATGTCGTCCACGTATCTTTTCCATATTATTATGTTTTTACTATGTGGTAGGAGCATATTGTTTTTTCTACTGATCTACATAGTTATCCGCTATGAGTCCGCTAGATGGTTTAGGCCCATGGGTAATCCGTCTTTCATAGTATAATTTTTCGTCAAATATGAAAAAGTTTTGTTCGGTTATTAACTGACTAAGTTTCATTATATTTTCTATATCCTCATTTCCAAATTTAAGCTGTTATCGTTGCTTTGATGAGTTTGTTAATTGTTCTCTGAGTAAATTGAGGGATTCATTAATTGGGACGTTGGTATAGAGGTTAACTAGGTCAAAGGATAAAATCATATATGTTTTATCGGATTTTAATTCGAGGGATTGAATTTCCTTTATTAGTTCTAGAGAATTTTTTATGGAACTTCGATCTGTATTTTAGTTTTCTATTGAAGAAGTCATTATAAATTTTGAAATTTTGTGACATGGGGATGATATTGCCGAAATTATTGGTCTTATGCTCTTATCTGTTTTATGAAGTTTAATTGTGCTGGTCATTTTTGGTAATTGTGGGTTCTTTTCTTTCAAAGTATGAATTGTTTCGCTGAATTTTTTCAATGTTGGAAGGGTTTTTTCAAGGTATTGTTTACTTTGGTTGAATATTTGTAACGGGTTATTTTTACATTGTATTATATTATTTTCGGTGAAAATTTGAGTGTTTTCTCGATGTACTATTCTTTTCTAACAATACTAGTCCTGCGTTTTTGTCAGCTTTAGTTAATATTAGGTTGTTGTCATTTATTTTCTCTCGTATTGTTTTTATAGTTGTTGCTATTTGTTTATTGTTAATGACTTGTTTTTTGTTGCATACTCTTACCTTTTCATTTTTATAAAGGATAGGTCCTCCGTTAAGGCATCATCCACTTTTTGGTAATCTGGGTTTTTCCTTATTTGAACTTCCAGGTCAACTGCAGTCTTGTGAACATTCATATTTTTAGGACCGGTGCGAATTTATGTCCCAGGTTCATTTCTCATCATTCTTCCTCGTTCAGAGTTATTTTGAGAGGTTCGTGAATTTGTGTGTAAAATCATGGGGCTTTGGTGTATCAGATTACCAGTGGTTCTCTATTTGTCTCTGTCTGGGTGTGTTCTTTTCTTTTTCCGATTAGTTTTCTGAGTTTAATTTTCCTCTTTCTTCTGCTTCCCAGTTTGAATAGAATACATCTTCTTCTATTGTATCGACTAAAATCTGGTATTCTAAGGATGTAGATATTTTTGTAGGTGATGGTGAAAGAATTTAAGCTTACTGTCGATGATTCCTGATTGTTTATATTGTCTTCTTATTTCTTTCTTAGTAGTGTTGACTGTATTTGGTTCTTATTGTAGTTAGATGGTATTTTGATGTTTAGAAATTTGGGTGTGACATTATTCCTTTTTGCATTGTTGGAGAAAATGTATATGGTTGTTGATGCGATGTCTTTTGTTCATTGTATACTTCAGGTGTTGGAAGACTTTGGATAGCTCCAATTTTTCATTTTACAAATGATTCTTCCATAGTATGTTCTCTCGAAATCAAGAAATGTAAAATAAAATAAAACACACTATTGTTGTTTATTAAAATCTTTGGCTCTCGATTTCGGAATATTATCCATCATCAGGCCAGCTGAAATTATCCAAATATAAAAACATGTATTTATCTAGGCGAGAGTATGCAACTTACTGTCTTGATTAAAATGAACAGAAACTGTTTAAAAACATTAAAATATTAAAATAAAATGGTTCTTCTCCTCGGTCAGAATTGTTAAAATTTGAATTTTAGTCAACCTTTATTTTGATGTATCTTTCTTGTGGAATGTCAACTGAATCTGGAACATAGGATATTGTGCGAAATGTGTATCTATATTGTTTATTATCGTGGTCTATGGTGGCGGGAATTTTTGAATTTTATTTATTGTTGTTTTTCAAGAATCTATGAGTTAAAATACTTCTTCTGTCGAATTCTATATTATCATTAAGTAAAAATTGGTTGTCTTTATTTTTTAAAGACCAGAAATCAACTCCAAATCCAAATATAAAATTAAATTCACCATAGAACCACGCCATAGCAAATTCACTGAATTTCCTAGATCTGAGCATAACACTAAAAGACGATAATGTTTTTCTTTTCGAATCTACAGGAAACCAACACAAACTAATACCATCATTCCTTTTAGCTCATACCACGCACCCACAATGAGAGAGCCGCATTTAGATTTTTATTTCATAGACTTTTTAACACCCCTCTAACACCAGAAAATTATAAGAAAGAACTATATAATATACCAAATAGGCAGAGAAAATGAATATTCTAGATCATATATCGACGAAATTCTAACATCAATGAAAAGAAAAATAATTCTAGATAAGATCTACCCCCACACACCAATCAGGAAATATTTCATATCAACACCATACTACAAAGATCTACATGAAAAATTAAAACATACTTTAGAGAAATACAATTACACACTAACAAGTAAACGACACAGAACAATAGCAGATATACTGATTAATAATAAAATGAAAACTAAACTCGAACAATCCAGCGGAGTCTATGGGATAACATGCACAAACTGCCCTTCATTTTACATAGGAATGACAACTCGTAATGTAGAAAAAAGATTCAAAGAACATAAAAGAAATCAACCCCATTCCGCTTTAGGCACACATTTAAACGATACCGGACATCATATCACATTAAATAATCTGAAAATACTTCATAAAGAAAATAACTACCATAAATAATATTACTTGAACAACTAGAAATTTTAAAAAATAAAGACAACCAATTTTTACTTAATGATAATATAGAATTCGACAGAAGAAGTATTTTTAAACTCATAGATTCTTGAAAAACAACAATAAATAAAATTCAAAATTCCCGCCACCAATAGACCACCGATAATAACATATTAGATATCACATTTCGCACATATCCTATAGTTCCAGATTCAGTTGACATTCCCACAAGAAAGATACATCAATAATAAAGGTTGACTAAAATTCAAATTTTAACAATTCTGACCGAGGAGAACCATTTTTAATATTTTTAATGTTTTTAAACAGTTTTCTGTTCATTTTATTCAAGACAGTAAGTTGCATACTCTCGCCTAGATAAATACTGTTTTTATATTTGTATACTTTCAGCTGGCCTGATGATGGAATAATATTCCGAAATCGATAGCCAAAGATTTTAATAAACAACAATAGTGTGTTTTATTTTATTTTACATTTCTTGATTTCGAGAGAACATACTATGGAAGAATTCATTTGTGAAATTATGTATATTTGATGCCCTTAATTATTGCTGAGTCATGACCAAACACACTGTATAAAAAATTTTAAAAATTTGGAAAAGCTCTGAGCAGGTGCTTTTGAGCGCTCGTTTATTGGCGAAACAAAAAGGTTATTACCTCGAAATTTTTGTATAGGCCTTGAGATTCATGCTAAGTAAATGAATGCAAAATTTCAGCATGATCGAAATCATATTCTGTAAATCATTCAAAAACTGAAACCATTGGCCACCCTAGATGGACCCCACTGCGTTTCTATAGCACCACCAAATGTAGGTGAATTATCATTTTATTCGAACCGATGTTATTATTTGGTTTTGATGCTGTTATGTTGGGTTGTTGGGTATTTTCGAATCTGAATCTTTCAGAGGGCAGTATTCCGATCTGTCATGATCAGCTTTTCAATATAGCAGCTGGGAGCAAAGGGTAATTCACGGATTTCATTTCTGATTGGGTGATTTATCATTATATTCTTATATTTCTATTAAAATATCGTATCGTATACTAGTGGCTTGTTTCGTGATCATTGGGGGAAATAGCAGATCGTCAAGTAACATAACTGATTATCTGAAGTTGCTCCGGCAGCCACCCTAAAAATTCATGAAAAGCTCTGAGCTGGTGCTTTTGTGCGCTCGTTATTGGTGGAGCAGTAATGCTATTTCCTCAAAATTCTGTATAAGACTTAAGATTCATGCTGAGTTCAGATGATGCGATCTTCTTGAAATTTTGCATGATCATTCAGTATATCGATTTACATTCACGAAATAAATTTCACTCGAATCGGATATCTTGTTACGGAAATATAAAGATTCTTCTTTTCAATATTCCAATTGAGTTTTCTATGGTTCTGTTGACACTATGGCCACAAAACTTTGCAAAAGGCTTATTATGAACACTTACATTTCTTGATATACATAATTCATCGACAAAAAACACCCACATTGGGAAGTTTACCCCCTCAGTTTTGGGGTGGCCTCCTTTTTAAATTTACTTTTTTATTTTATTTGACCCTTCCAAATAATATCGATTTCTTTGGACATAAAGACCTATAGATGTAAAAAAAATATTTTTTGAAAGATGATACACCACGTTTTATTGAAGTGGAACATATAAAAACTCAAAACTGTCAAAAAAATTCTTTAAAAAAAGTTCAGTGAAAAAATGTACAGATTTTCTTAGTAAATCCGCAAAAGTACAAGAACTAGCACATTGAAGAAAGTATATTTTTTTCAAGAGCTAATATGCAAGGATATTAACTACAAAACGATACCAACATAATTTCTGTGAGTTTCATAATAAGTAAGTGATTTATGTTCGAACATGACCCTTAAGAAATTGATAAAATAAACTCTTATAGTACTTTCGATAATTTTTAATGATTAAACAAACAAATTGATCATAAAAATTGATCAAAATGACCGCCACTGCTTTGTAGAGGTAGTGGCCCTCATGACGACCTGTAGCAACAAAAAAAAGTTTGGGGCGCTCGCGTAGTGGTCATGTTCGAACAATAACTGTCAAATTATCTTACTTACAGAAATGATGTAGGTGTTGATTTAGCTAATATCCTTGCGTGTTAAATCATTGAAAAAAAATGAATTTTTATGGTAAATTATTGTACTATTGCAGATTTACTAAGAAAATCAGTAAATTTTTTTACAAAATTTTTTTGAGAAATTTTTTATGGCATTTCCAAGTTAAATGTTTTCATATTGTTCTACTTCAATGAAAGGTTGTAGTATCATCTTTCAAAAGAACATTTTTTCCTTATCTGTAGGACCTCTATGCCAAAGAAATCGATATTATGTGGAGGGTTAGCGAATTAAAAATGTAAATTTAAAATGGGGCTTCTCCAAAACTAGGGGGTAAACTTCCCAATGTGGGTGTTTTTGTCGATAATATTAGGTATATTTGATACCCTTAAATTATCGCTAAGTCATGACCAAACATGTATAATTATAATACTATGATACTATTGCGGATTTTCAAATATATCACAATCTGACTTTGTCGAGAAAGCATGTTGACTACATCACAGTTTTCCAAAGTCGCTATAGACAGCTGTGACTCCACATAAATACTGACTACCCCCCATCTATCTAGGTATATTATTTATTCCTCTCAGATCGCAACTGACAAACCAAATAATAATTTCGGGAATGAATAAAATGATAAATTACATTTGGCGTGGTGTTATAGAAATGCATAGGGTCCATCAGCTAGGGTGTCCGATGGTTTTCCTCGACACGTCACAGATAATGACCCCAGGTTGGGTTGGGGCTTTTCGGCATTTCCGGAGACAGGAGTTGATGTCATTAAATTGAGTAGGTACGCGTTACTGGATAGTGTATAATCTGGTAGGTACTTTGCTGGTTAATCAAGGTAATGCGGTTTTGATGTGGTGATAGTGGCTATTTTGTAATTAAATCGAACCACACCATGTTGATGAATTTTATTGCTGTTATTGAAAAATTTACCTATGATATTGTTAATTATATGGAATTTGTTTTATATTTTATATGCACTTGTTCTTAGGGTAAAAAAATGCGAATGGAATTATCTGAAGAATTTTCTGAGGATTCATACAGAGTCGGAATATATTTCGGTTGAGTTTCTTCATGATTCAAAGCGGTCAAACAGTTATGATGAATTGAAATTCAATTCCAAATATTTTCTAGATTCTAAATCTAATCGGGTCTAAATTTTATATTTAGTTGCTCAATAACAATGAATATAACTGTACTTTTGGAATTGTTGTAGTTGAACTTGAATTTTTACGATAAACATTTAGAGTGATTTCAGGAAAAAATCGTTTAAGAAATAATGGTATTAAAGAAAATAATAGCGATTAACCTTTTTTTGATCCTAAGTCAGGTTTTCGAGAATAAAATTATAAAAATCACTGAAATAAGCTCTCTAAATCGAAATTGGCGGTCAAGTGTGATGTTTGGGTTAGTATTAATTTCATTGCTCGTACGTCATCATGGCGCGACGTATGAACGAGTACGAGTACGAGTATATATCGCATTTTCAATGTTTAATTGGAAAGTACAGTGGAACTTTTCCATAATGAAAGCGCTAAATCCGCAAAAAATTAATTATAAAGAAATTTTGTTTTGCAGAATTTGTTTCTATAGTCGGCAATGTCGAGGTCGACTTCTCTGATGAATTTAAGTTTATCATTACAACTTAAGCACTTGCTTTTAGACATTTTTGCACAACTTTTCACACTAGCGTAATGGTTAGATTGAAACCAAACAGCCAGGGGTGTATTTAACACTGTTTCAAAAGGTTCTCTCTGCCCTCTGTAATGATGGTCGGGATTTATTACGTACGTACGGAAAAATTTCAGAAAAACCCAGCCTTATACCTTCTTACCAATACCCATTCAAAGAGTAATGTTCTTTGAATGTTTCATTATAGAGAGAATTTACTCCATTTTAGAGGGTCTTTTTAACATGGAGTTTGGATTCAAGGTACGGAATTCGTTATAACCGAGAAATTCGTTATACAGACGTTCGTTATAGGGAAGTTCCACTGTATATAAACCCTTTATTTCAAACATACTGAAAATGCTCATCCATGAGAATTTGATGTCAAATGATTCGAAATAGATTAAAAAAACCCAAAATGAAATATTTCCCCTCTCTTTGAAAAATCCTTCTCTGTCACAGCAGGAAAATAATTGAATACAATATCTCCTTATCTCTGTTTCTTCGTTAAGTCCTCAGGAACTACTTTTCGGGCAAATTGAAAGCCACAAATTCTTGTCCGTCGAAAAGCGGTGGGCACAAAACTTGTCCACGATATAATCTGAAAGATTTATGCCTTCTGAAATGGGTTAAATGGAAACATCGATTCGTTTTAGGAGTCGCTACCCCTGAAATTCGATTCACGAAGAGGTCAACGCTCCACATCGGATATGGCTTGTTCGTATTGTACTCGAGGGGCTACTACAACTATCGATAGGCATATTCCTAAATGTTCTATTGGCGTGCATAGAGGATTATGCAAATTGTCTCATCATTATTAATTTTTTTCATTTTTTAATGTTGAGAAATACATCCGATACGCCAAAATCTAAAATGTAATTGATTAATATAATAATAATAATAATAGGGTAATAATATATTACCCTTAAATTCTGAATAAGACTTGGAATTGATACTAATAGTTATTTAATCAACTATGTTATTGAAGACAGCTACTAATAGTCAAGATATTTTAATAATTAATAGTTCAAGACCCTTAGTCGCTTCATTGATAACCGAGTTGATTTCAAGATTTTTCCGACGATATCAACATGAATTGTGTATATTTTCTTGATTGAAATACATTTTCATTTTGCACAAGACTTAAATTTGATATAATGAAATTTCAATGTATCTATGTTCCAGTAGAGTTTTGACAATTCTCCTAGTGCTTCGGAATACTTTGTGTACGGTTGCCATGAGGATTGCACATTGAAATGACATAAATTGAGCATTAAAATGGGTCATTAATGATCAATTCCGTACACATTAAAATCACCTTTTAATTCGAGGTCGACGGAAAATATATAAATGCTAGATATCTGAACGATAGTAATCATATTCTGGAAGTTATTCGAAAATGAATAATGCGTAAAAAAATCGATAACTGAAAAAAACTGAATTCTGTTTCTGATTTCACTCTCTCTTTGAAAATTTGCATGATTATCCACTTCGCCAGTTTACATCCTCAGATTCTATTTCATTTTAATCGAAAGTTTTTTCATGGGAATATTTGAATTTTTCTCGGTATTACGATGCACTGAGGTTATATTTATGCAACTCCCACAGATTTTTGGGAACTGCTCTGAATTGTTATTGAACATTCATTTCAAAATTTCATCCTAACGAATCGAAAAAAATGGAAAGTTTAGAAAACAATAAAATTCCATAGTTTTGATCATGCGAACTTCTTGAAATTTTGAATGATTTTTGCCCTCAGATATTTTGTAGTTGAAATATAAGGATTTTTCTTTCTAATATTGAATTTTCTTTAGTTTTGTTAACAATATGGACAAAAATTTTTGAATGAGGCTTCTTGTGATTATGTTGCATGTGGCAGCAAAATTTCATTCCGATCAGTTCTGTTCTGTCTGAGATATTGAACAAAAATTTTGAATGGTCATATTTTATGGAACACCCTGTACGATTTTACGAACCTTCCCTATAAATTGTCCTCACAAATTCGAAAATTACAAATGAGTGTAGGCGGTTAATTCAACAGACGAGGAGTAACAAAATACAACCAACGACCGAATTCGGTAACTTCCGAAAAAAACAACTTCTAAACTTTTCTTCATCGAACCAAATTTCCTTTTCTTTATTGATTTCATTTTTGAGCGCTCGTTCTACTTAAACGAGTGCTATATCGTTTAGCCCAAATGTCTGTAATTTTCGAATTTTGAGCCGAAAATGGTCTCAAACTATAGGGTTAGACTCCCTGATGACGAATTCGTGGTCAAATTAAACTTTGTCCTTGGAGCCGTCCGGCCGTCCGTAAGCACAATAACATTCGAAGGAATATTCCTAGAGACTTGAAATTTTCAGGGTGATTTCGGGTCCCAAAGGGCTCGGCTAGGTTCGAATGGTATACACAGGTGTTCCATAAAATATGGCCTTTCAAAATTTTTGTTCCTCAATATCTCAAAAAATACGAAACGATTCGGGATGAAATGTAACGGCCAAATGCAAGATACTGATAACCAGCTCCATGAAAAATTTTGTGGCCATAGTGTGAACAGAACCACAGAAAATTCAATTGGTATATTGAAAAAAAAACTTCATATTTCCATAAAAGGTATCCGATTCGAGTGAATATTTTTGTTTTTTATAGAAACTTTATAGGTTTTCACTCCCAGTCTCTATAAGAAATGCAGAATCCTCCCAGAATATATTTCAATCGATATCTGAAATATTTTTTGATAATGAAAATTGATATACTGAATCTTCATGCAAAATTTTGTGGCCATAGTAATAACAGAACCATAGAAAATTCAATTGGAATATTGAAAGAAGAATCTTTATATTTCCATAACAGAATATCCGATTCGAGTGAAATTTATTTTGAGAATGAAAACTACTATACTGAATATTCATGCAAAATTTCAAGGGGATCGCATCATCAGAACCATAGAATTTAATTTTTGTAATTATTTATTTTTTACATATTTCATTTTTTGAATAATTTTCAGAATATAATTTTTATTTTGCTGAGACTCCGCATTTATATATTTGGTATCTATTAATCTCCTGCTCAGGGCTTTTCTCATCAAGAAAGTATTGAGTAAAATGAATATCACTCTGTATCACAAGTTACTGAAGGATTCAAAATTCTTCTTCAAATTCCTTGGATATTAGGAAAAATCTGCCCTAAAGCCACGGACGTTGTTCGAACCAGTCTGGTTCTCCAGGTGATGATTTTTCAGAACCTCAGATGTTCACGAAACAGTCCATAGACCCTTAATAATCATCTCACATACTCGTAGATCTCTTGGCCAAAATGAATAGCCAAAAGTCGGTTTTCTCATTCCCATCCAAGTACGAAATTCGCAGGTTCGAATCCCACCTCAGGATACCTGCAGCTCCCTCGGCAACAACAAATTCTCCTGAAAAAGTCTGAAAATCGTTCGTTCGTCTCGGGACGCATATTCGCCGTTCTGCAGACTGATCACAGGAGGCTATATAAACAACTGCAGGGCCGCGGGCCCGACAGTCAGCTGTTGGTAAGTGCAGCGCGCTAACTTACGCTCCTCGTTTCTTTCATTACTGCCGGCGTCCTCATTAATTTGTTTTATCTAAGTGATCATGGCCACCTACGCTGCTTACAGGCACATCGAATTGGACAAAGTTGGCTACAGCAAAAAAAGGTAGGTCCGCCATTTTTTAAGAAATTTTGGGGGTTGCTGGGATAGGGGTTGAAGTGAAAGATCGAATAGGGGATTTCCGAATTATTTGAAATAAGTTTTATTGATTGGAATGAACTAGAATATCTATGAGATGGAAATTATAAACATTTAGGTTTCAATTAACAGATAGATGTTTTGATATGAAATATCGTTTCTTAAAAACTTTATAGGTTTTCACTCCCAGTCTCTGAAACAGAAATAATTTAAAAAAAATTAAGTAAGATGAAGTGCTCCTGGGAAAATCTCTGCACTTATTTGTCAGGAGCAAATTGGTTTTGAAAAAAAATGTTGCCTAACAGTAAAACTGAAAAGGAAATAAACAAAAAGGATAATGTAACGTTTCGGTGTCTATATCAGACATCTTCTTCAGACAAACTTGTGAAATCTTCAGAATTGTGTGTTTTTCATTTGCAGTCTAATTGACATTGAAAGTTGTAAACACATAAATAAGTGCAAAGATTTTTGTAGGAGCACTTCATTTTACTTACTGACGGAGACTCAGAGTGAAAACCTATAAAGTTTTTTAAAATGCAGAATCCTCCCAGAATATATTTCCATCGATATATGAAATATCGTAAAAATTTGAATTTCTTTTATTTCACAACAATAATGTTCATTCAATAAATTTGAATCTTAGTAATATTCTCATAGAGGATTAATATGTCCAAGATATTGAAGAGAAATCTGTTGATGATACAAGTAAACAAACAATATTATAATCTTGATAAATAATATAATAAATAATTGGAATTTTCTATCTTGTGAAAAATCGTATGGAGAGTAATTGATTGGATTTTTCACCCCTTATGGGGAAGAAGAAAAACATTCTGGTTTCCTCTCAAAAAACTGACCTTTTTGTTTTATGATATCAACAATTATTTCGTTCAAATTGGAACTTCACGATTTTTCTTTTTGTTATTTCTTCTTTTTTCCATTTATTGAATTAAGAAAAATGTATGGTTGAAAATATTTCACATTAAGTTCGTTTTTAATGAATCTTTTGGTCTGAGAGAAAACCTCGAAATTGTACCTTCTGCAAAATGTTGAGGTGCTTGACCACTGAAATTTATATGAATTTTTCCGAACATTGAATATCCTACGGTATTTCTAAATTTTTATCCAAACTACAGAAAATTGTAGGTTTCATCGAGTATATTTTCTAAAAATCAATTCAAAAATTTTCCATCGCAATAATATACCTGTTAAAACATCTATTTTTCAAATTCGTGAAAATGTTTGGGATTATTACTTGATTTTAATTAGTTAGATCTAATATTGAAATAGTTATTTAAATACATGTGCAGAAAACATTAATATTGAAAATTATTCTGACAGGAACATTTTTCGAAGCAAAACGACATAACGGTATTTAAGAAATGAAATAAAATTTTAACACTATATATAACGGCAGATATATTCCTGTCCAAAAATTAAAGTTTTTCACCTCCAAATATGTAGATAAACTGAATATTTCTTGTAATATGATTCTCTTCAGAATAACGAGAACAGATTTGGCCAAATTACGATAATATAATTTACTCTCGATATATCTTGAATTCATTTAAGTTCCTTAATGCAACAAACTATAGTAACTATAATATTCATGTAATGTAGTGACAAGATAATAACAATTCTGCACTCGGCGCTGAAAGTTCCTCTAAAATAAGGATGTAATTAAATTTTGATGGGAATTTTATAATTATTATCTTTTCAACTGTGATTATAACCGTACCAAAAGAAGAGGTTTGTGGTTAACTACATTTCACAACTACACAGTAAAACATAATTGCAATTTCTATTTGACGATAAAATAATTCTTTATGTTCATTTAAACCGAAACGAAAAACACTGTTTCCTAGTACATATTATTTCATTTGAAATTTAATATCTGAGTCATAATTGTTGTGAAACTTCTTGAAATTAAAGAACAAAGTTGTGTCGAATCGATAATATTTTCTAAACATCTCAGGATCTGTTCCTCTTGAGAACTTGAGAAATGCTTTTTTGAAGGATGTAAACTATGAACTTTTTTGTCTTGCTTCTTTTTATGCAAGAAATAATATTCAGATGTATTATTTATAAGCTGTTAGAGAGGCTAATTTTAAACAATAATAGATATTCAATCAAGTCGTTTATTAATCAACCATTAATTAACTACTTAAGTTGTCCATTATTGATCAATTCCGTGTACGTTAAACTGAGCTTTTTATTTTGAGGTCCATGGAAAAATCTTTTCATTACGATAATATTGATAATTTCTCCTCAGCTTCGTTGAGATGTAATAGAATTTTTTGTAAATACACAAATACGTGTCGAATTGTTCATGTTTTCAAAAACATTCTCAAGGTGAATCTCCGAAAAGAATTAATTAATCAACAATAATTACGTATTATTCCATTTGATTTTCTGAAACCCAAGTACTCGCTTGGATTTGTTGAGCTGTTCAGTTGAGATGTAGGTCCCGTTATAGATTTTTCGGTGGAATGAACCTCCCTCAAGCTTGCATAACTAGGGGAAACCCGTCTTCTCCATGAGCAGGGCTCTTAGCAACGAAATCGATAATGAACGAACGTTGGCACCTGAATTCCTACAAGTTTTGCAATCTGGATAACGAAGGAACCCGATACTTTTAGCAGGTGTCGTTCACCCCTTTCAAGCTATTGTTGTGATTCCTTCCTGAATATTTTTTAGATCCTATCTTTGTTTTCAACACGAGGAAAACATTCTAAAAAATATTCCTTTTGCCAACTGTTTCATTTAATGTTGATCCTGCAGAATGAAATGAATTCATTTCAGCACCGGTTGTCATATCAATAATGTAAAAATTATCTATCTAAACAATTTGAAAGATAATAATGTACTTATACTACACTACTGGAAAAAATTAAAGGATAAAAAAAATTCCAAATTTTTCGGCAATTTTCAACATGCCGTATCTTTGAGAGGAATGGTCGTACAAGGAATTTAAAAAAAGGAAATTGTAGCTCCAAGTGTCTAGTTTCTGGATTAGAACTTCAAAAATTTTAAGTTTCAGTGGTTTTCGAGTAATGGTAGAAAAATCAGCAACAAAAAAATTCTCAAAATTTTACCACTTTTTTCTTGTCTACGAGCGTGGAAATTTTATTTTTGCATAATCGTTATAATGATGGGATACTTTGTTAATTCAGCGTTAATTTATTTTTTTATTGGCCGCAATACGTCCACTTCTCGCCGAGATATCGGTCTTCATATGGAAAAGGATCCATTTGACGGGTGGCAATACCCGTTATTAAATTAATGAAAATTTTATTCGTTAGTTTATTTTATTTTTTTGAAATTTATGTACTATCTGCAATTAAAATGTGGAAAAAGCTCGAGAAATTTCTTTTTTGCCTTTTTTAAAGATTATGAGCTTCTCAGAGCAAAAAACGTGATCCTTATTTTTTTCAAAAATCAATGGAGTCAAACAAAAAAACGGCTCGCTGGATTGAGTTGGCTCTTCATAAGGTTTTTATCAACATATCGAACTGTGAAAGTCACACTTAACATTATTGGTTTCCTCAACATTTTCGATCCAGCAGTAGATTTTCCAAGAAACCACCAAAAGCCCTTTTTTGTTCAATTTTTATATTGATCCGACATGAAGAAAAAGAAATTTCTATAAAAAAGCAATGGTTGTTCATTAATGGGCGTTCATTTAAGGTCTTGAAACCCTCCTTCAATTTTAGGTGCGATCATTGGTTGCTGAGAAATCGATAATCAAAGACAAATGGATCCTTTTCCATTTGAAGACCGATATCTCGGCGGGAAGTGGAGGTATTGAGGTCAATAAAAAAATAAATAACGCTGAATTAACAAAGTATCCCATCATTATAACGATTATGCAAAAATAAAATTTCCACGCTCGTAGACAAGAAAAAAAAAGTGGTAAAATTTTGAGAATTTTTTTGTTGCTGATTTTTTTATCATTACTCGAAAACCACTGAAACTTAAAATTTTTGAAGTTCTAATCCAAAAACTAGACATTTGGAGCTACAATTTCCTTTTTTTAAATTTCTTGTACGACCATTCCTCTCAAAGTTACGGCATGTTGAAAATTGCCGAAAAATTTGGAATTTTTTTTTTGATCCTTTAATTTTTTCCAGAAGTATAGTTGAAACGTTATTTTTCAAATTGTAGGAATATTTGCGATCATTAATTTCGATTAGTTATATCAGATATTGAAATAGTTATTCATAGTATATTGCAGACAACATTGATGTAGATAATCGTTCTGGAAACTTACATTTCTAAATGGAAAACCACTAAACGATATTGTGAAATATTCGCTTAACATTAATAAAAACTTTTACAATTGTGCATTCCCCTTCCAAGCTTTTTTGTGATTCGCCCCTGAATGTTTTTTTTTAGATTCTTTTTTTGTTTTCAACGAGAGGAAAGAATTCGAAAAAATATTTCTTCTCTTCCTCTTTCATTTACTGTTGTTGAAGCTGATCCTGCAGAATGAAATGCATTCATTTTAACACTACTGTTTACTTAACACTTATTGTACCTATTCAACTAATGGTGAGGAGGACAGACAGGTTCCTTTATGGCTTTGTTGGTTCGAAATTACTTCTTCATTTGTGCTGAAATGTATATGAATGTGGAGCTGATGGAATTGTGCCAAACTGGCAGAGTAGTGTAGCTTGATAATGCTGGTTTTCTTAACATAGTTCTCCACCATTTTACGAGTAACCAGGCACCCAGTTAACTTTCATCTGTACAATTTCATTCAGCCTCAACATTACCCAATATTCTTAAATTCATTTGAAAAAAAGTTATACAATTCAATGAATGATGTCCAGTAGACATTTATAATCAAACTAGCTTTTACCCGCGACTTCGTCCGCATAAGTTTTTTTGTTTTGTCTCGGCTGTAAGTCCCCCTGCAACAATGTCCCACTATCGTGTTCCAGTCCTCAACTTCACATCAAAATTTGTTCATAAGCACCTAAGCTACATAATGGATAGCTCCGAATGTTTCCTCAGTAAATATAAAAAGTAAATAATGTAAATCGGTTTAAAATACTACTAACTACCTGCCAACCCCTGATGTTAGACAGTGTGACATCCGCAACATCGTCTGCGTAGGAAGTACTAAATTATGGCGCCTACAGACCCTCTAAGTTAGAAAAGTGATCAAATACTAACTTGAAGTCTTAGTTACACTCAGTTAAAAAAAAAATCAAAATCATTTCAGTAGCTATGGCGTCATGAGCTTCTTGACACGATCATGCTAGATTTTCGCGGGAATGAGGTATTTTCCCGCCGTAAAAAGTAGCCTGTGTCCGTGCCTAGGATCCTATCTTTATATTAACCAAGTCTTATAAAAATCCGTTCAGACGTTAAGGCGTGAATGAAGTAAACTTTCAAAACAAACGATTAAAAAATCAATAACTTAATTAGTTTTCTGCCTACTGCCTACGCCTTAAGTACGATAGCATGAATATTAATAGCCCATATCCTCTTCTAGGTTACTATCTATCACCTAACTAAATTTCATCAAAATCCGTTCAGCCGTTTAGGCATGATAGAGCAAAACTCCCAGCAAAAACCATAAAAAAATCACTAACTCAATTCAGTTTTCTGCCTACTTCCTTCCCCCTATGTACGATGACGTGATCATTTTGATCTTATATCCGTTTTTAGGTAACCATCTATTACCTTACTAAATTTCATCAAAATCTGTTCAGCCGTTTAGACGTGAAAGAGCAAAAGTCCCAACAAAAACAACTAAAAATCACTAACTCAATTTAGTTAACTGCCTACTGCCTACCCCCTAAGAACGATGGCGTGATTATTTATAGCCTATGACCATTTCTAGGCTATCATCTATCACCATACCAAATTTCATCAAAATCCGTTCAGCCGTTTAGGCGTGAAAGAGTGACAGACAGACAGAGTTACTTTCGCATTTATAATATTAGTATGGATATTATTTTCTATAGGAGGTGTGAAATATTATTTCAATATTTCATTCAACCGCTAATTCTAATCATTCCTTCTCGAAAACCTGACTTCGAAACTAAAAAAGGATAATCGCTATGATTTTTCTAAGGCTCCATTATTTCTGAAAGAATTTTTTTCAAAATAACTGGAAGTGGACATTGATGAAGAATATGAAAATCCATAAATCAAGTGCAAAATTTCAACAAATTGAAACATCATACCTTTCTCTGTCGTGTTTTGAATAATTTCGACACACAGTTTTCAAACATTTCCAGTACATATTTCAAACAAGGCGTCGGCTCTTTGAAGCCAGCTGAAATGTTATAATAACCTATAACAGTTTACACCATCCGTCAAGATATACCACCGACGCCGACGTCCAAAAGCCGTCGTTAGCGTCTAAATATAGTTTTATTTCCCCATCAGTATATTCCAGCTAAACGATCCTCGAAAAAACTACTATTGGGTAACGAAAGAAATATAATTTTGTTCATTTGTGGGAGTGAAAATAATCAACACCTTTTTACATTAGAAAAACATTCCATGAAAATATAAACTAGCATAAGTTTGTGGTTCCTATACAGGAACTGATGTGGTAGACCTTGGTATCTCACAAGATAAAGGCACAGGAAATATTATCTAATAAAAAATACGTAAAATATTCGCTACTAATTTTCATGAAATAAGCCTTCGATAACAGTTTTAAAAATATTTCGATGTTAATTTTCATCTCATTATATGGGGTATTTTTATCATTTTTGCATCTTATATTCAAAGTTTCGGTCAGCATTTGCCAGTCATCGTCAGACAACTTACAACGTTCAGAAAAACAACTTTCGTCAGTCTTTGAATGTTCGACGCTACATTTTTTAATTATTTCAGTTGCAAATCAATTAATTCATTTGATCTTTTCCGAGCTGCATCTTATTATTGAAGGCCTGATTGACATGGAATCTGCTTTCTTCATTTTTTTACGTTTCAGTTTTTCTCATTTCGATATTATGAAAGCTTCTCCTCATAAAATCCTATGGTCTTTATTCAAATCATTTTGAACAAGTTTTGACTCATCAGTATCTCCCTGGTGGAGCTAAATTTTTATGTTCTTTGATTCGAACATTTGAGGGACGTTCAGTTACTTCAATATAGGCTCTACCACACTCACAAGGTACTTCATATAAAGGGTTTTCCAAAAAGAGGTATTATTTTGAATAGCCCGCTATTTCGGTAGATGTTACGTTTGAAGCTGTTATTTTTTGACATTTGACAAGTAGAAACTTCGCCATTAATAAAAATGAAACGATACACGCTTCAAGAACGCATTGAAATTATTAAAATTCACTATAAAAATGGTGAAAATTTGGCAGAGACGGTTCGAAAAACTCGAAAATTTTTGAGTCGTCGTGAAGCACCCTGTCAGACTGCAATAAAGAAATTTTGGAAAAAATCGAGCTATTGGGACAAGTTAGTGATGTGAAGAATAAAACATGTGCACGTCGCTCGAGAACAGCCGAGAATATTGCTGCTGTAGCCGAAAGTGTTAAAGAAAAACCAGGTTTGTCCATTCCTCGTCGTTCTTTGAAATCAGGCATTCCACAAACGTCATTACACCGTATTTTGCATAAAGATTTGGGTCTTGAGGCTTATAAGTTCAGTAAACAAAAGAACTCAAGCCGGCTGATCATCAACAACTTCGTGTCTTTGCTGATTGGGTCGTTGCAATGCATGCTCTCGAAGAGGTGATCACAATTGGCCACCGAGATCTTGTGATTTAGCACCTTGCGATTTCTTCCTTTGGAGCCACGTAAAAAAGAAGGATTGGCCAATAGCCCAGCGTCGATTCAAGACCTCAAAGATGGAATTCGTGAGGCTATCGAGAACATAGGGCAGCCACTTTGCGATTTGCGAAAATTTCATTAAAGGATATGGTCCTGTAAGCGTGGTCGTGGTGGTCATTTGCCTGATGTTATAAACATCCTCTCATTCATATTGAAAAATGGCATTTTTTGTGAATATCAAAATAACACCTCATATTGGAAACCTTTTATGTTGATCTCAACACAAACAAAAAAGATAGGATCCTATTGGAAAAAATCGAGAGAATTATTTAACAACTGATTCAATCAAAAATAGATCACAGTCAATACATTTGAAAGAGAGTACGAAAGTTGCTTTTCTGAAAGTTGCAAGTTTCATGTGTTTCGCTGACGACAGCCAGTGTATGCTGGCCGAAGAAGTAAAAGTTATAGAAATAGCCCATGAAATTTTTCAATAGATATTCTATCATCAAGAATTGCATCTCAACAATCACTTAACGATACTTTGGGAAATGCAAGTACATATTTCATTCATTTCAATGAAGTCATTCAAAGTCGCTAATTCATGGATTGTTTCAGATTTTGTAACTCGCAGAAGAATATCAACATCTTCTGCACTTATAATAAATAAAAATACCTTCATCAGTGAAAGTACAACTCATCACCTTTCTACATTAATTGTAGAACGGCTCAGACCATTTAAAATCTCTCGAAAACCTTTCATCGAAATGTATACGAGCACGATTTAGTGGATCCAACAAAAGAACGGAAATAGTAGATTGTTGCAGCCATTCAAGAATGGGATTTTCGTGGATAATCTCCACGAAATCCAATAGCCATAAGAACGCCATACCATTCAGATTTGAGTTCGCTAAATTAATTTTGTAGATCGCTTGATTACGTTCTCTGAACTGAAGTGCCCGAGTTAATAGAAGGGAAATATAATTTCGGCTGTTGAATGGATATTTCGTGAATTGAAAGAACTTTCCTTGCCATTATTATCTTCCTATTATTCTAGAATCGATTATACAATTTGGAGTGAACACGTTTTGTCCGGAGTTTCTATTGATCGGTTTGAAATTAAGGAGTTGTAAAAAATTAATTGGTTTGGGTTTATGGTGGGTTATTAGGGAAAGTTTCAATAAGCAACCTTTGTTCAAATTAAATATCTGATTAATAATATAAGAGGAAGAATGAAAAAACAATGAATTATGAGTTTTGATGATTTCTGTAGATGGTTTGACAATTCTCAATGTTAAACTGTGCTAGCATTTTTGTTGAGTAAGGTTTAACAATCCATCATAATTCGTTTCACAATAAAACAACGCTTTCAAATTGTAAAAATTAACTCATAGAACAGGCCGATAATTTTCGAAACTAATAATATTATAGTAGAATGAAATCCCCCAGAAAAAACGGACAATATAATGACAGCGAAGGGAAAAATAATTTGACATCGATTCCTATAGAAAAAAGTTAAATGACAAAGTTATAGGTAATGAAAACAACTTTTGTTGTCATACTTTTTTACATACCCAAGATTTTGTTTTCATATTTTACAAAAAAAAACTTTTTATGTCCCATACATACTTCGATCTTTTTATTTCAAAATACAGTGGAACTTCCCTATAATAGCGAGGGCGCTAAATCCACAAAAAAGTATATTATGCAACGAGCGTTATAATTTTTATTCGCGGCTCGTGGCCTAAATCACCGAGTGAATAACGCGAGTAGCATACTATATTATCCACGACTACTGAATATACTTCTTGAAGATTTTAACATTTGGCGACAGCGAAAAGACCCTTCTATGACAAGCGTGGAAAAAGTCAAGTTGACACATGAGAAATTTTTGGAGAACTGGTCATTGTATATTTTGTAATGAAAAAAGCTTTAATTGATATAATGAAAGTAGATTTGGCCCTCGATTGACAAGATATGCCCATATTTGTTAGTTGGAGTAATTTAGAATACTGAAGAAATACCAATTTAAAGAATATTATATCAAAACTAAATCTATGAAGCATCTGACAGCAGTGAATTATAATCTCATTATTTCCTTGTGATTAATGGGTATTATTAAGGCCGAGCACAGAGACGTACAATGGACGGATTTTACAATGGTCGTGGATAAATTATAGGTAGTATACGCTATTGAAAATAATCATAATGACATATTCCACTTGTGCCAAAACATGCTTCATGATAATATAAGTTAAGGATAATTATTTTTCGTTAATAAATATCTACATCATATTCCAGAGAGTCCAAAGAACCTGGAAGCTTATGTACTCTATTTACCAATTAAAAAATTAATGTTTAGGATGCTGAAATAATAATAATTATAATATAACCGTTTCAAGAAGTAATGTAACTGAACTTTCATTCAGAAAATCATAGTTTATGAACAAGAAATAAATGTTAGTATTGTTCTTCGCCACTAATATCCTAATGTTCCCAGTGCTAAGTGGTAGATACTTAGACTTAATTGAGTATAATAGTGAGTGAAGAAGTAGGTACCAACTTAATGATTCAAAATGCCATAAAAACAAATCTAGCTATTTAGCATATCTTTGGGAAACGGTGGAAGACAAATTATATAGCTCATTTGTGAAAATTGATTTTCAGAAATCTTGCATTCAAAATGTTATATTTGGTGAAGTGAAGCGTTATTCTAAAAGTTTTCGATCTAACGGGTTTTCCAATAAGAGGTGTTATTTTGAATAGCCCGCTATTTCGGTAGATGTCACGTTTGAAGCTGTCATTTTTTGGCATTTGAGAAGTAGAAACTACGCCATTAATAAAAATGGAACGATACATGCTTCAAGAACGCATTGAAATTATTAAAATTCACTATAAAAATGGTGAAAATTTGGCAGAGACAGTTCCTGAACCTCGAACATTTTGCAGTCGTCGTGAAGCACCTTGTCGTACCGAAATAAAGAAATTGGTGGAAAAATTCGAGCTGTTCGGACAAGTTAGTGACGTGAAGAATAAAACCCGTACACGTCGCTCAAGAACAGACGAGAATATTGCTGATGTAGCAGTGTTGAAGTTGAAGAAAACCCAGGTTTGTTCATTCCTCGTCATTCTTTGGAATCAGGCATTCGACAAACGTCATTACACCGTATTTTGCATAAAGATTCAGGACTTAAGGCCTATAACGTTCAGTTAGCACAAGAACTCAAGCCGGCCGACCATCAACAACGTCGTGTCTTTGCTGATTGGGTCGTTGAAATGCATGAAAATGTTCCGGAATTTGTTATCTCTCGTAGGTGATCACAATTGGCTACCGAGATATTGTGATTTAACACCTTGCGACATATTTGCGCCAGTTCGTGATTTTACATTTTAATCGGCAGTGATGCAGTGATATTCACTTTTTACTCGAGTTTCATTTTTTATAAATTTATTGATTTACTCGTAAAGACGAAAAAATTAAAAAGGTAGATAAAACGGTACACCTTTTACGAGTATTCTAGTAACAAATCTAAATGACGGGTCGATCAACTCGAATTTTCTATGACAATGTTATCCAAATCAATTTCCATTTAGACATTATACAGGTCAGAAGTTTTTGAACGCTTGTTCATATTTGGAAGGAATAATTCAAATTCACATTTCCTAAGAGCTGTTGGTTCTAATTTTTTAATATAAATTCAAAATTCCTGTTCGACTCTTGAAACGACCTTACAAAGTGGTAGTTTCTTTTCGTAGTCATTGTGTTCACAGTCAACCTCAAGGCTTCTGTATTCACGTCAGAGCAATCTTCCATTTTTTATAGACAAGACTACGATGCAGGTCTTCAGCATGTACATCAATATTTCAACACGATGATAAACGTACAAGAACAAGTAGTCATCTTCAACATCAGAATACATTAAGTGGTGAAAAACCACACTACTCAACGATCCAATTATATCGCGTTGTTAACCTATCACAAGTTCAAGTTCTAGACAAATTGATTCCCATTTCGAACCAAATTAAGAACTAGTTCTGAACCGCAAACGCCACTGTGCATGCCAAAGAAGGCAGCTATTAGAGGTATCACATAAATTTATGTATATTGCATTCTAATAGAGATGTAAACACCACAATTATAGAAATGAGCCGATGTTGTTTTAAATTTGATGAGATGTTGCCTGAAGAACTTAAAGAAGACTTCGAAACGCCCTGGGTTATCATGAAATTCAGTATACTTAATCAGATTGCACGTTATTGCGGTGAGAAGTAGCGATCTGGGTTGCTCAAGTGGAATAACTGACATTGGAGGTCAAAGTGCTTTTGGTCAATGACTGGGAGATGTTTTGGTGTGAGTACACGGTAGATGTTATTAAATCGTATGTTTTTGGTTGTATCTCATAATTTTATGTTGGTACTCTTCTGTCAGGTATTTATCTATTATCTGTCTGTGTAATGGTATAGATTGCTGCCTCAGATCGATAAAGAACATAGATAAGCCCTGTAACAGAGGCAAAAATGAAAAAAAATCTCTAGCTTATAATCACCAAACTGCTTTCTTTATGAACATTCACCTAACCTTGGTTAATCTTATAATTTTCAAGATGTATGCGACAGTTTTCGTGATTCTACATTTTTGAATGCCTTATTGAAGATCATTTACTTCAGAAAAATTCTGAAAACAGTATTATTTGCAAGACATAAGAAAAACATGATTCCAATACAAACAGCAACATTTCTGAGTTGAGTACAGTAGCTTAGGTTGATTATGGTAGTGTGTATTGATTTAATTTTATTTCTTTCATTCTGTAAACCTATAATTAGTTAAATAATGTACCAATTGATCTCAGTTTATGCAGAAGTTGTATCATTTCGTTTCAATATACCATAAAAACACGACTCTGCCTTTCGTTTATATTGAACTGTCAAATTTCAAAATGAAAATAACCATTTGCTTCGTATATCTGATCCTCAAATTCATTCCATTGATATCGTGCTTAGGGCCTATCCAATTTCTTCATTGATCTGAGATAACTGCCAACCAATATTTCGATGCAAAAATCACCAAACAATATTCATGAGAATATTGCATTAATTTCAATGAAAATTCAGAGAATTAGAAAATATATTGTGATAATAGACGCAAAGAAGGCTCACTCTAATACTTGTTTTTGAATTTTGAATTTGTGGAAGAACCTTCTTGTTTGATAAATAACTGTTTATAGAGCAACCTTCACTTTTATTCATATTGTTACATTTATTCAATTTGGATGTAACATTAATCATAACCATTTTTGGACAATAAATTTTCCACCTAGAAACTATAAATACGAAATAATCAATAAATGGAACAATACATTCATAAACCGAAAATTTTATGAACCGTATTTCCATCTCAAATATAAACTTTCCATTATCATGGGATATTAAAATTCGATTCGGAAACGAATTGATTGGAAAATAACAATAACAAAAATTTTATGGAAGGATATTTTTTCTGGAATAACGGATAATAAGAAATTGATTTCTTATATTGCTATTATAAGATTGAGATACTTTGTTTCCTCGAAAAGAACCATATATGTTTCTAGTGAGAAAATATATACCTAACTCAAAAAGAATTGAAAAAATTACTTTCCAACTTATTTTTTCAAAAACGAGTTTCCAACCACAAAAAAGATAATTGAAAATATATATATTTCTAAATAGCATGAAAAAAGAAGATATAATGTGAAAAAATAATACAGTGGAACTTTCCTATAACGAACTTCTGTATAACGAATTTCGTACAAAATATTGCACCTTGAATCCAAATTCCATGTTAAAAATACCCTCTAAAACGAAACAAATTCTCTCTTTAACGAAATATTCAAGTTGAGTGAAGTCGACCGCGACATTGCCGACTATAGAAACAATTTTTTTGTATAACGAAATTTCTTTATAAATAATTTTTTTTCCAACCATCAAACAATGTTGATATTTTTGTACTATTTTCTGGTGCAAGTCATAAATTCTCTTAACGTACAAAAATTTGCTCGTTGCTTAGCAACGCTTTTAATCCTAGGATTAAAAACGCTACTTTTAATCCTTGGATTAAAAGTAATTGCATTTGACGTACTTGACAATCAATATTCACCAACAATACCAGATATCCCTGACTACCGACTTGCTATCGCCAAATTTATTTTAATTTTGGCTTGGTGGAGAAAAATTAGTATATATTATACTAAATTTTTAGTATAGTATAGAAATGAACCCGACTTTCGACTTTTTCTGCATACAGTCATTCAAAGGACATCGTCAATTTGAATATACCGTAATTTCTAACGTTCAAAATGACGTAAGGACACAGTTACAAAAACAACACAGACTGATTTTCTCAATTCACACTATCTGAATAATTTCTGAAGGGTTTAAACGAAGTCCAAATGTGTCAGAATAATCATATCATATCAAATTGTTCTCAAAGAACCCAAAACAAAACTTGTAACTCATTAAATTGTATTACAATGTTCTTCAACAACTGTAATGCGAGTTTAATGTTCTTTGAAGACAAGTATACATTATAATAACGAAGATATTGCTCATTGAAGTTCGTTAACCATGCTTCACGTTGCATTGGTGAAGGTTAATGAGTTCAAGTTAATGATATTGAGATTTTATTCAACTGCAATTAATCCTATTCTTCGATTTCATCGACCTTTGGGGAGGAAGGAACTTTTCTCATAGCATCATCCTCATTAACTCCATGCAATTATTGTTAGATAACTGTTTTTATGTTGTGCATTTGGAGTTTATGAAAGGAATTGACTATGGTTTGATGCATACTGATTTTTTTCGAATCTTTCAGAATAACGCATTAAAGTTTGTTGCTAGTAAATCAGGTATTATTTCGACGAAATATTTATATTAAAATTTAGTGCTAGAGTCACAGGTTTTAGGACTAATTGACAACAACTTTTCAGAATAAAGTGAGATGCAAATTGAAATTCATAGCAAATCTTCAATATGATCCAGTTCATCCTGATTAAAACATTCCATGCAAAACGTAAAATGAAAAAAATATATCGTGATAATTTTCACCAATTTATCTTCCGATAATTATAATTCTCTCAAGAATAAAAAATTTATGAAAATTCTTATGATTCTGTTACGAATCGGTCGATTTTTCTATACCTTGTAAATCAAAATCGTGTGAGAATATTCAATTTCATTTCTTGGTTATTTTCATCATGGATTCATCTATTTATTATCTTTCAATTTAATTGAACGAGTTTTTGTATGTACGAGTAGAAGAATAAACCTTCTGTACGATGTTAAGTTTTCTGATTCATTGAATTTTCCTAAATTAATCAAATATTTTCTTATATTTTTTATTATACTGAAATCGAATTCGATATTTTGGATGAAATACCACTATTTAAATGTATGGGAGATGATTACCTCTCAAATGGGTCCTGTAGCGGTCTTAGAAGAACAAAAGATTCGAAAAATCATCACTTGGAATGCCAGACCTGGTTTAAAACACCCTCCTGGCCCAAGAGCATGAATTAAGTATTTTGTATCTAAATATTGAAGGTATTTATTCGAACAGTTTTAAGTTGCAACTTTGTAAAAACGGCGAGACAGGTTTTTTTTTCTACTTAAGTTTTTCCCTGTGCTCTGGGATCATACGCCAGAATACCCAATGAACATTTTGATGACTTCAAGTGCGGTAGAGCTGTATAACCAGATTTTAATGGTTTCCAATATTCCTTAAGATATATTGATGTTTCCAGAAATTACCTGATGGTTATAGCAACTGAAGTTCAATAAATCTGTCATATAAATATATATAGCACCTCATTTATAAACCGAATAGTCCCAATTACTCAGAGTCCTATAATGAACTTGTGTAAATATCACTACCTCTACTTTATAGAACTTATTATAGAAAGGTATATAAATATCTCTATAATGACCATTATATTTCTTGGAGATACTCTCAGTAATCAGAGGAACCTTTATATGTTATTATTTGCTTATAATACCTCTATAAAACTTATGAAAAATAAGTAGGGCATATATGACTTTTATTGGACTTGAATCTGTCGCGAACGGCCTTATCTTCAACACTTACTGTATTTGAAACCATCGCGGAATATTTATATTATTATTTTACTTTAAGTATAAGAAAATGTCAGTGAATAGGCTGCTTATATGGAGTTGGAAGAAAGTGAAGATTAGCGGCGCTTTCCATAGTGAAGTGAAGCAAAATTTACAAAGAATTTTGAATTCAACCGCTGAACAGATTGAGCCTGAAAATACCCCTTCGGAAACTCATTCAAACCCTTAAACATTCCATGACATTGAACCATTAACATCAACTGGTGGACGGCATTATCAGGCGGTATTCATCAGATTTTTCATTTTGATGACATAATAAATAATAAATTTTCCTATGCAGGTTATTATTCTTCAGAATGTAATAGATAGTGATAATTTTGATAAAAATGAAAACAGAGATAGATGGTTAGTAGAACTGGAGGATGAAGATAAAAGTGCCGAATCAAAATATTCAGAAAAATTTCGCACGTTCATTCGTTCCCATGATGCGGGAACCACACATAAAGAAGGTCTTTCATTTCTTGGTTCCAAAGTTTGCACAATATTCTTATATATTTTGCCTTTGAAACTCAAAACATGTAAAATTCGCGAAAAGTTTAGGGTTAAGAATTTCGCCGGGTAGCGTCGTAGCACTCGTAGCCGTAGCGGCAACCAGTATTCCACCTTGTCTAAGGTATATTATCACTCCGAGTAATCTTCGATACCATAATAAGAGCATTGGTGTGTGATTTGTAATATTTTTTACTTTAATAAGCTGTTGCAGCCTATAAAGGATTTTATTATACATTAAAACATTACAGACGGTGTATAACAGGCCCGACAGAATCAGCTAACAATGGTTAAAACTTGTAATTGTTTCTTAAAACAAATCAAGTGATTTTACTAATTCCGCCATTTTAATTGGACTTATCCACGAATCAAATTTCGGAACAAAGAATAAAATCATGTTTTCATGAGAAATGTCTCATCCAATAGTCTATTTATTATGAATTTGATGCTATTTGTTTAGTAAACCAAAGTTTGCCTCCAATCATATGAACAAAGTTCAAGTTCAAGGTCGGAACTTTTCCTTTATTTTCTATTGGAATTAGTGTATTTCTTATTGTTATTGAAGCGCTTCAGTTTTTGAGGCCTACAATACACGATTTCACAATAAAAATAGTAGTCGCATAATAAATTAGGTTGAAAACGATTCAAGTTCTCACAATTCCATAAGTACATATCTATTTTCTCATATTCAGAGTTGCCACAGTTTGGCAGACATTGAAGGAAAAACGCTAAAGAGCACAAAAGTAATATTTATAATATTTCCATGCGTGTAAGAGAGATAGTTATATCACAGGGCATGGTATGTAAACGTTTCCGAAGCTTTTATTTAATGGTTCTATAAAAGTGAGTTAAACATTTCTAAAACACCAGTCAATTGCACCATAGTTCTATAAGCAGCGTCGTAAACATTGATTTTTGGGTTTTATAAGAGGTGAATAGTGGGTTACACCAACACCACTATGAGACCTTGGGTTGTAAATCGTTACCTAAATCAAGGTGTTCATAACTCTTATAGTACTCTCCATTCAAGTCCTTTTACGGTTATGTAATGGCTTATTAGTGTTGACAGCACCAATAAATGAAGCTTTAAGTTTTATTAGTTCGTTCTTTAAACCATTATGCAACTTTAATGAAACAAAAATTGTTCATTGGGTAGATGGTACCCCGTTTTGCACTAACCTCAGCCTGAGATTTTTTTGTTTCATGTCTCTATTTTGTTAGCTCTCAATTCAAAAGAATATATACTGGCATGCATAAAAAATATTGGTTTCCTGAATTAACAGATATAATAGATAAACTCGTGAGAGATTTCCGAGTACCAAAACATATTCATGAAACCATAAAAAAACGAATCTCTGATTATAGCACTATTTTGACTCTTTGGGGTATGGCATAAAATAAATAGATTTACCACAGAATTATTGTAGCAAAATAATCATTTCACGCGAAGTTGTTCACAATATGAAATTGAGCTAAAATCAGCAACAGAGAGTATAATTTTTCGCGAATTTTCAATCGATATCGTGTCCGAATATGATGTAATCCGCTTTAGAAATAGGATATTTCCCTTCATAAAATTTTTATTATTTCTAATCTTTCGTTTCCCAATTTTATTTTAATATCGCATGACAATGGCAGTTTATAGCTCACGTGGAAATACGGTACATAAAATTTTCGGTTTATGAATTGTATTTTACCATTTATTGGTAAACTCTGTTTATATGATCGTTAGAAGTTTATGGGATGAAAATTTATGAGTGAAAATTTCATTTTTACTGGATACCAAATTGAACTCTTGGATCTAACTGAGGTTTTCAATCAGTACATCGAATAAATGATGAACTCTGAGAAATAATTAGATTTAGGTAGGTACATGAATATTCATCAATTCTGTTGGTTTCCAAGTAATCAAAGTAAATAGTTTCTTCAACGCCATTAATTCTACTATAAACACCTTCAACAATGCAAGTCTGTTGTTGGGTTGTTTGTTCAAGAATGAATTGATGTATTGTTTTGGAAGTCATTGGTCTATGAATAATTGAACAATGGGGATTTTAGAGTCTGGAGTCCCTGAAAAAGTTCATTTTGAATTAGAGCTTCGAATTTATATATTTGAGTTGTTTCTGGAACTCCAGGGGTCAAATACTGTATCGATATCTACTAAATAAATAAAAAAACTGATTGAATCCAACATTTCATCAACCACTTATGCCTTTCTGAAGAAAGTAAGGACATTTAAACAAACATTTAGCGCCTGGGGATAAAACCAAAGAAAACATAAGAGACTAATTTGGCATCAAGTCCTCAAAGTTATGTCAAAATAAAATTCAGGTTTTATCGACAAATAAACTTTCTTCTTCGAAGATTAAATCATATTATCGTCAACTTTAACATGACATTAATTTCGATAGACAATATCCTCGACATTAGTCACACAATCTTCGCGTTCGAAAGCACCTTTTACCAATTAAAAAAATCCGGTAACTGTTGGAAAGCCAATCAGGTGACATTCGGTATTTTCAAGTAATTGACAAGCGGTTAATGCGTATCCGCTACGAACGGTAGGAACGGATATTATTTGCCTACTTCACAGGAAATTTCACATACCTCATGTTCATTTTCACAGACAATTTGCGATTTGAAGAATTTAGCTGCATAGATCCGCTCTCGATAAGATTCAATTATTGCAAGAAATTTCAGTTCATTGTTGACAGGAAATTGTTACTGAATTAGTGGATTGTAAGATATGCGTTTCTAGTGATTTCCAAAAAAAATCATTTAAGATACGATGGACCTTAAGAAAATCATAGCGATTTTCCGTTTTTTGTTTCATAGTCAGGTTTTTGACAAGAAATTATTGAAATTGCCCAAATAAACTCGCGAATTCTAATATATATATATTCTTTTGAAATCAAGAGCTAACATAATACAATACATAAAACAAAAATAAAAATCCCTAACTGAGGTTGGTGCAAAACGGGGAACCATACTATTTTTTCGTATGATACCAGAGCTCAGGGAAAAACCCCAGTAGAAAAACCCTGTCTCGCCGTTTCAACAAAATAAACACTTAAAAACTATTAGAATATTGAAGGTTTTCTTCTTTATTTAGTCCAAATGAACGATAACCCCCTCCAGGATGCCTTCGGAATTCTGGATCTGAAACGAAAAAATCAAAGCAGAAAAAAGAAACAGAAAAATTAAATGATTAAAACTAATGACCAGAATTGACAGTTGAGTGTTACGTATTGATAGTTGATAGTTTCTAGTTTGAAAGGGGTTACAGTTCACTGCGACCTCAAGGTCTTTTGTGCCCCCTTACAAAGTTATTCTGACAACACCCTTTACAGCTCGACTTCCAGTTTCAGAGATCTGATGAAATCCAATATCTGTGAAGGCTTCAACGAGGCTAGTTTCTCACTCTTACAAGTTTCTCGTCCAAGGCATTCTCTCCTTAGGCTCGCAATACCAGAGCATTCCGTGACTAGGTGAATGGGAGTTTCTTCCCCCTTCCCACAGAACCTGCACTCGTCAGTGTCCGACAATCCCATTCTCAACAGGTACTTCCTGAGGCGACAGTGTCCTGTAAGAAAGCCAGTGAGGAGGTGTAATTGTTTCTCACAAGATCCAGATATCTTTTGGATCTTGGTGTTTCAAAGTTCCGAAGGAACTTAGTGAAATTAGCCATCCCTGGGAGATTCCGCCTGAGTTTTTCCTCTCGGCTTTCTCTTCTCCAGAAACTCCTTCTTATAGGTACATTTACCTATACCACAGAAGGGTTCTGAGCCAATGATTGACATTCGTGCATCCTCTTTAGCAGGTGTATTGGCCTCTTCGTTTCCTTTGATTCCCGAATGGCCGGGAACCCAGGTTAAAAAGACCTTATTTTTCTTGCCTACCTCATTGAGTTTGTTCCAGCACTCCCAGATCATATTTGAGTCGCTGACGTAGGAGAACAGTGCTTTAATAGCAGCTTTCTTATCTGAGTGTATGGCTATATCGCACTTCTGATAGTTTTTTCCCAGATTTATATCTAGACATCTTTCAATAACTAAGATTTTCACTTGAAAGAAGCTCATACAGGAGCCTAGCGACATTGCACATTTGGTACTTGGCCCGTATATCCCCCGCCAGCTCCTGTAGAGGTTTTGGAACCATCTGTGTACCATTTTACGGTATTTTCTTTGAGGTTATAGTCGGTGCATTCCCGAGTGAAACGTAAGCATCAGCATTCATTTCATTGGTTCAATATTGAATCACAATTTAAACCGATGCAAACTATTCACACTGTTGTCTACCCCCACTATCTAATTATGCTTGCTCGTACGTCATCAAACATAGGAATTACAATTTCAATATTTTATCACGAAAAATTACTTGAAATTTTAAGTAGAATTGAACAAAAAAAATTAAGAAAAGGTGCTGAGCAAGTGCTTTTGAGCACTCGTTCATTGGTGGAACAATAATGTATTCACCACAAAATGTTGTACGGGGCTTGATATTCATCCTTATGTATGAATACAAAATCTCAGCACGATCGAAATAATATTCTGGTATATTCATTCAATAAATGAAACATGTAAAAAATCAACTATTGAAAAAATTGAATTCCATGGTTCTGATGACGCGATTCTCTTGAAATTTGGCATATCAATCTTCATTCACAAAATAAATTTCACTCGAATCGAATAGCTTGTTTTGGAAATATAAAGATTTTTTATGGTTTTGTAAACACTTTGTCCACAAGATTTCGTATGAAGCTTTTTATGAGTATCTGGCACGTGACCGCAAAATTTCTTTCTGATAGGTATCGTTTCGTCGGAGATATTGAGGAACAAAAATTTTGAATGGCCATATTTTTTAGAACACTCTGTACGACTTGGCTGGTTAACTAACTTAACCGCGGCATTTGGGAACCGAATTGACCCTGAAAAACTCAACTCCCTAGGACAATCCCTTCGATAATTATCGTGCTTACGGCCGGACGGACGGCATCACGGACAGATTTGAATATAATCACGGATTCGTCATCCGGGAGTCGAACCCTATCGTTTGAGGCTCAAAATTCGAAAATTGAAGACAGTTGGATAAAAGGATATAGCACTCGTAGAACCAGAGCTCAAAAATGTTAAAATGACATCGAACTGATTGGGTTACTCAGGAAAGCATGTCTTTTGCTAAAACGAAATAAATACCATCAAATGCTTCAATGATAATACAATCAGTGCTACCATCACGATAGAAACTGAAGTTCTACAACTCGATAATTACTTTATCATTATGTACTCCACTTAATCAAGCACTACTCAACCACCTGCAGTTAATCATTCTCCTCGATAATCGATACATATTCTTCTCAAAATTCAACGTTGCACAATTTCAACTAGGAATCCGCCCATTCGAAAGTATACCTATCCTTTATCATGCACCTACTTCCTGACAGAAAGTATTACTCAAGAATTTTTCGTTCTAAACTTAACGAAGCCACTTCACCGATCTGTTAGAACCGCATCTAAAGAAAATTCCGTAAATTATAGGTTATCCGTAATGAACTGTAACGAAATAAATTCTCGGTATAGATCTGTTATTGCGGAATTTGATATACTCAATTATAACACCATGGATGGTAATAATAATAATGGTGGACTGGTCCGTTCTTAGAATGTAGCGAGAAGATGTTTCAAAAACCTATTGGTCCAAGTTGGAATGTGGGAATTATCACTAGGAGATCTTTGATGGATTCATTTTTGATCTTCGTGTTTCTGACGAGTTATGTTGGTATGAGAGCTTGAGATTTTTCGTGATGGCTTGATTAGAATAATAATTGTGAGTTTACTGACAAGATGAAGAATGATGCATAATTATTGTAGAATTGGTTTCTTTTCGCTTGAAATTTGCGCTTCCTTTACCAACTTGAAATCAAATCATAGTAAGAATGTTTCATTTGGGCTATTCTCACCATTTTCTTGTCTAATTTTCAACGTAATATTTCAATAAATTTCACGTCAAGTGCATTGAGAGTGATATGAGCTTAATAGGCGTTTTCGGAAACTTACTCAGTTTTACTAACTCGATCCACTGGGTCACGTGACGGATCTACTCCCGACCCCGGGTTCTACATAATTTTACGAACACATCAAGTTTAGGATTTGGAGTGTCAAACGTATCAATAATTTCATGGATTAATTTTTTCAGTCTCAGTTTATTTTCGGATTGTCTCTAGCTTTACTCGCATTCATTGGCTTTTGTAAAATCTTTTTTATAATTTCTGGTTTGCCCTTCCATGTTTAATGTTATTTTTGAGTACCTACATATGTTAAAGAAGTAGAGAAGTCATTCGTTCAGTTCCAGTTTATTCACTCTAGCTTTGCTTGGATTCATTGGCTTCAATACAATCTTTCTTATAATTTCTGGTGTGCCCTCACATGTTCAATGTTATCTTTGAGTACCTATATTAAAGAAGTAAAGAAGGCTTTAGCTTTAACGCAGAAAGATCTGCATACAAAGTAATGAAGAAATTGTTTCACATTATTTTTTCGGCTCAGGGAACCACACATTTTACACTGACCAAAATTCTCTTCTCTTTCCATAATTTTTAGGAATAGAATAAATGAAATTACTAAGAAATCATCTGCTTGAATGCAAACTATCTGCTTCATATATTCCGAAAAATTCTTGGCAAAAAGTAAATAATCCAGTATGGATCCTTGTGGAATACCCCTTTCCTTGCCAAGCTGAACATAATGATTCTAAACCTCCTGAGGTATTTTATAAAAGTTAATTGACTTTACGTAAAACCCATGTAACCACTATCTGCTACCAGATCTCGTACAACAATCTTCTTTGCAGGGTTCTCGACAAGTGAGACTAATGAGAACACAGCTCCAGATTATGACCAAGCATTCTCATTCGAATTCGATTTAGCAAAAATGAGCACCTCCTCTTTTGATTTATTTTTGCAGAGTTAACAATATGCTGAAAAAGGGTGGCAAAATTTTATTTTCAGGATACCTTTCAAAAAAGCAACAAACCCAAACCATTGCAGCATATTCGATTCAAGATATTGAATTCCACCTCATCATTTCCTTCGAATTGAAAATTCAACACCCGTAGAATGTCTCATAAAAACCCAGCATTTCCATAAACATCGAATCTGACTTGCAAAACGCAGAAATTCCTTCAACAACCCATTACCTCCTCATTACACTAACACCTCGGAAACAATGGTCTGATCAAAAAACCAGTTGAAACATTCTTTGTCGGCATTTTCCATCAACTGGCAGTGAGTAATTCTATCATTATGGGAATCATTCTAGACCGATGCTACTCGATGGAGCGAGAGAATCATTGCGAACAGGAAAAAGGAAAACAGCACTCTGTGATCCGTTCTACTTCATAACATTTGATTTATCTAAGCGCTGAAATTTAATACCGCTGAATACCGGCCATTTTTGCACCGTGACTGAGTACTGTAAAATATGCAAAATAGCACCTGAGATCCTATTGAGTTACTCTGTTCTGCTCTCGATGATATCTGAATCGAAATAAGTTGCGGAAATGATTCGGAGGTGCTCATTTTTGCTGAATCGAATTCGAATGAGAATGCTTGGTCATAAATCTAGAGCTGTGTTCTCATTAGTCTCACTTGTCGAGAACTCTGGGAAGAAGAAGATGTAGCTCTGGTTACGAGATCTGATGGCTGATAATGGTTACCTGGGTCATACGTATGGTTCATTTACTTTTATGAAAGGGTTTTGTAGTTATTATGGTCATATTGACTATAGTCCGTTCACGAAAGTTTGAACCGTCGGTTGGCCATGGAAATTTGGTATATTCCACTGTCTATATTAAAATTTTGGGATATGTTGTTTATTTTCTTGTCAGATTGATAGGAAATGTTTTCAATATTGCATAGAGTTTTCTGATAACTCGCAAGCTCGTCGGGCGGGGCCGGGTATCTACATTCGGCAACGTTGACTTTGTTTTAAGTTATGACAGCAAATAATGCCAACTTCAAATAAATGAACAAACGCATAATATGCGCTCAAAATTTCGTGAACGAACTATAGGAAAGGGGTATTGCAATGGGATCTATAATACACTAACTAACAGAGCGGCATTTCGAAAGTCAATAGTATACAGAGTGTATTTGAATAACACTGAAAGCAATAAATTCTTCAGATCATTTTATTAAAAAGGTTCTCGTAAATGTAGCTCCGGGAATGCAAGGTATAATTTATTAAAAAACTGACTAAAAAAGTGGGATGCCACTGAGATACATATTTCAAAATTAGAATTATTTTCAAATTTTTCGTTAAATTTGTGACAAAAAATGACTTCTGCTTTTTTTTCATTGGGGTTCGCGTTTTTCAATAGAGAAATGAAACGTCCTACTACAAATACGCGTTAAGATGTTTACTTACATAAAAACGGTACCCGCCATGACGAAAAGACAGAAGAGATCGATAATTTCCAAATTGCAATTAGGTAAGAGAAATGTCAACTCCGCTTAATAACCGTTTCTGCTAGAAACTGAACTTGACTTGTGGCGAATGAACTGCAGTATGACTCCTTTGAATAAGCACATCGAACGCCTTGTATAGTGAAACATTTAAGACACTTTTCCAAAGATTATTATCTACATTTGCACCTTGGCATTCAGATAAGTAACCGATAAACTGAAGATTCACCCATGCAGATGCATTTATTCAACATATCCAAGCCAAGAATCAAAAACCAGTTCCAGAAGCTGATCCAAATAATAACACCCTACCGTCTTCGCATCAAAAACGAGAACATAAATTTCGTGGCAAGATTCCACATGTCCAATTAGCCAGCAATTCAATGAAATGAATGCACACAATACCAATAGCCATAAAACACTATAGAAAGGAGTCGACACCAATCTGGAAAGAGTAGGGATGACTGATTGGAAACAAACGACTCTCGGCGGGCTTCGATTGACCTTATGTTGAACAACTGTCCTGCCATACTCAGGCTCGTGTCATTTTACCCTAGGGAATTGGTAATGGGTTTCGAATTATACGGGGGTATATCGATATTACCTTTGTTTGAAGCCCCCCCAGGCTTCATTGACCGAATGTTTTTTAATTATGATGAGGAAGTGCGAAACCACCTAAGGCCTTATGGTGGTGTGCACCCTTGGTGGATTTCTATGTGTTCTTGTTTGTTCATGGGGTGGAATTGTGTTCTACAGGGTGGTGAGACACGTGACGGAAGAGCAAAGAAAGTTAAGTCTGGAATATTGAAGCAGGGGGGTTGCTTTTGTTTATTATTGGATTACTTTCTCATACAACTTAATGTTGGCACATCTCGATTTGCATAGAGTGAAGGTTTCAAGGCCAAAAAGGAAAGAATAAAAGACGCAGTGATTGCAATAACCGTTACTTTTACTCACCCGGAAATACCCGGATAGATGCCCCATTTTCTGAAATTGCCTCATATCTTTGAAAATATTTCCATGAATGTAGGTAGCCCCAGTATTTGAATTGAAATACTGAGACTTTTCTCTGACATAGCTATCCCAAATTTTCAAAAATTTGATTTTGTGGAACCCTTCCTTTGGGGATAGATGCCTACAAGTATGGATAGTTGCCTCACCATGAAAATATTGGGATGGATAGATGCCCTCCATACTATGTGAACCAAAAACCCAACTAAAATGCCTAAAACAGCAACTTTATCTACTCAACATGGATAGAATTAACAATTGTGCATTTTTAATTGAAATTCAAAAGCATACATCAAAGGAAAAGTTGAATTCTGCTCATTAACATAAATCATTACTCCACAAATCAAGTTCAAAATTAAAATAACACAATGAATCGAAAATCAGCTAAGAAGATAATGTTTTAGTTTAGATGCCCTAAGGGGCACCTATTCCTCGAAAAATCAGGGCAACTATCCTTTTCGATAGGAATAGATGCCCATGAATTTTTTGAATAAATTAAGAAGAAAACAGCAACCATTTATACTCAGATGTACGCTCAATGAAACACGGTATTAACGTTATAAAAAAGAACTGAATTGATTACAACTTCAAAAGTTATACAGCGGCAAATACTTACCTCTATAACTTTGCGTGGTGTTGTGAAGTTCGCTGCGGAGATGATCGCACACAATAGAGAAAAACGACCTCGCTTTACAATAACCCTTACAAAACTAAGGTCCAGGTGACTGTAGCATCTTCTTATAAAATTAATTTTTTGTTACGTGTTTCGGAATTAACATATTTTGAAAATGGGGCATCTATCTGGGTTTTCCTCTATAATCTTCGGGTCAAAATGCATCTCCAGAGACCAAATAAGTCTCGAAGGACCACGAATTAAAAGCATTGCAACAATATTTTCGTCACAGAGCTTGCGGCCTTCATTCCGGTCATGCAACAAGACAGGCCAGACATAGAAAATCATTATTTATGTCACAGTTTATCGGTCACAGCAGCAAACTCACCGGAACAACGGTGAAAATACTATAATTCACATCCGGACTTGAGCCACGTTCGTATTATAAATTAGTAGCGAAAAGCTGGTTTACTGTCTTGCCCTTGACTCCAAGATTGCGTTGTCTAAAACTAAATTCTGAACTGTGCACTGTGCAGACAAGGTACTAATTGGCTTTCATCTAGTTGGGCTATTGACATTCTTAAGCACTCTTGGAATAGTGTAATTCCTGTAGTTTAGAAACGGAAAATTATAATAATTAGAGAGATGGTGATTTGGGAACTGAGGTTTTGGATTATGGCTTACGGAAATTGGTTTATAAATATTTCATCGAAGAAAAGCAGGTATTGAGTAGGGGATATTCAGTGTAAAAAGTCTGAAATATTATGAAATAAATGTAGGTACCTAAGACATGCCGGAAAAAGGTTCTACCGTGATTGATATCTTCTGGTTAGGCAGATTTTTCTGCTGAACACTGAAAATGTAGAGTCTGGTTGCATCATATTCACTTCTTCTGTTCGATGTTCAGGAAAAACACTTTAAAGTCTCAGAAGAGCAACTTTGGTCACTGTCTGAAAGTGTTTGTTATTCTTGTATTCTTGATAGTTCTCAGAAAACATTCGATGACTGTGATCTATTCTCGATTTTTTCGGTTGTCAAAGAATTCATCTTTATGAAGCTGAATCTTATTATTGCAGTTCAGGTGTTTTTGATACAAACCTTCAATTTTCTTCGTCTCAGCTTTTCTTCTGTTGATATTGTATTATGGAAGCTTCACCCTATAAAATCCTGTGAACTTCATTCAAAGCATGTTGGACAAGCTTTGACTTCTCAGTATTTTCAAGTTGAGCTATTTTTGAATGTTCTTCGTTCTGCGATTTTCAGCTTTTGGTCAGTAGATTTTCTTTATCAGGTTTCATTTAAATTGGAATAGCTTTGAGTTTTGAATGCTGTTAATATCACATGGTACTTATTTTCAATTCTTCTCAATAGTGTGTTAAACTTTCTTCCCATAAAGAAACATTCATTCAACGCACTTGTTGTATAAATAACTATTTTGATATGGGCACCAATAATTTAGTTACAGTGGAACTTTCCTATAACGAAAGCGCTAAATCCGCAAAAAAAATTTGTTATAAAGAAATTTCGTTATACAGAAAATTTGATTCTATATTCGGCAATGTAGCGGTCGACTTCACCGATAAATTTAAGTTTAAATTTATCATTCAAACTCAATCACTTGCTTTTAGACATTTTCGCACAACTTTTCACACTAGCGTAATGGTAAGATTGAAACCAAACAGCCAGGGGTGTATTTAAAATTGTTCCAGAAGAATCTCTCTGCCTGCCGTAATGATTTAGTTTGAGGTCGGGATCTATTACGTACGTCCGGAAAAATTTCGGAGAGAACTCACCCTTATACCTTCTTACCAATATCCAAGAGTGATGTATTTGAATATTTCGTCATAGAGAAAATTGACTTCGTTTTAGAGGGTGTTTTTAACATGGAATTTGGATTCAAGGTGCAATGTCTTGTACGAAATTCGTTATACAGAGAAATTCGTTATACAGACGTTCGTTACAGGGAAGTTCCACTGTACTTTGAAATTTCAAGAACATTGATCATTTATTCATCTTCTTAACAGTGCAAGTTAGCGCTAGTTCTTTCTCTGAACTATTCCTCTAAGTACATTATCATGAACTATGAACCAATTTGATGACTATCTCTGTGAATTACTGAATTAAAAGAGATATATTAATAATCAACTAGTTTAATAATCTAGCGATTAATAAACTAATGGATCAAATAACTATTAACACATTTTCAATAAAATTTCCATTCCTTCATCAGTATTGCAGTGCAATGTAACCTTTTCCTCCTGATCTGTTTCTTCGCGTCCATTATCAGGAAATATAAACCAATCTAATGACTACTAATTGTCACAAAGCCAGTGGTCCGTTTGACGACTTCACTGTAGTAAATTACTGAATGAAAACGCTTGTCTGCTACCGATGATAACGGCAGTGCAGAAACCGCTTCTGGCATGTCAGATATAAATCAGGTGATAAACGACTACGAAGACAGAAATCTACATGCATTAAATAAATATAAAATTACCTGATTGAAATAAATAACACGTCTGATCGGTTTTAATAGTGATATAAAACTGGGAAGTTCATTCCAAAGATAGCTAGATCAAGATCGTTATAAGATTATTTCTTCATTTACCATGAATGGTTTTTTGTTGGAGTTGTATCTGAGGAAGAATTCTATGAATATATAATTAATAGGGGAATTATTGAAGGTATACAGGGTGATTTTTTAAGTGTTTCATTAGACGTTTTCGAGGAAGGAATTGTAATACAGATTCAAGATTTTGGATTTTCGTTTAAGAGTACATGAACTTTAATTGTAAAATATTTTCAAGAGGAATCTACTTCCGGTTTCACCGGAAACGAATGTAACTTCGTTATTTCAAATGCAACACCCTGTATATTTATACATATTCGAATTCTTCGTTCAATTCTACACTGATTTGATGTACGATATGTGCAACCACTCAATCGGTTCTTGAATTATAGCCTGATTATCAAATTTTTGAAAAAAAGGTTGTCACAAATTAGTGTTCATATCTTCAAGATCCCTCATTACAAGAATTTCTTTTTGCGAAAGTGGAATGAAAGAAAGTACGCTGATACTGTTTCTTGTATAACTTATGAGGAAATATTATACAGGGTGTCTGAAAAAGGGCCTCAAAGTGAGCCTCAATAAAACTATGAAATCTCACTTTTTTCAAATGGCAACCCTATAATTTTGTAATTCCAATCGATTGCTCGTCAAAAAGCACTTATAGTGTCCCGAACGTTTCATGCCTCTAAAATCAGTATTTTGGCCGTTATTCAATAAAATTCGAATTTCACGATTAAAGATAGTTTCGCACAGTTTGTAAGCTTGCATTTTAGAAGTAGGCTATGTTAGGAACTGTCATTCTTACTTTTTCTTACAGATCAAGCACTAAGCATAACATGCAATAATAATTTCACTGGAATGATATATCAAGGGTATGTTTTTTATTTGCGGCAAATGTAACAATTCGTAGAACAGGTAATTAGAAATTCAACGAACGAAATTCACATTTACTGACTTTAACGGAATCAAAGTTCAGGAGGTATCAAAACAATTTTCTCCGTACCGGAAGCCTTAGCCCTAAACGGACACGAGTGAATACAGTAATAGATAATGAATGATCTGTTACTGTATTCACACGATTCCGTTTTGGGTTAATGCTTCCACTACGGAGAAAATTGTTTTGATACTTCCTGAACTTCGATTTTGTAAAGGGTGGTAAATGTGGATTCATTTCGTTAAAAGTTCTGACTGCCCTTTCTAATATTTTGTTACATTCACCATAAATGAAGAACATATTCAATACATCACTGTTACTGTAATTCATATTTTGCATAGTGCCCGATGAATCAAAAAAGTATAAATGACAGTTCTCTAAAATGCATTATAAATCCACAGACATAGCATTCTTGAAAATTTCTATCCTAATAAATCCATGGTTAGACTAAAAAACCTTGATTCAATCCTGAAATTCGAATTTTATTCAATAACGGCAAAACTACTGATTTTAGAGGCATGAAACGTTCGGGACACTATAACTGGTTTTCGACGAGCAATCGATTGGAATTACAAAATTATAGGGTTGCCATTTGAAAAAAGTGAGATTTCATAGTTTTATTGAGGCTCACTTTGAGGCCTTTTTTCAGACACCCTGTATAATATTTCCTCATAAGTTATACAAGAAACAGTATCAGCGTACTTTCTTTTGTTCCACTTTCGCAAAAAGAAATTCTTGTATGAGGGATTTTGAAGATATGGACACTAATTTGTGATAACCTTTTTTTCAAAAAAATTGATAATCAGGCTATAATTCAAGAACCGCTTGAGTGGTTGCACATATCCTACATCAAATCAGTGTAGAATTGAACGAAGAATTCGAATATGTAAAATATACAGGGTGTTGCATTTGAAATAACGAAGTTACATTCGTTTCCGGTGAAACCGGAAGTAGATTCCTCTTGAAAATATTTTACAATTAAAGTTAATGTACTCTAAAACTAATCTCCAAAATCTTAAATCTGTATTAAAATTCCTTCCTCGAAAACGTCTAATGAAACACTTAAAAAAATCACCCTGTATATGGAAAAAAGGAATATTATAGTGGAAATGCAAATTCAGAATGTTTTTGCAGATTTGGAATCTCTGATAAAGTAATGAGTGATAAATTACTGTAAAATTATCATGGAATTCTTTCAGGCAGGCTTTATGTTAGTTTGTAATAGTTGTTTATAATTCACTACTTTCGGTCTACAAAGTGATAGTCGACGAGAAAGGGTTTGGGGATTTCAGGCAGACTAGAGCGAGTAAATTTCGCCCGGGAAGTTGTGCCCTTTTAAAAGAGGTGATAATACTGACTATTGAATTTGGATTCAGTTGTGGAATGACTGTTATTAAACAGAAATAAATAATTTATCAATTGAGATTTTTTCCTCATTTTTCCAATTTTATATTACTCTATATAAAACAAAGAATGACAAACTAACAAATAGATTGCAATTAAAATAGAAAAAATATTCATTTGATTCTCAAAACATAGATCGTTTGTTTCTTGAGAAATATCGGGAGCCAAGAATTTTGTGAATGTGTGTATTTATATTGCAATATTTAGTTACAAATTGTTTCAATTTCTTTTTTTTTGCAGGTGAGGCATTCAATTATACAGAACTTATTAACTGTGAGTATACTTATTTTGAAAGCACATGTTATGCAAGTGGCAAATTCAACATACACCTTGTATTGAGGAGAGATTTTCACAATTTTGTCGGAAGATGAATTTATCAATCCAAACGAAAACTTATTCAGGATTAAATTCAGCGTAGGTATTTAAAATACATTGATATCCTTCCACGAGTTCAAAAGTTCAAAATAGGAATTTCCACTCATTTCCAGTAAAAATCACTCAAAAATTCATAGGATTATTCGTTTTTTGTTCTGTTTTCAGGTTTTCAAGTAAAATTATTGAAATCGCCTACATAAGCTATTGAATTCAAACCATCAGAATTGGCGCTTGAGTGTGACGTACGCGTTAGTATTCATTTCATTGGTTGAATGTTGTATAACGGTTTACAACGATGCCAACTGGCCAGTCTGTTGTGAATTGCCATCCCCACTATTTATGCTTGCTCGTACGTCATCATGGCGCGAGGTTTGAACTTATACGAGTATAGAAATAGCATTTTCAATATTTAACTCAAAATTAATTAGATACTTGAGAGTTCAAGTGAAAAATTGGACAGATATAATGTTTAACACTACTCTTAATGCTGTTACAAGACAAGACCCCATATTTTAACATCCTGAAAATGCCCTTTCTGTAGAAAAATTCAAATTATCCTCAGGTAAAGGGCTCTCCAATGAGAGGTGTTATTCTGAATAGCCCGCTATTTCGATAGATGTCACGTTTAAAGCTGTCATTTTTTGACATTTGACGAGTAGAAAACTACGCCATTAATGAAAATGGAACGATACACGCTCCAAGAACGCATTGAAATTATTAAAATTCACTATAAAATGGTGAAATTTGGCAGAGACGGGTTTCGTAAAAAACATTTTTGGGTCGTCGTGAAGCACCTTGTCGGACCGCAATAAAGAAATGGGTGGAAAAATTCGAACTATTGGGACAGATTAGTGATGTGAAGAATAAAACCCGTGCACGTCGCTCAAGAACAGCCGAGAATATTGCTGCTGCAGCCGAAAGTGTTGATGAAAACTCAGGTTTGTCCATTCCTCGTCGTTCTTTGGAATTAGGCATTCTACAAACGTCATTACACCGTTTTTTGCATAATGATTTGGGTCTTAATGCTTATAAAGTTCAGTTAACACAAGAACTCAAGCCGGCCGATCATCAACAACGTCGTGTTTTTGATCTTTTGCGGGAAAAGTTTCCGGGCTGTGTTATCTTTCGAAGAGATTGGCCACCGAGATCTTGTGATTTAACACCTTGCGACTTCTTCCTTTAGGGCCACGTGAAAGAGAAGGTCTACACCAATAGCCCAGCGTCAATTCAAGACCTCAAAGATGGAATTCGTGAGGCTATCGAGGACATAAGGCCGTCACTTTACGATTTGGTTATGGAAAATTTCATTAAAAGGATATGGTCCTGTAAGCGTGGTCGTGGTGGTGTCATTTGCCTGATGTTATTTTCCACTATTAAGCCATAGCTTTTGTTTTTATATTGAAATAAACATCCGATCATTCATATTGAAAAATGGCATTTTTCTTTGAATATCAAAATAACACCTCTTATTGGAAAACCCTTTCTACAGGTACAGGAGGCATTGATATCCTTCCACGAGTTCAAGAGTTCAAAAAAGGCATTTTCACTTCCAGAAAAAATCATTCAAGAATCATTTTCAATATTTAACTCAAAGCTAATTAGATACTTGAGAGTTCAAGTGAAGAATTGGACAGATATAATGTTTATTACTACTCTTAATGCTGCTACAAGAAAAATGTAGAAAAATTCAAATTACCCTCAGGTACATTAAGAAAAATCGTCTAAAACGTCTAAACGAAATCATCAACCAATTAAAGAGATATTCCGACTTCTAATGAAGACCTAATTATTTATCGCTACATTCTGAAACAGGAAATATAGCTTCCAGTGGACATATCCGCACACAAATTTTCTCGAACAAGAATTCCTCTTCAGTTTAATGTCCGCTTCAACCTTGCTTTATATGCGACACGTCCAACAATTCGAACGATGGAAAACGAAGCAAAAAAGTCCTCGATTCTCGCGGCGTTTCTTCGGAAAATTTAATTATCTCGACTTATTATCGGCGAGATTTCCAATGGAAATCCTTAGCAGTCCCATATGGGCTCGTTTATGGTCAATGGGATCAGTGATACAGATTTCTTTGGCGTTGTACGTGAGTGGAGTTATCGGGGACACTATTGTTGGTTTTTCTGGTCTTTAAGAGCGTTATTATGTTTTTTGTTGTGTTCGTTAATTAACGCCTTTTTGGGGTGAGAATAAGACGAAGGAAGTGTCTTTTATGATGATGGTAAATTTTGGTTTGACTGTAGCTCATTTGGGAAAGTGGATCTTGCGAAAGCATTGAATGGACATTTATTATATCGTTCGTAATGATGATTCTTTTAGGAGTTTTCGAAATGATTTGAAGGGAAATCGATGATTTAGTTTCCTTGAAGTCCTCTTAGATGCTGGAGTTCTCTGAAGCTCTGTAACTGTAGACGAGCTGTAGCGTACTTGCGAAATATCAATGCCTTCTGCACTTTTATTATGAATTACAGGGTGATCCCGATCGTAACCAAGAAATTTTAACCACGTATTCTTCATCAAAAATAAGCCTTAGTTTGTCATATAAACATATGTCAAGAAATGTTTCCTCTTCGAGATACAGGGTGTTAAATTATAGAAAAAAAAGTTTTTTTATCAATAACTTTCACAGTGCTTGAAATATTTTTATGAAATTTGAGACATAGGTTTTGAGCGTCGAGGAGCACTTTTTGCATAATATCATTTTTTTTCTATTTCACCAGTGGCGTCCGTACCGCAGCGAGACTAAATATTTTCAGATACAAAAATGATACGCCACTATTTTTTCCGATAATAAAAATTACTATTTGAATTTTCATTTAATTTGGAGCAAATTCGGTCTCTTGACTTTTTGCTGTACGGGGCACCGTTTCCGGTTAAAAAAATAAAACGCATTCTCATGCATGGAAAAATAGCAAAAATTTGATAAGGTAGGTACATAAATAAGAAGACTATTTTTGTGAACGAAACTTGTAACTAATTTTGGCGATTTCTTCATGCATGAGAATGTGTTTTATTTTTTTGACAGAAAACAGTGCCTTGTAAAGTAAAAAGTCAAGAAACAGATAAAGCCTCCAATTTAAATGAAAATTTAAATAATAATTTTTATTGTCGGAAAACCTGTGGCGGCGTATCATTTTTTTTATCTGAAAATATTCATTTTCGCTGCAGTACGGACGCCACTGGTAGAAAAAAAAAATAATTAATATTTTTCAAAGAGTGCTCCTTGACGCTCAAAACCTATGTCTCAAATTTCATAAAAATATTCAAGCAGTGTGAAAATTATCAATAAAAAAGATTTTTTTTCTATATTTTTAACACCCCGTATCTCGAAGAGGAAACATTTCTCGACATATGTTTATATGACAAATTAGGGCCTATTTTTGAAGTAGAATACGTGGTTAATTTTCTTGGTTACGATCTGGACCACCCTGTATATGTTCTCGAACGAACGTGCAAATGCTTTCAGATTTTTCATAATTGATTCCCTAGAATTTTTCATAATTAATTAAGCGTCTAATGAGTTATCGCTAACATTTATCCGTCGTTTCCAACTATTCTTTCGAAGGAATAGTTCACTGAACACGCGGTAAAATCTAAAATCCAATCATTACTCATGAAAAACGGGTATAAATCTGAACGATTTGTTCTGCTTCGAATACTAATTCGTTCGCTGGAAGGAAAACCAGCTCCATATTTCATTTTTCATGAATTATACGATAACACGCGTGAAAAATAAGGCATAAATAGTCTATGACCATGGTAGCCGATCGTTAAAAAAAATTAGTATCGCTGTTGGTAGACGATGTAGTGGTGGTTTCTGAACTTGCAGCTTCCTCGAGTGGAAAGATTTAATGATTCATAATGGAAGTAAGCTTCAAGCAGATTATTAATCATCTCTTTGAACAGGGAACGAAACAGTTTGAATTTCTTTTGCGAGCCAGTCAGGTAAATGGTTTTGCCGTGAATAATGTTTTAGAATTTGCCACGTGAACTTTCTAATGATATTTATCGTCTTTTATGGAATATGGAAGAAGGAGAATGAGGCTTCAGAGGAAGCGGAATAATTTTTATAATCTATACAGTTATATCAATTCCAACCTTATATTCTGCACATCATATAAATATGTATTATGTCATAAATTAACATAAGTTTTTTGAGTGCTCGTTTTACTTGAACGAATGCTATATCGTTTTGTCCAAATGTAATTTTTGAATTTTGAAACGAAAATGGTCTCACTAACTGAAGATAGTGCAAAACGGAGTACCGTACTATTTTTTCGTATGATACCAGAGCTCAGGGAAAAAGCTCAGTAGAAAAAACCATTTTCTAAAAAACTATCTAGGATTTCACTCCCAGTCTCTGAAACAGAAATAATTTAATAATTTTCAATTAAAATTTGAAATCTTCAGGAGAAAAATAATCTTGAAAGAATTGTTGCCTAACAGTAAAACTAAAAAAGGAAATAAATGGAAAGGATAATGTAACGTTTCGGTGTCTATATCAGACACCTTCAGATAAACTTGTAAAATCTTCGTAATTGTCGTTGAAAGTTGTCAACTTTGATGAAAGTTGTCAACTTTGATGAAAGTTGTCAACTTTCAATGTCAATTAGACTGCAAATGAAAAAAACACACAATTCCGAAGATTTCACAAGTTTGTCTGAAGAAGATGTCTGATATAGACACTGAAACGTTACATTATCCTTTTCATTTATTTCATTTTTTAGTTTTAATGTTAGGCAACGATTTTTTCAAAACCAATCTGCTCCTGACAACATCTTAATTAAAAATTTCTAATTATTTCTGTTTCAGAGACTGGAAGTGAAAGCCAAGAAAGTTTTTTAGAAATGCAGAATCCCCCCAGATTATATTCCAATCGATATCATAAAAACCCTGTCTCGCCGTTCCAACAAAATAAAACTTAAAAACTATTCGAGTAGTGAAGGATTTCTTCTTTATTGAATCCATATAATTTAATTCTTTTCTACCAATTCAAAGCTGAACTCCAACATTTTTTGAAGTTCCTTCAATACAGTCATCGTTATGTCGAAAAAAATTATAATGTTCCCATGAAAAAACGATTGATATAAATCTGAGTTTGAGGATATAAATTGGCGAAGTGAATGATCATGCAAAGTTTCGAAAGGATTGTGACATCAGAACCATATTAAAAAAATACAATAACATTCAAACTTCTCCTTGAAATTCAATGAATTTCACATTCGGAAAAATGTGCTCAACAACAAGAGGATTTATCAAATGATGTCTGGTCCTGCCAGACAAGATCTTTCAGAACCTTAAATGTTCTCGGAACTGTCTATAGATGCATAAAACTGGAGAATCATCTTCCATAAATTTAAAGAGCGGTTATTCACCCTAAATATTGAATTCAAAAATCGTAATAATGATAAAACTATTGAATGTTTCTATCTATTTGGGCCTTAAAAAATCATTGTTTATACATAAAGAAAGCTTTCATTTTGATTTGATAATCTCTCTTCATGAAAAAATGTACAAAATATTATAATTTGAATAAGAAATCTCTAACGCATTATTCCAAGGAGTTCCCAAGAATACGAACACATTGAGCTCTTGAAAATTCCCCCATTGATTTCGACAAGTTTTCCTTCCCTTAACATTTTCCAATCCCTCTAAATTTCCACTTTTCGCTTCCGCCCGGAAAATCCAACATTTCCTTCATGCAACCTTCATTTCAATCAGTCAAACATCACATCACATCAATCCGACGAAATTGAACCTACCCAACTTAACCCATAAATTTCCAATGCAAAAAGAAGATTGTTCATCGACGAATACCATGCATATCTACCATTAATTTCTTTTCCCCATAGTCAGCTCGTCCCATCCACCATTTCTTCACCGAGTTTTATATCCAGCATGTTACGTATTTGCAGGCATTATTGCGTGCTCAAATCCGTATAATTTTGCTGCGGGACCATCAATCTCGACGATATAACCTGGAAAAAATGGATCAATAGGGCCGCTAGGTATTATGTGAATTTTGGGGGGTTACGCCAACGATATACACGGAGATTTAGGCCTTTGGTACCGAATTCTGGCCTTGTTTTGCGACGTGGAGGTCCATTGTTCGGGTTTTTTAGCCTGACAGTTTTGGCGAAATGCGTTGTCCGATGGAAACCATTGTAATGTACGTCAAACTTGGATGGGTTGATGTTTTGTTGGCCCAACTGATCGAAATCTGCCAATGGCTAGTTGAAATACTGAATTGAATTGGCATTTCCAGTGTGTTACATGGGGTTTTTTTATGTAACAGCATTAAGTGTGCTGTTGAACTTCTTAGTATTCTTCAATTGATGCAAAAGGTTGAAGGGGTGGTTCCTCAGATAATTTTATGAAGAAAAGCTCTTATAAATGTTGGTCCGGAGACGTTTTGTTTCCAAGATACGGGATCTTGAAGTTTCACTTGAAAATTGACTGAAAAACGAGTAACGCCACTGGTATATTTTTCATCTCACAATTATTTTTTAATTCTTCGTTCAATATGTGACAAAAAATCTCTCTTGCCTTTTTCGTGTGGGGCACCATTTTTATGTTAAAATATAAAATTTCTTAGAGTCGTCTCTACTAAATAATGCGTTGTAGTAACGACAGATACGCGTTAACATGTGTATTTTCTCACACAAAAACGGCGCCCCGCACGAAAAAGGGCAGAAAAGATTTTTGTCACAAAATGAAGAAGAATTCAAAAATAATTATTAGTTTGAAACATCTAAGTGAAGTACCACTTCATTTTTGAGTAAAACTTAAAACACTTCGTTTCCGGATCTACATTTACCGAAACTTTTTCTCATAACATGATCTAAGTAATCCTTTCCTCAATTTTTTACATTAATTCGTAAACAACCTGTATATTTTACATAACATAACATAATGTATTGATCCTGTAAGACACTACAAGTGTCTATAATAAGTCAATAAGTCAAACACAATTTACAATGAATTATTTAAACCTAACTAATTATTAAATGGAGATAAACAGGAATATGAATATACAATATTCTTTGTGTGTTTCTTCAGTAACTCTTCAATAACTTGGCCAACCTTATAGATAAGTTTTTATTCTTTTCCAAGGTTCATTTTTACACATTTGACAAATAATTCTGTATTCGTGCGAATAGTAATCTTGCAGCTTCACTTGACTTTTAATTCAAGCAGGAAGCTACAACATTAATGAGAATTTTTTGACATATTTTACAACTTTCCCAACTATAGAAAACATCTAATCGAAATGTAAACACTACTTCGCGATAATACCTGTTAAAAAGTTAGTATTAACCAAACAATCAATCATCAATTTACAACACCTTAGGTGTTGTTTCACCAGTCCTCATTAGCATAACACATTGCTCATTTATTATTTCTTAAACGGTTGTCTTATGACCATTAATCATTGAGATGCACTCATCGGATGTCAAGTATTCAATACCATACATGTCATCAATCCTACTAACTCTGTACTGCATATTTTGAACACTTACAATCATCTTACATATTTTGAGAGTTTTCTGTTAAAATTCGTAATGATCCCTAGTATAATCACACATATCGCATTGTGAGTGTGCAGAAATTGTACCAAAAGAATATTAATTACTAGTGTTTTTCACCAAAGGAACAAAAATTTCAAAGGATACAGCATATTTGACCCAAATATGATAATCCGGAAGATGCAAAATTAAGTCTTGAAAATCAAGCAAAAAGAATTGTATTTTTCCTCAAATTTTTAATTGCTTTTAGTTCTATTATTCGAGAAAATCTATATCGACATAATAATGAGATCGATTAATTCCGATGATTAATCAGACTTCAAGACAACGTTGCATATTCCTCCACTTCTCAGATCTGCCAATCTAATCTACCAGAGAAAGGCTTGATCATCTTTTCATTAGTAATCTTCCTCGTATTTCGCTCAACCTTAATTCTAAGATACGACGATAAAGGCAGAAATACACCTACTCATCTTCAAGATTTAATTGTCGATTCAGCTACATTTAAAACATAAATAATAGTACTTGGATTGATTGGTAGTACCGCACCTCTTCTAAGGTACTCACATCGTTTCAATTTGAAAAAAATACCAGTTCTGTTCATCATCCTTATCTTTTGTTCTGTCGGGCGCTGCTAATCCGTTTTGTGAAAAGAAAAGTAGATCGGCCAAGTCAAGGTAATACCTATCTGACCCAAATCGTACTATCCAGAACATCTAAAATTTAAAATAATGTAATTTCCCTATATATTAATTACTGTCTGTTCTATTATTCTCAAAAATCTGTATCGACTGAAAAGTGAAACCGATTAATTCCGATGATTAATCAGACTTCAAGACAACGTTGCATATTCCTCCACTTCTCAGATCTGCCAATCTAATCTACCAGAGAAAGGCTTGATCATCTTTCATTAGTAATCTTCCTCGTATTTCGCTCAACCTTAATTCTAAGATACGACGATAAAGGCAGAAATACACCTACTCATCTTCAAGATTTAATTGTCGATTCAGCTACATTTAAAACATAAATAATAGTACTTGGATTGATTGGTAGTACCGCACCTCTTCTATGGTACTTTGGTACTCACAGCGTTTCAATTTGAAAAAAATACCAGTTCTGTTCATCATCCTTATCTTTTGTTCTGTTGGGCGCTGCTAAGCCGTTTTGTGAAAGAAAAGTAGATCGGCCAAGTCAAAGTAGTACCTATCAGACCCAAATCGTACTATCCAGAACATCTAAAATTCAAAATAATGTTATTTCCCTATATATTAATTCCTGTCTGTTTTATTATTCTCAAAAAACTGTATCGACTGAAAAGTGAAACCGATTAATTTCGATGATTAATCAGACTTCAAGACAACGTTGCATATTCCTCCACTTCTCAGATCTGCCAATCTAATCTACCAGAGAAAGGCTAGATCATCTTTTCATTGGCAATCTTCCTCGTATTTCGCTCAACCTTAATTCTAAGATACGACGATAAAACAAGAAATACACCTACTCATCTTCAAGATTTAATTGTCGATTCAGCTACATTTAAAACATAAATAATAGTACTTGGATTGATTGGTAGTACCGCACCTCTTCTAAGGTACTCACATCGTTTCAATTTGAAAAAAATACCAGTTCTGTTCATCATCCTTATCTTTTGTTCTGTCGGGCGCTGCCAAGCCGTTTTATGAGAAGAAAAGTAGATCGGCCAAGTCAAGGTAGTACCTATCTGATCCAAATCGTACTATCCAGAACATCTAAAATTTAAAATAATGTTATTTCCCTATATACTAATTCCAGTCTGTTCTATTATTCTCAAAAATCTGTATCGACTGAAAAGTGAAACCGATCGATTACGATGATTAATCAGACTTCAAGACAACGTTGCATATTCCTCCACTTTTCAGATCTGCCAATCTAATCTACCAGAGAAAGGCTTGATCATCTTTTCATTAGTAATCTTCCTCATATTTCGCTCAACCTTAATTCTAAGATACGACGATAAAGGCAGAAATACACCTACTCATCTTCAGGATTTAATTGTCGATTCAGCTACATTTAAAACATAAATAATAGTACTTGGATTGATTGGTAGTACCGCACCTCTTCTAAGGTACTCACATCGTTTCAATTTGAAAAAATACCAGTTCTGTTCATCATCCTTATCTTTTGTTCTGTCGGGCGCTGCTAAGCCGTTTTGTGAGAAGAAAAGTAGGTCGGCCAAGTCAAAGTAGTACCGTATACCTACGTACTTTTCTTTCAGTTTGAAGAGTGTTATTTTGTCAGGGGAGAATGTACCAGTCTGTTTAAGCGTGTAGAAAATTATCCAAATGAGAAATTGATGAGAGTTTGGTTGTCTGCAACGGTGGAATGTATTCTTGGAATGTATTAAATTGAGAACCGTTTTGATTGTGGTTTGATCGCTTGATCGTTTTAGGGCGCACGATATTTTACGATGGAAAAAATTGAAACAGGAAAAGGTTGAAAGTTTTTGCACGGTTGTTTATAAGGTTTTTTTCATTGCGAACAAATTAGTGATGTTAATCTCTATTATTATTAGTTAGTAGGAGTTATCCGGAAATGCTTTTTGTTCAAGATACATGATTAATTCGAAGCGAATGATATACAGGGTGGAGCAAAAGAACTTGCGGATGTAGAAATTCAATTGAACAAAACCCAAACAAATATCGATTTTCCATAATCAAGTTTATCATTTAAAGTTTATGTTTAGACAGTTTCAAAGATCATATCCAACAGATGATGTTCATTATTGTCAATACACTGTCTTAATCAATTTCGGAAATATCTGACAATTCTGTACAGCGTTTCATTGGATATGTTAGCGATAGCCAAACAAATGTTGTTCTCCAAGTGGGCCAAAGCCCTGGGAAAATCATGTGATTTTAGATACACCTGTAAGAAAAATCACAGGGGGCTGAATCAGTTTAATGTGCTGAAGCGCTGAAAACGCCAAAGAACCCAAGGAAAGAAAAACTCCAGAATCATGTGGACATCACGGTCAGAAGTCTCTAGAACTGTCCGTTCTTTTTCTTCGAAAAAATATGGACCACTGGATGGCAAATTTCTTCCTCTGATGCATTGAATATCATATATTTCCGATGTACCTAAATGTCCATACCTATATATTCGATTGAGGGCCTAGAAATTATCTCTTTTCAACACCACAATCGTGTGGTATCGAATTGTAGAAGGTTTAAAGTTACCATAAACCGATTATGCAACACCAGATATATTCTTGAAGATATTGTATTTCTTCGGTTTAAAGTAAAGTGTATGTGTAGAGAATATCGATAAGGTAACATATGAATACCTACGTTTGCAGTTCTATGCACCACTGCATGTATCAATTCTAATGAAGTCTGCAAAAGGTATCGTGTGACTTTCGAAGAAACGATATAGGTGTAATACTGTCTTCTACATTACACGGAGTGATATTTCAGGCTAGCAGTGATTTGAAGGGGCTCTTTGCGTGGTATTAGACTTTGGAATTTTAGATGAATTGTATGTCTAGAATTCCTTCTCTTGATTTTATATGTACCGGGTTTTTCACTATAATTTGACCCCCTCTTCAACTTTGTTACTGAAGGAGATACAAAAAAATGTTTCGTATAAAAGTTTCACGAAATCAACTGAGGTTTTTTGATACCAGTCCAGAAACTGAAATATAAACACGGTGACCAATATATTGATGGAAACTTCATTTTTTCAAATGGAACACCCTGTATATTTTTCCATATTTGGTTAGCTCTTTTTCCCCTGATTTCGAATATGTAACATATGTTGGTCTATCTTTTTTATTCTGAGCACCACAGAGTTTCAAATTTCAATAACTATCTGGCATAGCGTTTTGGATGTTCGTGAATATTAAGTGGCCAATTGATTTACTTCAGTAATAATGACAATCAATGAAAGCAGAGAATAATATTAATGATATAAAATCAACCAATATTAAACCCATAATTCGGAAATAATCCCGTCAACGCGCAAAGAATAATGATAATATTGTAATGATTAGGAACAAAATTTTGAAACTTGAATTTCGACTTGAATCAGAGCCACAATAATGCTATCAAAAATAATCGTAACAACTTGAGACAACTAGGTATATGAACTAACTGTGTTTTGAATGAAGGTGGTCATTTTGAGCAATTTCTTTAGTTGATGTTATTCTTACCATACTACCATAGTTTATCATTTTTCATTGGTTAAGTAATTGTTAAGTATTCGTTCTAAAATAATATTTTTTTATTAGGTGTCACCATTTCAAAACTTTGAAACTATGAAAATTGCAGAGACACATCCGCATACGCATTTATTTCGCGAGATCAGGAGGAAATATCCTATCAAAAACAGGAAGAGTATACAGGACAGGGTGTACCATTTGAAAAAAATATACTTGCATTCAATGTTGTTCATCCTGTATATCTTCCCATTGACGTTATTCTAACTCCAGAAATGAGCATTTTCATTAAACGCACTCTGCCACATGTAAAATGATAACAGATCTTGGCAGGTGGTTCTTAAAATTTGAAACTCTGTGGTTCTCAGAATAAAAGAGATAGACCAACATATGTTACATATTTGGAATCAGGGGAAAGAGAGCTAGCCAAACATGGAAATATATACGATATTACTGTTCTTCACCACGATTCTACCTCCCATTCCAAATCAAACTTCCAAGAAAATTCGTCTTTATGTAGACCATCTAGCACCAAACGCAAAGGCGGTTTCTGATGTTACTATCGAACTGGTCCATAAATCATGGGATGGATCCTTCAACCCTATGAGTCTGGTATCAATCAAGACCTGGCGGCATCTAGAATAATCCCCACGAATGAAAATAAAGAAAACAAGATCTCACCTCTTGGTGGTCTCACGAAGCTTCTCTCAGACCAAATTCTCCAAACAAATTCGTATTTATGTGGACCATCTGCAAAGGCGCAATTGTATCGTAACAACACAATAAGTCGTAAATTCGAAGGCGGAAATAAAGGCGTGCAAGCCGATTTCTGATGGAACTATCGAATTGGTCCATAAATCTCTGGATGTGATCCTTTCACCCGATCGTCTCATCATCGATTCCTAATTACGACTTTCAACTGCGATCGTTTCATTTGGAGCCCTCGATTTAATGTGTGAGATTTTATGCCGGTCGTGAATTATTGCCCGTTGAAATTGATTGAGATCGTGAGGAAACTCTGGGCTATTTGGAATTGTTTTTTTCTTTTGGTTGAATTTACTGCTGGAGTGGTATGGGTGGGCCTATGCCCATCTACACAGGCTGAATGAGTCAGTAAATGCATCCCAAGAATGTTTTTTGACTAAGAGATTAGTAGAAGCATTAGTGGCCTCATAAGAGGTTTTACGAAAAATGATTAAGTAAAGATGGTGGTGTAAACAATCACTACAATGTTATGAGTGAATTGAAGAAGAATGGTTCATATACCAAAAGGTCTTGGCAAAGTACGACAAGCTAATTTCAGTTTGATTGCCTGCGAACCAGAAAATTGGGGAAAATAAGAAAGCTGACGCTCTTCTAAAAAGAGAAGCAAACACTTCCTTTGACGTACCTGTGCCCTCGCGCTAGGTATCACCCAAAGTGATTAAGGCGGGGATTGATGATTGGGTAAAAAACTAGAAGCATTCTTAATGGATAAACCCAACAAACCCAAGCCAATAGACTGCTTGCACCTCCAAAAGAAAACTCAAGAAGCTCTATCGTTTTCAAAGAACGAGTTTAGGCTGCTAACTGGGCCTCTCAAAGGTCACTGTTTCGTGACATATCACCTGCACATATCGGTAAGGAAAACTCGGATATCTGTAGGTTATGTGGACCGGCCACAGAAACTACCAAGCACATATTATGCCAATACGATGTATTGGCTTAAACCAGACTTACTCGACAGTGTAGCACGACCTTGACGCCAGCTGTCAAAAGCGCTGGAGGCTACATTTCTAGAAAAAATTTAGCTCTAGTAATGCAACGCACAAAAGACTTGAAGAAATGTAGTCACGGTGCCAATATAATATAATACTAGAGGAAGTTTGTCCAATGAGCACTGAGAAAAACTTCAAGACATTGCTAAGTAAAAGAGAGGAATGGAAACGGGAATACACCGACTATAACCTCAAAGAAAATACCGTAAAATGGTATACAGATGGTTCCAAAACCTCTACAGGAGCTGGCTCTGGAATATACGGGCCAAGTACCAAGTGTGCACTGTCGCTAGGCTCCTGTATGACCGTCTTTCAAGCCGAAATTTTAGATATTCATAGATGTCTAGAGATAAATCTAGAAAGAAACTATCAGAAGTGCGATATAGCCATACACTCAGATAGTCAAGCTGCTATTAAAGCACTGACCTCCTACGTCATTAGCTCAAGATGATCTGGGAGTGCCGGAACAAACTCAATGAGGTAGATAAGAAAAAAGATCTTTCTAATCTGGGTTGCCTGCCATTCGAGAATCAAAGGAAACGAAGAGGCCAATATACTTGCCAAAGAGGGCGCACGAATGTCACTCATTGGCCCAGAACCCTTCTGTGGTGTAGGTAAATGTACCTATAAAAAGGAGTTTCTGGAGAAGGAGAAAACCGAGAGGGAAAAACTCTGGCGGAATCTCCCAGGGATGGATCATTCCACTAAGTTCTTTCGGAACTTTGAAACAGCAAGGTCCAAAAGATATCTGATCTTAGTAAGAAATAATTACACCTCCTCACTGGCTTTCTTACAGGACACTTTCGCTTCAGGAAGCACCTGTTGAGGACGGTATTATCGGACACTGACATGTGTAGGTTCTGTGGGGAGGAGGAAGAAACCCCCATTCACCTAGTCACGGAATTCTTTGGCATTGCGAGCCTAAGTAGAGAATGCCTTGAGCGAGAAACTTGTAACAGTGAGGAACTAGCCTCGTTGAAGCCTTCACAGATATTGGATTTCATCAGATCTCTGGAACAGGAAGCGAGCTGAGAGGGAATGGTCCAACAGTTTCTGGAAGGGGGCACAATATGCCTTGAGGTCGCAGTGAACTGTAACCCCTTTTTAAACTTACTAACTAACCAAACTGGGCTTAATGAAAATGTCAACGAATATTCATCAAAGTTCCATATCCAGCACTCTCTTTCATCGAATAATGACTCCATTTCAAACCCAACCATAGAAGATACATTTCTCTTCTCATCACAAACAACTGATAAACGATACCCGAACACCCGAGGCCTAAAAAATCATTATTACTAATGAATTCCTGGATCAGATTGGGCTTGTCTAATTAATTTAATAAGTATACAAAGGTCATCATCGACCGGCTGTAATCTAGACGGCTACATATCACCTCAGGGTGGCAAACCTACACATCTTGTTTTATGCTCGCGCCTCAAGAGGTTACGGTTTTTTGTTCTCGAGTTCCTTAATGCATAACGCAACATGCCATTTAAATGCATAATTCGTGTTGGATATTTTGAGAGGATTTATTATCTGCATCTTCGGGAATGAAAAATTGGTTTGCTAGATCTTGAGATTTCTTGAGAAGTTCTTGCAGAACCTGAACAAAAGACTTTCAACGGTATTCTCATGCTTGGTGAAAGAAGCGACAACTTGAAACTGTCGAAACTTTCATGTTTTCGAGTTTTTTTTCTGAAATCCTCGGTGTAGATTCTATAAATTATTGTGGTGGATGCGCTTTGTTGATATCATAGAGATAGAATAGAGAAGAGACGCTATGATATACAATTGTGTAAGGAAAATGGAACCACTGGGCGGGGCTTATATATTACCAATATGGCTGAAAGTTGGGTTGAATTAAGTTGCCAGTTTTTCTGTTTACGAATTTCACCCAAAAAATACGACGTGTGGCTCTTTAGGAATCCTGCTCAAATAAGGTCAATTGAATATCAAAAACAAATTTTTCTCGGGCGATAATATGCACATATAAAAAGATATCAGATTACCAAGACATACTAGCAAAAATTTCGAATGCGGATCTGTTCAGTACTCATCCCTACCTGTGATATGTTTTTCCTCTAATTTTCCTTATATGTCTCTTCTCTGCTTGAAGAAGAAAGCTTTACAGCTCACGATACCATTTTATTAGTTTATTAAGCACAAGAAATCTCAATTTAACTTGAAAAAGGTACAAAAATCACCATTTTCAGAAAAAATTTAATGATTGTCAAAATTCGACGTATATCAGTAATATGGCGGATCTGATATCACTTTCATTTCATCGATAGCAACTCTATACTATTCTATCTCTATGGTTGATATACTTGTTATTGAAGTAATCATTTTATAGAAAATTTCATTCATCTGTCAAATTCGACAGACAACAATGTTCCGACTGATTTTTTATTGTTGTTTTAGCCAATGAGCATTCGAGCATATTTCCCAAAAATTTTCGATAATTTTCATTGCACTAGTTACATTACAACTGATAATTGAAATAATTGAATGATTCATCATTATTTAATACTATAGAAGTAAAACCATTCAAATATCTGTTTTCATATTAACGAAATTCTATTTTTTTTTCAGGTGAGATCTTGATTCCAATAAGGAATATATTCCATTCCAAACATTTTTCAATCATCAAGTTTATATCCCACTATGGTGAGTAATAATATATAAAACATTTTAGGTAACTTTTAGAATAAAAAATTATTTGTGTTGTAATCTTCGCAATACTACCTCTCTTAAATTATTTGATATCTCTTGTCGTCAAAGAGGATTATGATAAAATTAAATGTTATCTAATTATTCTTTATCAAGAAAAAGAACTTCAATATAAATATTTCAGCATATTCTTCAAATAAAAGCAATCGTACAGCATTAAAGAAACATACTTTTTCCTGAAGATTTAGCTCTGTGCTATTTCATATACCTAATATGTAAAAATGTATGGTGCCGTCTAAATTTTTTCTTGCTGATACTGAGAAATAAGAATTATTTTATGACTAGAAAAAATTAAAGCTGGATTCAATGATAATAATAAATTACAATAAAATTTTAAACGCTATTTTTATGGTTAGAAGACGCTTTTACGTAGATTGTTTTTTGGAACAATTTGACAAGTTTTTCGTGAAGAAAAAATTTATTCTGTAGTATACAGGCGGAAAATGTAGGAAATCTCTCGGATCCAGAACATAAAAGAATAAGATGACAAGTTTCCATAATTATTTTTCCTAGCGGCCCTCCCTACGAAGATACGACCTCCTAAATTACGCCACTAGAAATTCATTTTAGTGAAATAAATTTCAATTACTTACTTCTTTCATTATATTATTTTCGAGAACGGTTCATTTTATCGACACTGAACAGGAATACCTTTTCTTTAGCTTTAAGTTCAAGGTATCCAAATTTGTCTTTTAGCCACTTATCATACAGGATGTTAAAAATGTAAGCATTAAAATTTACAACCCAGTTCGCCCCTGGTAACTGAAGAAGAATTGAAATTGATTGAGGTGATTAAGAGGTCTATTACTATTAATCATATCAAACTTTCATCAAATTATATCGAGTAGTTTGAAACTTATTCCACTAAAATGGATTTCCAGTGGCGTCATTTAGGAGGTCCTATCTTCTTAGGAAAGGCCGCTAGGAAAAAAAATCATGGGAACTGGTCATCTTCATTTTTTATGTTTTATCTGAATCCGAGAGATTTCCCACATTTTCCGGTAAACCCTGTATAATTTTTTGTAACAAAGTTGAAGGAGGGGCCAATTATTATCATTTAGAAAATAGAAATGTTATATTAATCATCAGTGAGGATAATTTAGAGAATATTTCGCGAATTTTCATAATATTCGAGAATTTGATGATGCTTTTTCGGCAACACTTCTCAGCTTATGAATCTCATCTACCATACAGGTGTAGAGTCAACGTAATAGAATTAAATTAGTAATTAGTGGATATAAATGAACAGATATAAAAGATAAAATGAGCCTGTCCTTATTTTTGACAGACACGCCTTTCACATATTATTTTCCTGAAGCGCATGCATATTCTTCCGTGATAAACACAAAAATATGTTAATGTCTTCTTTTATGGTCAAAATTATAACGGGTAAAAATATATTTTTACAAGGTACTTGAACTCTGTGGAAAAACTGGGGCTGATTTACATTTCTGAAGCAGTTAAAACCGAGCAAATCTACCACGCACGATGTTTTATGATAATAATCATATTAGAATGCGAAATATTCGCACTAATTTCATGTGGAAAATTGAGTGAATAAGTAGAACACAATCGGTGGAAAGTTTTAGGAAACGTAGTAAGCAGAATGTACTGTGTGAATTTTTATTATTTTTATCATGAAACAAATAATGAAACATAAATTTCAACGTGACAATTTATTATTGGAATTTTTATGCCATTCTGTCCTAAGTTGACACAATTCATATCTATTCACGGTCAGAAAAAAAGCTGCAAAAAAGTATGAGAATATGCAGGAATTGCATTCAATGTCCTGTCCACCTGCATTTATTAGAGGTGTAGAACTTTAAATTGCAATAGAACAATGATGGATTATTCGATTGACATGAATATTATTTATCCGAAGGATAATCTTGTGACATTATATTTTAAATATGATTTATGGCAGATGACCGCCACGGCTGGCTCGGATGTAGTCCAATCTGGACGTCCAATTTTCGATGATTTCTTCCAACATTTGTGGCCGTATATCGGCAATAACACGGCGAATGTTTTCTTCCAAATGGTCAAGCGTTCGTGGCTTATCCGCATAGACCAATAACTTTATATAGCCCCACAGAAAGTAGTCTAGCGGTGTAAATCACAAGATCTTAGAGGCCAATGCACAGGTCCAAAACGTGAAATTATGCGGTCAGCAAACGTCTTCCAATAAATCGATTGTGGCACGAGCTGTGTGACATGTTGCGCCGTCATGTTGGAACCACAGCTCCTGGACATCATGGTTGTTCAATTCATGAATCAAAAGTTAGTAATCATGGCTTTATACCGTCTTCCTAAATGCTACGCTCTACAGTAGCAATAGTTCTTCTGTACGGCGACGCTAGGGATGTGAGTTATCAATAAGAGTAAACGTGGTGCGAAAACGTTCCATGGTTAATCGAATTAACTGCTCTGATGGTCGATTTTGTCGACAATAAAAGGACGTAGTGCGCGATACGTATTCCGACAGAACCATTCTTTTCGAAATAAAATTGCACTATCTGCAAGCGTTGTTCAGGCGTGAGTCTATTCATGATGAATTGCCGAACCAAACTGAGAATAAATTACTTGACAGCTGTTAAATTGGTCGCCATCTTGAACATTAATAAAGTTCTATACCTCGAATAAAAACACCCTTCATTTTGTGAAATAATTTATGTGGTTGTGCTTTTAATCTGTATCATATATGGTAACAAGTTTCAATAGCGGGCCAAGTAATCCATACTAATATTATAAATGCGAAAATAACTCTGTCTGTCTGTCTGTTACTCTTTCACGCCTAAACGGCTGAACGGATTTTGATGAAATTTGGTATGGTGATAGATGATAACCTAGAAATGGTCATAGGCTATAAATAATCACGCCATCGTTCTTAGGGGGTAGGCAGTAGGCAGATAACTAAATTGAGTTAGTGATTTTTAGTCGTTTTTGTTGGGACTTTTGCTCTTTCACGGCTGAACAGATTTTGATGAAATTTAGTAAGGTAATAGATGGTTACCTAAAAACGGATATAAGATCATAAGGATCATGTCATCGTACTGAGGGGGTAGGAAGTACGCAAAAAACTGAATTGAGTTAGTTATTTTTTTATGGTTTTTGCTGGGAGTTTTGCTCCATCATGCCTAAACGGCTGAACGGATTTTGATGATGAAATTTGGTATGGTGATAGATGATAACCTAGAAATGGTCATAGGCTATAAATAATCACGCCATCGTTCTTAGGGGGTAGGCAGTAGGCAGATAACTGAATTGAGTTAGTGATTTTCAGTTTTTGTGGGACTTTTGCTCTTTCACGTCTAAACGGCTGAACAGATTTTGATGAAATTTAGTAAGGTAATAGATGGTTACCTAAAAACGGATATAACATCAAAATGATCACGTTATCGTACTTAGGGGGTAGGAAGTAGGCAGAAAACTGAATTGAGTTAGTGATTTTTCTATAGTTTTTGCTGGGAGTTTTGCTCTATCATGCCTAAACGGCTGAACGTATTTTGATGAAATTTAGTTAGGTGATAGATAGTAACCTAGAAAAGGATATGGGCTATTAATATTCATGCTATCGTACTACGTACGTACTGTAGACAGTAGGCAGAAAATAATTAAGTTAGTGATTTTTAATCGTTTGTTTTAAAAGTTTACTCATTCACGCCTTAACGTCTGAACGGATTTTTATAAGACTTGGTTAATATAAAGATAGGATCCTAGGTACGGACACAGGCTACTTTTTACGGCGGGAAAATACCTCATTCCCACGGAAATCTAGCGTGATCGTGTCAAGAAGCGCATGACGCCATAGCCACTGAAATGATTTTATGTTTTTTTTTAACTGAGTGTTACTAAGACTTCAAGTTAGTATTTGATCACTTTTCTAACTTAGAGGGTCGGTGGGCGGACGACAAGTCGCGGGTAAAAGCTAGTATCAATATAAAAATCCTGCTGCAATATGCTTCTTAATTATTGATCCTTTCACCACTAGACCCACATATATCAGCCTTGGGTCAACCTTGAAACTAACGAATATTTTCCATTTTCTCCTCAGTCGTATATGTATATATTTACCTACAGTCCCATTTTAGAAACTCCCAGTTAAATGGGTCTTTCAAGAACACGAATAGCATGGTAAACTGCATATATATAACTCCTAATTTGCATAATCCCGAATTGAATAAATCAGCTACTAAAGTATCTATATTTACATCGAGGGAAGCAGATCAATCACCCTGACTGTTGATAAAGAGGAAATTTTAAAAAAACCTTGACTTGATGTAAATTGATCATGCAATTTAGATATCGATCGATCAACATTTCAATCTTTCAACGATGCGAATGGAAAATTTCTAGTTTTAAATATGTACTGATGCGTCTTACGCTAGGGCATTATATGTGCATATTGAACAGTTTTTCTGCGATAGCAACTGGTAAATTTTTGATAACAGTTGATTTAATTTGCGTGTGTTATTTCATGAATTTTTGAAAAGGAATGGTAAAATGTTGATACAAATTTGAATAATCCGTACACAACTGAATGCAAATTCTTCAGGATCAGAACGAATTTTCTCCATATAAACTGCTTGGAAACTTTTCTGACTATAATTTTTTTCGAAAAAAAGAAATTTTCAATAAATTGTTTTTATTGTTTAACGAAAACTCACCTATCCCTCGTTAATTCAAAAATGGTCTTGAATTTTGAACTTGAAAAAGATTATTAATACCCTCTCTACTATTGGAATAAAGCTTAAGTAAAACAAAGGAGATTGTTTTTCAGTCGAAAAACCTGGAAAGGAACTATGACATATAGTCCGTTCACGAAAGGTTGAGCGCATAGTAGGCGTTTCTTTATTCATTTGAAGTTGGCAGTATTTACCGTCATAAAGTAAAATAAAGTCAACGTTGCCGAATGTACTCGGCCTCGTCCGACGAGCTTGCGAGTTATCAGAGAACTCTATGCAATATTGACAACATTGCGTATCAATCTGATAGAAAAATAAAGAACATAACCTAAAATTTTAATATACACAGTGGAATATGCCAAATTTCCATGGCCAATCGACGGCTCAACCTTTCGTGAACGGAGTATAGTTATACATTGTGATAAGCACTTAACTCATATGTTTTCAACTCAAAGCTGATATTCAAGTGCCGAAGAACACTTAATGAAAAATGTAATAAAAACAAAGTCTCTTTAATCTGGGTTCCTGGTCAGTCAGAAATGGGAGGAAATAAAGAGGCCAACACACTGGCCACAAAAAGAGCACATACGTCATTCACTAGCCCAGAACCTTTCTGTGGTGTAGGCAACTATACCTATAAGAGAGAATTTTTGCAGAAGGAAGAAACTGAAACAGAAGCACTTAGGAGAAATCTTACGCGAATGGATCAAAGTCGTTTGCGGTATGTCGTTTAATTTAGAAAGTTTTTTGACTCCTGTATTTTTTTCGTATCTCTAACCGTTTTCGAGTAAAAAATTATTGAACGATTGTATGTTATTCGCTAAATAAAAACAAATCATAGAAATACTCGATAGGTATGCCCAAAATTTGCTTTTATTTCGATAGCTCGTCATCTGAGACTCAACTTAAGCTTATGCAATATCAACATTCAATCGGTCATTAATTTTTTACTCTAAAACGTTTAGAGATACGAAAAAATACAGTCAAAATACTTAGTTATTATTATACAAGGAGACAAAAAACCGAGAGCTAAAATCTAATATTTTTGCCCATGTATAATACACTATTTCTTCTGTGACAGGAATAACGGCCATTTAATAGCGAAAGAAATATGACTTTTCACGAAATTATATAGAGACTCATTTTTTTGACAGGAAAAGAGTAATTTCGTAAAAAGTCTTATTTTGTGACCTGTCAAGAGATATAAAATGTCACATTTTTTTTTCTACAAGCGTGCTCTTTCATTCTCTTTCCCGCACGTATTTCAATTCGTAAAGAGTCACATTGCCAAACAGTGTGGGAAAAACCCCTGCTATTCCATTACCGCACGCAAATGCGTGTGGTAATGGATTAGCAAGGGTTTTTCTCGCACGCTTTTCTAAAGAATAACGACTTGTCAGAGACTTTTGTCATTCATGTGTATTTAGAATGATCAATTCACATTTGATCTGTGTGTTGAAATCAATCTCGTTTAAGCGCTTGTAGAAAAAATATTGTTCCTAACTCGTGCGGAAAGTGTTTTTCCCGCACTCAACTGCTTACCCAAACTCCGCTACGCGTCGTTTGGGTAACGGCAGTTCCGTGCGGGAAAATATCACTTTCCGCACTTGTTAGGAAAATAACTATTTTCTATTTTAGGAACGATATTGTTTCAATCAGAAAAAAACTATTGATTACAGCACGAGAAATATGAATACATTTCCCACGGTTGCCTATACATCCCTCGGGAAATATATTATGCATATTTCTCTAGTTGAAATAATAGCTATAAATTGAACGAAGATATCAAAAATTTATTTCGCGCTGATCAGTGGCGTACCGCAAAAAAGTTTGAGAAGGAAAAAGGAGGCATGGCTCCGGAAAAGAAAACATCCTGTAGATTCTAGTTAAGATACAGGACGTGCAATGATGGAGACTGTTGAAAATAGCCCGCATTCCAATTTGGACCGAATTTCTAAACTGCAGAAGTTATGAAAAAAAAACAATTTTTTTGAAAATTTCAATACCCTGTAGCTCCGTAACGAAGCTTTTATGGACCAATGTTCATATACTTAAACTTTTTTTCTTAAAATAAAATGTAGATTCACCCCCCAAGTTGTAGCATACTATTATGTAGAATTGAGAATATGGGTAAGAACAGCAACAAACTAATCTCGGAAATGCTGCTTTCGGCGATTCCTCAGCGATTAATAAACTCCTGGGAATAAGCGAGACAATTTTTTAACGTCTCAACCACATTACAGCGAGTACCTGATCATAATTAAAGGCAACCTTGTAATTACCTGAGGAGGAACATCGTGTTCTAGTCCAATTATAGCAATAATTACCATGTCACCGATTTCATTCCGATAAAATAATGGGAGAATAAGCAGACGGGCGCTTTTCGGCCGAACGAGCATCTAGCGGGATATCGGACTGATATTATGCCTGTTTCAATTGAGAATCGGCGTAATTGGTGGGCAGTACCAACATACTGTTCATTCTACGGTGTTTCTCTGTCAAAAACGGATAATGCTTCAACTATTTTCGATTAGATTCGATCAGATTATCAGTCGATTTGAAAAATATCTGCCTTTTTGCGCTGCGACTAATTAGGTCTTTATGCGTTATCTTTTCACAACTTATTTTTTCTAAATAATGTAATCTTCTCCTCAAAACTCTCTTCTTCTCTTGTCCTCTACGTGATTAAATGTGCCATCCCTGAATCAATAACGAATGCCTTTTAAACAAATTAAGCTATGGCACTCAAAAACTAGGGTGCAAAAAGTACTGCAATCACCCTTTCTTAACTGTTCACGAGGTCTGTTCAAGGACAAGGTGACTTCATTTATTTATCAGCATCTATTTTATCCCCTTTAAATTAACCCCTTGGGATGAATAGGAAGCAATGAACATATTATGGCATGCTAGATCATCTATGGAAAAGACAGCAGATGAGATTTGCAAGGTTCTGTGGATCAGAAGCAGAAACAGCTGAACAAATGGTATGCAATTGTCCAGACCTGGCTGGTCTTAGAAAAATTCACATGAGGAAACCGGTCCTGACACCCAAGAAGTAAGGATGTTGTCGGTTTTATCAACGCTATTAACAACCTTCTTAGGTTTCCATGAATGAGTAGCATAGAGGTCTCAGTTCCTAGGTAACCTAGCGATAAGGAACCCAGTTCTAATTAATAATAATAATGATGGCCTGCTAGATACCAAGATCTGACCCACATTGGTAATGACATCTAAAGAAAATTCAAGAAAGCCTTCACGCGAAGTCTGAAGAAGCTTTTGTACCCTGGTTCCCATTAGGAAAACAATATTCAGCGTAGCAATTCTGCTTTGGACGCCTGACGCCAATCAAAAATGAACTTTTTCTTGCTGACCAATACAAATTATTCCACATAAATAATGTTAAAAATTAGACACAGAAAATTTCCTAAATATCGCTAGGGAGAACTCAGAAGTGAGTTTTACAAGTGGACTTTCCTACTAGTTATTCTAAATACAATGATTCTACATCTTCTATTCAAGACACTCTCACGAAATTTGGCACTTTGTCTTCATCATACTAGTAAATTCGTTCAATATAATTACTACTTTGAAATGGATTTGAAATCTCGTCTTGTGTAAAATAGAAATGTAATTCAATCTAGAACTTCCACTCAATTTGTAATGCGGTTAACGAAAAATCTTGTAATCAACTTGTTTATTAATCTAGCTATTAATGGTCTCGAACTATTAACGCGCTCGTTCCGCTCAAGCGTTAATATATCTCGACTATTGATTAATCCTTGGGATTTATATACAAGTTGATTCAATGATTACTAAATCTCTGCAGTATTTTCGAATGTCGAAAATAACTAATAGTAGGTACAGAAAAATTATTGGAAAATAACTAAATTCCACATGTTTGGCTTTCTCGAAATGGTTAATGCATTCAACTTTAGTTAAGCATTACGTCTGGAAAAATTACACATAAACATAAAGTGAAATACATATTCAATAGATTAGATAGTGGTCGATCGGCACGTTGATTACCCTTCTGCACTGCGACCAATAAGGTCTTTTGTGCGTTACATATTCAATAAAGGGAAACATTTTTCCATGGCATAAACTTATTAACTTTTCCATCCACCTGAAAATCGATTAATCTTATTAAAAATGTAACCATTGTAGCATTTTCCCACGATGAAAACTCTCACTTTTCGCTACGCCAATGGCATCTTTAACAAAGGATTCATAACCTGGACTGAATTGCGTAACATCAGACGTGCAGTGTCGTCATTTCCTCATTTGCGATTCCTGAAATTCAATAGTGCTTATGTTCAGGTCATTAACTGCTAACATCGACCTGGAATAGTTTCTATTTTTGTCTGATGCGTTCTCAGCTAGAGAGATGGTAGGAAATGGCTTATCCATCTGCGTGAGGTGTGACTTTTCCGAATTCCGATTACAGTGCACGAGATATTTTCCGGGTATACAGGGTGGACACAATTTCGAGGAGTGATTATACGAGTAATTTGCAACAAGAAATGTCAAGTAACACATGGTCGAAATGTTGACGGTTATTCTTCAATTTAACATTTCTTAATTTCACGAAATATTCGAGTTTTTCTCTGAATTGATCATTATTCAGTTTTCCTTGTAGTCTCATCAAATTTGACCACATATTCGGAAAGAATAATTTTGCTACAAGATGAGAGAGTATGTGTGCAGAAAACACTCTTTTTGCAGGCGTGGCAAGGAGAAGAAAATCACGATTCTGAAGTTAACAAAATCAGTCCTATTTTTCCAATGGTTTTTTCGATGAAATATTTATTATTATGCACACGTTTTCTCCCCAGTAATAAATACCTCATTCAGTGTACTTTCGAATGACATGTCAACTTGAGGGTTTTTTTTTTCTGCCATACAAAGTTGTTTCATAAATTTATCACGCCTGATTTCGTGAAATTGACCACACCAGTCCTTAACATCCTATGGCCCCCACTCTACTGAATTATTCTGGTACCAACTACAAAATGTAAGACTGGTTTCAGATAACAGATGAATTGATGATTTACATAAAATTACACTAAGATTCAATCACGAAGAGCTTCAAAATAGAGCAAATTTAGGTTCGGAATTTTTAGACTTTTTCGTTGTTATCATGTTAGTCATGATATTATAGCGAAGAAGGAGCAGCTAGCACAAAAGAGTATACGTCATTCGAAAGTACACTAAATGAGGTATTTTTTACTGAAGAGAAAGCGTGTGCATAATTATTAATATTTCATCGAAAAAACCATTGGAAAAATGGGACTGACTTTATTAACTTCAGTATCGTGATTTTCTTCTCATTACCACGCCTGCATTAGGAGTGTTTTCTGCATACAGACTCTCTCATCTTATAGCAAATTTATTGCACCAGATATTTTCCGGGTATACAGGTTGTCTACTTTTGAAGTGGACAAACCTCGAGGGTGATTATACAAGGGATTTGCAACAAAAAATGTCATATAACACATGGTCGAAATGTTGACGGTTATTCTTCAATTAAACATTTCTTGATTTCACGAAATATTTCAAGTTTTTCTCTGAAAAGATCATTATTCAAATTTGACAGCAAATTCGGAAAGAGCAATGAATTTGCTACAAGATGAGAGCGTCTGTATGTAGAAAACACTCTTGTTGTTAGACTGGTAAGGAAGAGCTTCGAAATAGAGCAAATTTTCGGAATTTTTAGACTTTTTCGTTGTTATCAGGTTAGCCATGATATTAAAGCGGAGAGTGAGCAGCTACCACAAAAGTTTATACGTCATTCGAAAGTTCACTAAATGAGGTTTTTTTACTGAAGAGAAAGCGTTTGCTGAATTATTAATATTACATCGAAAAACCATTGGAAAAAAAGGACTGATTTTGTTAACTTAAGAATCGTGGTATTCTTTTCCTTACCAGGCCTGCAATAAGAGTGTTTTCTGCACACAGACTCTCGCATCTTGTAGCAAATTCATTGCCCTTTCCAAATATGTCATCAAATTTGATGAGACTGTAAGGAAAACTGAATATTGATCTTTTTAGAGAAAAACTTGAAATTTTTCGTGAAATCAAGAAATGTTAATTGAAGAATAATCGTCAACATTTCGACCATGTGTTATATGACATTTTTGTTGCAAATCACTTGTACAATCGCCTCCCGTACTTTGAAACACCCTGTATACGAGATCTATTCGAAAAAAGAGGTGAATTTTGAATTTCGAACTGTGTACAAGGACGGAAAGTGTAATATGAACTATTTTTTTCCTTTGTAAATACTGCTCCATCCATGTATATCTAAAGCTAAATATTGGGCAGTCGTTGACAATAAAAACGTCAGAATTTATTGAGAAAATTCGAAGACTTGCAACATGCCTCACCTTGTAAACGATGGTGAAAAAATGTGGCAAAGTTATCGGACTCCACTTCAATTTGACACTTTTCTAGGCTAGCAATGCAGAATAGAGATATTCTGAATCAAAGCATCATTGAATAAACTAGAAGTAGTAATTTTTTGTTGGTAATATATCGTTGGCTTACTCACTGCCAAACCCAGATAAGTGGTTAGTTTTGTTTAGTTTAAAGAGGGGTTCCAGTTCACTGCGACCTTAAGGTCTATTGTGCCCCCTTACAGAGCTGTTCTGGCCAAACCTTTCACAGCTCGCCTTCCAGTTCCAGAGATCTAATGAAATCTAATAACTGCGAAGGCTTCAACAAGGCTAGTTCCTCACTCTTACAAGTTTCTCGTCCAAGGTATTCCTTCCTCGGGCTCGCAATGCCAAGGCATTCCGTGACTAGGTGAATGGGGACCCAGATAAGTAACATTTTGTTAGTTTTGTGCACTTAAATTTTTTGAGCCGTTCAGTTTTCATCAAATGAATTATTCCAAAACAAGCAACAGTTATCTGGTTTATGCAGTACATTTTTTTATATCGAATATGGTGGGGAAAATGCACGCAAAAATAGTAAAAATGTACTTATCTTGTTTTGGCAGTAAACCAAAGATATGTTTATTATCAGCCAAAATGGATTAGTACTTTGATGTTGATGATAACATGATAATAACATGATAATGTAGTAATGCACCAGCTTACACATCAATGCTTGCTCGTGGTTTTTCTAGCCAAAAACAACACCTTTATCATGCCTCAACCAACGTATTAACCAGATTTGACACCCTGCGACTTTCCTATTTCCAAAACTGAAGAGACCAATGAAAGGAAAGCGTTTTGCGACAATTGATGAGATAAAATCAGAATCGAATGAGCTGCTGGCCATTTTGAAAAGCACATAAATGATTGTAAATGCCTACAACCAATTTCAGACGACAATTACAAGATTGAGCAATTTACAGAAGGAACATTAAGCCCGTTCGGCATTGACCTCCGCGCAGACGGATTTTTTAGTCACGAGACCACAGATAGTACAGATTCATCTGTAATATCTGGGAATAAACGAACGGTACAGAGCATCTGCCACAGAACATCCTGCTATGTTCTACTTTCATAGATTATGATATTTCAAAGATCACTATTTTGGGAAATATGCACATCTTTCAACGATATTTTCACCCTTTTCGTAGCTCTACCATAAAATCTCAATTAAATAATAAGGTGCAAAGGCACTGAATGCAAATGAAACGAGGAATGCAATATCCCCTTCTGGTCGTTCAATACGGCGATAATTGTACCGAAAGATCCTAATAATTAATTAATTACAAGAAAAGAAACGAGAAAGCAATATCTCCTCCTGCCCATTCATAACTACGATAGCTATATCGAAAAATTTTAATTAATTAGGTTTTAATGAATAAATGAAAAAGAAGAATAAAAGTATTAAAATTTTCAATCTATCGGTTGTCGGATCAGGAAACTCAACATAAAACAAAAAAAATATATAAAAATATAAACTCTATGGATAAAATCGCTTTGATCCGTCGAAATAGACCGAGCGAAAAGATCGACGTTCGATTGCTCAGATTTTTATGACGAACGCTCCAGATGTGTACTCCCCTCAATCCGGATGTAATAAACGATCGGTTCAGATCGATCCGACACGTCCGATGTCGATGCCGAACGCCTCTATAGACTATAGTGTGCATTTACCTCGAGAGTTGAAAGAGAAAGTGTCGGTGAATTCACCCCCAATCTGATAGCAGAAGAGGCGTTGGGGATAGGGAAAAGGGATGATTAACCTTTTCTGCACCGGCTTCGTGGTTATCACTTAGCTGTTCGAGTCTCACAAACTTCACTCGAAATTACTTAATCGGTTTTTAATTTCATCTGTTCTTCTGTTAAAACCGATTAAGCAATTTCGAGTGAAGTTTGTGAGACTTATACTTCAATTTCTTCCAAGTAAGCTCACTGTTTCAGCAGTGTGTGGTCCCCTTTACCATTCATTTTCGGCATCTGTCCGCCTATCTGTCGAGTATTCTAGTAACAGGGGTGCTTGACCTTTGTGTTACGACGCCATGGTGCATCATTCTTTAAACTTTGCACCTCAGACATGCGATGTATAAGTCTGGGATCTCCCTGCCCTGCTAATATTTACGAATTGAGTCAAGAAAGACTGTTTGTCCGTTCGTAACAAAAACGTTTCGGAAGTGGAAGTATGCACCGCACGCTATTTACATATTATCAGAGAATTGCAGCATCTGTTTCCTATGGCAGGTTATTATTTGCCATTCGCACGATGGTGATGGGCAGGAAGACGGCGCAGATATCGCGGATATAAACAAATTGCTGGTGTTTCCGTTTGTTCGGAACAATTGAAATTTAGATCTAGTTTCATCGAAATGTCGTTTTATTTTCTATGAGGGATATGCGAAGGGTTTTCCAATAAAATGTGTTATTTTAAATAGCCCGCTATTTCGGAAGATTTCACGTTTGAAGCTGTCATTTTTTGACATTTGACAAGCAGAAACTACGCCGAATGGCGTAGGAACGATACATGCTTCAAGAACGCATTTAAATCATTAAAATTCACTATAAAAATGGTGAAAATTCGGCAGAGACGGTTCGTAAAACTCGAACATTTTTGGGTCGTCGTGAAGCACCGTGCACGTCGCTCAACAGCCGAGAATATTGCTGCTTTAGCCGAAATTGTTGAAGAAAACCCAGGTTTGTCCATTCCTCGTCGTTCTTTGGAATTAGGCATTCCACAAACGTCATCACACCGTATTTTGCATAAATATTTGGCTCTTAAGGCTTATAAAGTTTGGTTAACACAGCAACTAAACCTTTTGCAGGAAAACTTTCCAGACGGTGTTATCTTTCGAAGGAGTGATCACAATTGGCCACCAAGATCTTGTGATAAAACACCTTGCGCTTTCTTCCTTTGGGGCCACGTGAAAGAAAAGGTCTACGCCAATAGCCCAGCGTCTATTCAAGACCTCAAAGATGGAATTCGTGAGGCTATCGAGGACAGAAGGCAGCCACTTTGCGATTTGGTTATGGAAATTTTCATTAAAGGATATGGTCCTGTAAGCGTGGTCGTGGTGGTCATTTGCCTAATGTTATTTTTCACTATTAACGGTATAGGTTCTTCTTTATATGAAATATACATCCGATCATTTATATTGAAAAAACTCATTTTCTTTGAATATCAAAACAACACCTATTGGAAAACCTTTTAGGATTAAGACACTGAAAAAATACCATATTATGACGATTTCCATTGGTTAAAGTGGTGCGCACTGTGATACGCCGAAGCGGTTTTTCTTGATTCGACCGGGTACCGAATCAGAAGAAACTTGGGCCGAAGCGTGCACCGAATCAATGGCTTTGATGTATACTCATTAGAATAATGAAATGTTTTTCTTTGAATCCATAAAGTATATTAACGATCAATAAACTATACTTTGAAATTCTACGAGTACCTACAGATGTCGTGATGCGTCCATCCTCTTTGCAGAATGGCATATTCCCTAGTTGGGGTCCAAAATCCATGCTCTTGCACTTAACGCCCTCAAACTTCTGGCTGTGGGGTTATCTGGAGTCACAGGTTTATGCCAATACAATAAGCCTGCATCCATCAAAGCATAGAAGCCGAACTTAGATGCTGTATCAATAAAATACCATCACATGTATTCAATTATAGTATTCGTTTTGAAGAGTTTCGTCCTCCTGAGCTGTTCCAGTGCTTGTGCGCAACCAATAGCAACCCGTTTTTCGAGCTTTTGAGTTGCTCAGGAGCACGAAATCTTCAAAACGAATAGACTAAATAAAGTTATTGAAAAAGTCGTCAAGAGGATGATTTAATATGCCACCAAAGATATTTAATTTCATGTATAATCCTCAACTGTATATTTCCTAAATCAATGAATATTTCAGTACTTTTCTTCAGAGAACCCTAGTTTCTTGAACAATGAAATATCGCGCTCTCATTCAAACACCCTTTATTTTTTTAAATCTGCCACCTTGAAAAATCACTTTGAAACGCACTTCATTCATTATCACGAGAACCGCAATTCGTTCTCAGCACTCAAGAAAACTGGCAACAATGCTAAACCTCAACACGACACCAGTTTCCACTCATTTCCTAAATAACTCCAAACCTTATCATTAATTTGTAATCTAGGTTAGAATTAATTCAGACAACAGAAGAGAAAATTACGATTGGGGTAGTTTTGGCACATTCCCTTGAAGGTTTTATAAGTCGCTACTGCAGCAACTCTGAGCGCCAATTCGAATTAGTTGTGAGGGTTGTAGGTCAAGGCATCAGAGGGTTTTGTAACAAATAAGGCGAAAGTGATTTAGATTTCCATCATAAATCATTCTGAAGGTTGAGCAAAGCATTAAGGGTGCTCTGAAGGAAGAAGTTAATGTTGTTCGTGTTTTGATTCTTACAGAATTGAGTGGATCTTGAAATTGATTTGTAGATATCATCGGGGAGGAATTGCATTGTTGCCTTAACATTGTTTGTATCTGATTAAAACCGACAATTTGAAGCACATATTGGTAATAAAGGGTCTCCATAAATGATTATAACAGCGCAGTTTGCGATGGACTATTATAAAGGTTTATATTCCGATGTAAACTTCAATTTAAACAAACGATACTGGTCATTCCGAAAGAAATTGAATAATGTGACTGGAATTTGTATGCTTTGCATAAAAAACCATAAGATAAAAAATTTCCAAAGCAACCTACGATGTTACAATCATTACAGTGTCAAATTCCATCTAACACAGCAATTGACATCGATTTGGCCTCAGTTTTCGGTTGCTTCGGCCTATTTTCCTATTATTCAGTTTAAGCCGAAGCAACACAATTTTTTTTAATCTCGTTCAGTAATGTAATCAAGTGCACCAGAGATATATACGAATATTATAATTCAGAATTCTGAAACCCTTGAGACAACATGATATTGTACCTATTCCAAAGAATATATTAATCTAGTGTTTTGCACGGTCGTCCAACTAGCATGGTTTTATATTTTGCACAAATCTCAAGCAGAGCGCTCCCCAGTAATTCCTCCAAAAGAAAAAACTGAACTGGCACGACAACCAAGCAAGAGGACACATTTTTCAGAAAACCAGTCGAGTTTAAGGCGTTATAAATTAGATACCAGCTGTATGGCACAGGAATGCAATTTCTATATCCATTAATTCTACTTCAGTACTAAGAGAGAGAGAAAGAGAAAGACTGGACCAATGATCTTCACACATGAGCGATTCTGAATTTAAATTGAAATGCCACTTTTTTATACGAGTGTTTTTTATTAAGATTTTTTTCAATTTGAACGCAACAAAATAAAATGAGCTATAAATTACTTCACCTTTTTATTCGCTTGAAATATTTATTGTAACTTATCCCTTCTATATGAGTATTTCAGGTCATTCACTACAATTTTCCTGGAATATAGCACATTTCGTCAGAATTTTCATTTCAGCAAAAACTTATAAGCGCTCTGTTTGTATTCTTCTCCTCTTACGCGATAAGAAATGTATTTCTAGAAAATTTTTTTTGGGTTTTCACTCCCAACCTCTGAAACAGAAACAATTAAAAATTTTTAATTAAAAGGAAATGCTCCTGCGTAAATCCGTGCACTAATTTGTCAGGAGCAAAGTGGTTTTGTAAGAATTGTTGCTTAACAGTAAAACTAAAAAAAGGAAATATTTCAAATGGATAACGTAGCACGTAGACACAATTCCAAAGTTCGTCGGAAGAAGGAGTCTGATATAGATACCGAAACGTTACTTTATCCATTTCATTTATTTCCTTTTTTAGTTTTACCCTTAGGCAACAATTTCAAAACCAATTTGCTCTTGAAAAACTGGTGCAAGGATTTAGGCAGGAGCATTTCATCTCTTTTTTCATCATTTTAAACATTTTTAATTTTTTCTGTTTCAGAGACTGGGAGTGTGAAACCAAAAAAAAAGTTTTTTAAAATGCAGAATCCAACAAAAAGTGTTGATATATTACTAAAAAAATGAACAAATAAAGTTGCATTATTTTCAAGTCATTTGATGATTATTACAATGTAACTCAACTTGTAACAAACAATAGTACAAAAAGTATTCCACAAAAATTTGAACCGAATAAAAAAATTTATCAATGTGGTTTCATAAAAAAAATGTTTCATACAGAGTGGTTTATGAAATACGAAATACTGTGGTGAGGTTAAAAACTTTGTGTTTCACTAGAATGAAATCTGATACAATGGCAAATCAAAAAAAATTATGCTTAACGAAAGGAATTCATAAATGACTCGAAAGACTCACCCTATATACTGTTTTGGAAAAATTTTCAAGAAATCTCCATTATCTTGTGACTCATATTCTAAAATAACGTGATACTCATATATTTTTCTTCACTTTTCAGGTATGGTATGACAGATATTCAATCCTGTAGATAGGTATATTTCCGTCAGAGTAAGTTAACCATTTCTTATTCATATATTCACAAACGGCAAAATATCTGCGAACTGTGACAAGTCAATCGTAATACAAAAAGAATGTTAACATGTTAACAAAATGCACAACATTTCTTTATGTTATAAAGTAACAGAATAAAAAGATGATATACATTCCTACATTAAGTTAAGAATATTTCCAATTTTAATTTTATTCAACAGAATGATAAAAATTCAAAAAGTCCGAGTAACTGAAAGGAAAAATCCTATACATCACTTGAAAAGACGTCACTGTGATTTTTCGAACGAAATACTTAAAATCCTTCTGCTTAACCAATTACAAATTTGATAAAACTCGAATTCCCACAATATTATGGATATCAACAAACATGAATTATTTATTTATTGCCGCTGATAAATATTGAGGTCAGAGTTAGGATTAGTATTATCTGTATTCATGTCTGTTCAAGTGCACAATAAAATTGTCATTATGTGAATGCTCCTCACGATACTCCTATATAATTGTTTTTTCGAATTGATTGTCCATCGAAGATATGGTCGAACAAGTTCTCTGAATAAATCAGTGAAACTTGTTTTTGAACACTGAATCAGGTGGATTCTGTGTTCGTCCAGTCTCGTTCATCTCCGATTATTATATTCATGATTGGATCAATTACAGTCGGCACAATGAAGCATTTCTACTCGACGCTAGTCTGTTGTGTGACCATGGCATTGTCAGTTAGTGCAGTTCTCCCAACGCTCTACGAGTACTACACAATCCCGAAAATAGAAACGGGCTTATCGGCCAATCAACCCTATTTCACTCTAAATGGACGAAATATCAGCATCTACAGTGGTACCTTGCACTACTTCAGGGTGCCCAGAGCTTATTGGAGGGATCGTTTGCGCAAAATGAGAGCTGCAGGTTTGAACGCTGTTGAAACTTACATCCCCTGGAACCTTCACGAGTACGAAGATGGTAAATATGACTTTGGCAAGGGTGGATCTGACTGGCAAGATTTTCTCGACGTGAAGGAGTTTTTCCAAATTGCCAAAGAAGAGGACTTGTTCGCCATAGCTAGACCTGGACCTTTCATTTGTGCTGAATGGGAGTTTGGAGGCTTCCCCAGTTGGTTACTGCGAACGAAGGATATAAAAGTACGTACATCTGACAGTAAATATATGAAATACGTCACTAGGTACTTCAACGTACTTCTCCCAATCCTGCTCTCACTGCAATTCACACATGGAGGCCCTATTATTGCATTCCAAATAGAAAACGAGTATGGTAGTACCGAAGGTAATGGTTTCCTCCCTGACAAAGTTTACCTCCAGCAACTAGTGGACATATACAAGAAAAATGGCATAAAAGAACTGCTTGTTACCTCAGACAGTCCAACAGCTCACGCAGACAAAGGAACACTACCTGGAGTACTACTACAAACAGCAAATTTCGCAGGTAACCCTAAAGCAGAATTCGACAAACTCAAAGAGTTGCAACATAACAAACCAACGATGTCCATGGAGTTCTGGACTGGTTGGTTTGACCATTGGTCCGAGTACCATCATACCAGAGATGACGATGAATTTGGTAAAGTATATGAGGAAATTCTTTCATACCCTGCTTCTGTAAATATGTACATGTTCCACGGTGGTACCAGTTTTGGTTTTCTCAACGGTGCCAATGTGAACAATGGTGAAACTGACAATTCTGGGTTCCAACCAGACACTTCAAGCTACGATTATGACGCACCCTTGACAGAATCTGGTGATTATACTGAGAAATACGTTATAGTTAAGAAATTGCTGAATCAGTACAATAAAGTATTAACAAAGCTTCCAATAACTCCTGCTATATCTGAAAAGATGGCGTATCCGAAAATAACAGTAGAAAAAGAGATGATGCTGGATGATATTATTGCCAACATACACAACCCAATTTCCTCTGTCGATGTTGATGCAATGGAAAACCTTCCGATCAACAATAATTCTGGACAAAGCTATGGGTACATCTTGTATCGTAAGGAAAATATTGATTTACCAGCAAATTCCGTATTGACAATCCAAGGAAGGGTATGTGATACTGTTGTAGTTCTTGTAAATGGTATTTTGATGTCGAAACCACTTATTTACACTGAAGATCTCAACGGTTTTGGTTTCTGGCGTTTGAAGAACTCAAACCTAACCCTAGGACCAAGAGCTATGAAAGGTGCAACTATAGATTTACTGGTGGAAAATTGGGGTCGTGTTAATTTTGGATTGCTTCCTCAGTTTAACCAGGTGAAAGGTTTGGTGCAAGGTGATGTACTTATCAATAAAAATAAAGTTTCAAATTGGAAGATATACCCTTTGGAGTTCAAGAAATCTTGGAACAACAACTTGGCTGGTTGGAAACCGCTTTCTGGAAGATGGGCACCTGGACCATCTCTGTATAAAGCAACTTTGAACGTCAAAGAACCAAAGGATACCTTTGTGAATATGGAAGGATGGACAAAAGGCATAGTAGTAGTTAATGGTTTTGTTCTTGGACGTTATGCAAAGATAGGTCCTCAACAATCTCTTTATTTACCAGCACCATTCTTGAAAAATGGAACGAATAATATTCTTGTGTTTGAACATTATATACCAGCCGCTGAGATCAAGTTCTGCAAGAGTCCTCACTACAAAACAAACAAAAGGAAAGGAATACAAGGAAGAAACACCATGAGAACATGATTGATAAGTTGTATATTTCCTGGGATTTGATATTGATGTTGTTCCAAATGGTGTGAATGAACCATGCAGTGAACAGTTATCGAGTGTGTATACTAAGATAATATTATTACTTGTATTTATAAATGGAAATAAACATAGATATATTTTTTAAGTGCTTTGGAATCTCTATTTTTCCTTTTTGCAAGTACCTTCAATAGTGCGAATTATCATGGCTAATGTAAACTGAATCGAATTTTTTATCTTTTTTCCTCATTTTGTTGGAATGAACAAACTGATGATTGTTTCATTTTATAGGAAATACTTGGATGAATTGTTTTTTATTGCATTATCCGGTCGCTCGGAAAATTCTTACAATTATCCTTGAAGATATCATATGCATGCGAGGTAGCCAAAATTATTAAAATTCCTGTAAAAGCAGGTTGTACCATTTTTTTCTTTGAAACTATACAGGGTGTCCCGGAATAGTGGGAAATCTCTCGGATTCAGATAGAACGTAAAAAAATAAGATGACAAGTTGCCCTAATTTTTTTCTTAGCGGCCCTCCCTATGAAGATACGACCTCCTGAATGACGCCACTGGAAATTCATTTTAATGGAATAAATTTCAATTACTTTCTTTCATTATTTTTTTCGAAAACCTTCGAGAACCTTTTCTTTAGCTTAATCTTCAAGGTATCCAAATTTGTTTTTTAGCACCTTATCATACAGGGTGTTAAAAATGTAAGCATTAAAATGTACAACCCAGTCCCCCCTGGTAACTGAACAAGCTAATTGAAATTTTAATGCGGTGATTTAAGAGGTCCTTAATACTATTATTCATATCAAATTTTCATCAAATTATATCGAGTAGTTTGAAACTTATTCCACTAAAATGGATTTCCAGTGGCTTTTTTTAGGAGGTCGTATTTTCGTAGGGAGGGCCGCTAGGAAAAAATTATGGGTACTTGTCATCTTCAATTTTTATGTTCTATCTGAATCCGAAAGATTTCCCCACATTTTCCGGACACCCTGTATAATGTAAGTGACGGTAGGGATTTCGATTGAAAATCACAAGAGAAAACATGGAACATCGTAAATCATCAACCTTGAAATATGTCACTGGTGAAAATAATAAACTGCTTGTATAATATCATTTGAACAATTTTCGACTCAACATTTGAACTAAGCAATAGTATTTTCTTTCCAGAAATACCCTTTTAACGAGACACTTACAGTTTTGATAAGGAAATTTAAAATCGTCACGCCTAGCTATTGAAAATACCAACAATAACATTTTTCTATGACGCAAAGTTCACTTATTTCCTTGTTTAATTCAAATCACATACAAAGAAACTGTTATCGCTTTGTATCACAAAGGTCTATTAACAATCCAAGAAATTAGTGTTTTATGATTGTTTGTTATCCATGATGCAATGCATTGGTTGATTTATTGGACCGAAAATTACCAATATCAGTATTTCATTACGTTCCTGGTGTGTCAGCCCTTGAGATATTATAGCTTTTCAAAATATTAGCAGAATAAAATGTAAACAGGGCACCATATAATTCTACGTGTGATAAAAGAGCATACAGGGTGTTACATAATAGTATGTCATAACTTAAGGGAGTGAATCTACATGTTTTTTCAAGAAAAGAAGTTTATTTAACCATGGGTCCGTAAAAGCTTCTTCACGGAGCTACAGAGTGTTGAAATTTCCAAAAAAAATTGGTTTTTCTTCATAACTCCTGCAGTTTTTGAGATATTCAGTCTAAATTTGGAATGCAACCTATTTTCAACAGTCCCCATTAATCTTAACTAGAATCTAGCCATGTCTCCTTTTTCCCTCTCAAACTTTTTTGTGGTACGCCACTGATCAGCGTGAAATCCATTTATATAGGTAAAATCCTCTGAAGGGCTTTTTTCATTGGAAAGATTGATTTAGCTGAATATCTTGGAAGAACATCTGAAGAAGCATAAGCGAAAAACCAAGGGATAAGTGATATATCTCTTAGGTTCAAATTACAATCTAATTATTCAATTTCTTGTCCATGAAATCCTTTCGATATTCATATAAAACTGCTCTACAACCAGCATTGTTTATCAAACCAGGTTTGTTTTTTTTCAAGAAATGATATCAGAGACTCCTTATCTGGATATGTAGTTGATTATTTATACAGGTGTTTCCTAAACATGCGGCAAAATTCAGGGGATTGTTCCTTGGACTATTCTAAGAATATTTTGTCCTTTGATGATTTTTGAAAAACCTCTTTGTTTCGAAGATACAGGGGAAACAGAATTTTAGATAATAATTTTATTATGAAAAATTACATGAAAATTTAACTTAACCTACAAAACTGTTGAAAATGACCACCTCTAGCCAGTGTATAGCGATTCATAATAGTCAAAATAAAATGTTAATTGCTAATACATCACAAAACGAATTCAAATGAAAACCGTGTTTAATCTGTATTCCTTTACCATCTGAACTTATCAATTTTGAGTAAAAAAACTGGCCGTTTTTAGTAATTGGAATGTTGTTAAACAAATTTAAAAATAAATTGTACCTACTTAGAAACACAGTGCGGTACGAATTTTTATTTAACCTATTATTAATTTTAAAAATATGAAAAATGTTGTTCGCCCTGTATCTTCGAAACAAAGAGGTATGCTTAAAATAATCCAAGGAACAACCCCCTGAATTTTTGCCGCATGTTTAGGAAACACCCTGTATAATATCTGTTTGAACTTCGGAATATAAGAGGTGAAAAATCAGAATGAAAGATAATTGTTATTTATTTTTTGTTATCAAGAAAATGTTCATTCATTAAGTTGACAGCGCTTTTCGCGTTATTATGAAATCGTATTAATTATCATAAATTTTCATTATCACAAATGAATTCGCGAATCAGCAAATATTTATAGATGTTATCCAGAATGTAGTTGAAATCAATTCATTTTTTCTTATCAGTAATGAATTGTAAATTTTTTCAGCATATTTCTTTCATTTCATAAGAAGAAAAAATATGATTATATCGGTGAGGTTACATAAGTATTCGGTAAGGAAAGCATTAGGTATATCAGATATGTTAAACCACACAAATTCAGATATCGATTGAAATATAATCTGAGAGGGTTCTGCATTTCTAAAAACTTTTTAGGTTTTCACTCCCAGTCTCTGAAAAAGAATAATTAAAAAATTTTAATTAAGATGAAATGCTCCTAAAAAAACCTTTAGACTAATTTGTCAGATCAAATTGGTATTGAAAAACTTGTTGCCTAACAGTAAAACTAAAATAGGAAATAAATGAAAAGAGTAATGTAAAGATTAGGTGTCTATATCGGACACCATTTTCGAATTTGTGTATTTTTTCGTTTGCAGTCTAATTGACATTAATGTCAAAAAATACACAATTCCGAAGATTTACAATTTTGTCTGAAGGAGGTTTCCGACATGGACACCGAAAGGTTACATTATCCTTTTTCATTGAGTTTCTTTTTAGTTTTACTGTTTGGCAACAATTTTTTCAAAACCGATTTGCTTCTGACAAATATGTAAGTGCAAAGATTTTCGCCGGAGAATTTCATCTCAATTAAAATTTTTTAATTATTTCTGTTTCAGTGACTGGAAGTGAAAACCTTAAAGTTTTCTAGAAATCACAATTCAACCTAGCTATCAAGTTTCATTTATTCATTTTCTCAAAAATTACATTTGTGAAGTAAAAAAGTATTTTAGGTTAGTGTGGACCCAATATATTGAAGGCAAATATTCTATTTCATCGCTAAAAACAGAAAAAGTTGAAAATCTTTCAAGTTGGAATAATATGAATTTTCTTGCACAGCCTGTATATCAACATAGTCTTTTCCTCCAAATTTTCAAATATTTTTTACTCTTTCTAATACTGTGCACAGCTTCTTTGTGTTGTAGACACCAGACATACGATTAATAATTTTCATATCTGATATGATAAACTTCAGGGAAAGTTCCAACGAAATTGTGCGTTCTCATGATTCACGGTGAATTTACTTTATCTTCAGCTTGAGCATCATAATAACATCATTTTGAAGAGTTCAGAGATCTTATCACATCAAAAATTAACGTTAATATTTCATCCTTTCACAGAACTCCACTCTGATTATACTAAGATTAACGATCTTCTTACCCAATTTATGGTAACCTACATCTGAAAGCGTGGCTTAACCATTCATTTGTATCTACGTATACTGTTGGTGTAAACTCTCCTAAAGTTTTCATACCCATCTCCCAGAACAAATAATAATAACTATAACTACTATAACTATAATTAAAATGAACATTTTCAATTTGCTATTATCAGAAAAATATGCGCTGATATTCCTGTGGACAAGCCTTAAGACCAAAATCTTTATGCGGTGTAATGACGTTTGTGGAATGCCTAATTCCAAGAAACGACGAGGAATGGCGAAACCTGGTTTTTTTCAACACTTTCGGCTACAGCAGCAATTATGTCATTTTGACATAAGTTTGTCACACGTTTTTTATCATTATTCTGAAATTAAATTCGATATTTAGGATGAAATACCACTATTCAAATCTATGGAGATGATTATTACCCTTCAGTAGGGTCCTGTAGCGGTCTTAGAAGAACAGAAGATTCGAAAATCATCACTTGGAACGCCAGACCTGGTTTAAAAACCCCTCCTGGCCCAAGAGCAAGAATTACGTATTTTGTTTCTGAATATTGAAGGTATTTATTCGAATAGTTTTAAGTTTAAATTTTGTAAAAACGGCGAGGCAGGTTTCTACTTAGGATTTCCCTGTGCTCTGGTATCATACGGCAGAATAGTATGGTACCCCCGTTTTGCACCAACCTCAGCTAGGGACTTTTTGTTTCATGTATTGTATTTTGTTAGCTCTCAATTCAAAAGAATATATATACAGCAGCAATATTCTCGGCTGTTCTTGAGCGAAGTGCACGGATTTTGTTCTTCACATCACTTACTTTTCCCAACAGCTCGAATTTTTCCACCAATTTCTTTATTGCGGTCCGACAAGGTGCTTCACGACGACCCAAAAATGTTCGAGTTTTACGAACCGTCTCTGCCAAATTTTCACCATTTTTATAGTGAATTTTAATAATTCCAATGCGTTCTTGAAGCGTGTATCGTTCCATTTGTATTAATGGCGTAGTTTCTACTTTCTACTTGTCAAATGTCAAAATTACACTTCACTAGGTACTTGATGGTGAAAAAAAAAATTGAATCGATATTTGAATAAGTTTTTGTTCAATTGATTTTCTAAATCCGCAAATTCCTCTGTCTCTCTTTGTAGTGAAAACATCGAAAAATACGATTAATACGAAGAAGTAGATGCGGAAAAATTTTATTTTATTATCGTCACAAATTAGAACGATAAGACGAAGAAATTTTTCTAATTCTTCATAGTGCCAGTTTCTATTTTATGCTCGAATAAGTCACGACTCATTTCATGGGACTTATTCGAGTTTGCGACGTTACTGGTCAAGATCATCGACTAGAAAACTTGTCATGTACGAGTATGTACATAAATAAAGCCACTATACGGGTGATATCGAGAATGATGCCGTCAATTTCTATAAGAGAAATGCAAATAAGGTCGCATTCTTGCTGTTCAACTTGAGATAATCCTGTTCTTCTTCTCACTTAATTTTTATTCCTTATCGGCATTAACCAACTGTTGGTATTTTTATTTTTACCGCAAGTATGATTTCTCCGTTTCCTTGTTAACTTCGGGAAATACCTTTTTATGCTAATCAGTTGAATGAGTATTAGATAGATAAAAAAAGTTGTTACACGGTAGAGACATAAAAATAAGCAACAATCGTCATTGAGTATGTAGATTTAAGGTATCAAGAAGCATTCTTATATCGAAAATTGCAATTATGGGTCTGTTGACAGTTCTGTAAACATCTGAGGTTCTTAAAAATGATCACTTGGAGAGCTAGACTTGGTTAATGAAGCCTTCTGGCTTTAGAACACCTTTTTTTGAATATCCAAGGAATTTTATGTAAGAGTGTTATTGTGATTGCAATTTAAGGCACAAAGGTGATACTTATATTACCTCATTACTCAATGAAATGCAGTATCGTAAAAGGCTTCAAGGAGGCTATATATCTACGTTTCTCTTCTAATTCTCCTGCCCAAGACATTATTTCTTCTCTTTGCTCGCAGAATCTACAGCCGTCAGTTTCTGTTACGCAAATTCTCATCATATGCTTTCTAAGGCTACAATGTTCTTTTAGAAGGCAAGTGAGAAGGTGTAACTTATTCTTACTGAATCCAAATACTTTAGGGGAAAACCCGGATAGATGCTCCTCTTTTTAATTTGCCTCATATTTTTGAAAATATTGATTTTATATGTGTAATTTCTACGAGTGTAGGAAGCCCCATTATTCGATTTGGAATACTGAGACTTTTCTCTGACATAGCAATCCCAAATTGCACAATAATTTGATTTTTGTAGAGCCTTTTTTGGGGATAGTTGCCTACAAGTATGGATAGTTGCCCCACCATGAAAATACTGGGAGGGATAGATGTCCTCCATACTGTGTGAACCTCAGAGGAAGAAGTAAACTTTCTTCTTCCTCTGAGGTGTGAACAAAAACCCAACTAAATACAATGAGATTTTTCTATGTGCTTAAAACATTACTTAACTTTATGTAAGTAACATGGATGGAATTAACAACAATTGTGCATTTTTAATTGAATTTCAAAAGCATATATTAAACGAAAAGTAGTTACATTCTTCATATTAACATAAAGCATTATTCCACACATTCATGATAAATTAATTAAATAATAAGTCTCAACAAAAATGACCAGGAATCAAGTTTAAAATCAAAATAACACAATGAATCGAAAATCTGCTAAGATTTGGTTTCAGTTTAGATGTCCTAAGGGGCACCTTTACCTCAAAAAAATCAGGGCAACTATCCTTTTCGGTAGGGATAGATACCCATGAATTTGTTTAATAAATTAAGAAGAAAACAAAAACTATTTGTACTCAGATGTACACTCAATGAAACACTGTATTGCATAATAAAAAAATTAATGAATTTATTACCACTTCAAAAGTTATACAGCGGCAAATATCTACCTAGGCATGTTTGTGAAGTTCGCTGATGAGATGATCGCACACACTAGCGAAAAACGGCTTCACTTTACAATAACCCTTACAAAACTAAGGTCCAGGAGGACTGTAGCAGCTACTTATAATATTAATTTTTTTAACGTGTTTCGGAAGTTAGGTATTTTGAAAATGGGGCATCTAAGCCACTGAGGCATCTATCCGGGTTTTACCCTATCTACCTTAGAGTTTTAAAGTTTGAAAGGAAATTTTGGAATGATCATACGTATGGTACTTTGTTCAAACTTGCGTTTGCAATATTGAGTGACAAACACACATGCTATATTGTTGGATATAAGAGATATTCTGTAGCGTCATATCTCGGAAGAGATACCTTCGTTACATTCAAGAGCTGTTATTTCCTTTAAGAAGCCAAATTAGAGATAATCTTCTCCACCCTGTTGAACAAAAAACTCCCAAATTACCTCATCTAATATGATCTCCACAAACATAATGTTCGTTTAAAATAAACAATCGTTTACCACTCCCTCACGTCAGGATTATCTCTAGAAGATCAGAGGAAGATTGATGTTTAGAATTTCATCACGTCCATTATGTCTAGTTGAAAAAATTGGATATTTAACGTTTCATTGGACGGCAACAATAGATGTCTAAAACAAATAGGGTGTGCGCTGCTTGTCAAGATCAGGATGTCAGATAACACTTATATCTGTCATGATTACAATAATGTATCAATTCTTAGGTGATTGATCTTGAAGTACATAATAGGATAGGAAATACTGTGCTTGTTATGAGATCTGGCAGTTGCATTATAAAAACCGTATTTTTTCATCATGCAATAATAGTTTGACGCAAAATGAAAATTTGATATCTATAACAATTGCATAGAGATCGCTGTGAGAAGAAGTGACAGCTGAATTTCAATTAGAAATTTATACACTTGAGGATTCATTCAGCGTTTATGATGTGGCAAATTAGTTCATTCTGTTATATCTTGCAGAGTAAAATTTACATTACAGAAAACTGTTTTGAAAGAAGCATTACCTTTTTATGCAAAAATAACTGAACGATATTCTGGAAATATTCCGTTAATTGCAATAAGAATTCAGTGAATTAAGAGGAAAATAATAAATAATGTATACAGTGTGTTTGGTCACGAGTTAGCGATAATTAAGGTCATCAAATATACCTAATATTATCGACAAAAATACTCACTTTGAAGTTTACCCCCTTAGTTTTGGAGTAGCCCCCATTTTAAATTTCCCTTTTTATTTTCGTTGACCCTTCCAAATAATATCGATTTCTTTGGACTTAAAGGTCCTACAGATGTGAAAAAAATGTTATTTGAAAGATGATACTACAACCTTTCATTGAAGTATTAGGTACAATATAAGAACATCAACTTGAAAACGCCATAAAAAAATTCTTTTAAAAGCTCATAGTGAAAATATGTACTGATTTTCTCAGTAAATCCGCAATAGTACAAGAACTAGCACAATAAAGTATAATTTTTTTCAGTGATTAACACGCAAGGACACAAGCTACAAGACAACACTCACATAATTTCTGTAAGTTACATGATTTGAGAGTTATTGCTGTTCGAACATGACCCTTATGAAAATGGATAAAATAAAAAAAACCTTAGTACTGTACTTTCGATAATTTTCAATGATAAAACAAACAAATTGATCATAAAAATTGCTCAAAATGGTCGCTTCTGCTCTGTAGACAGGCAGTGGCCTTCATGGCGACCTGTCTTGTGTCTTTTGCACGCGTAGTGATCATGTTCGAGCTGCAATTACTCTCAAATTATGTAACTTACAGATATGATGTCAGTGTTGTTTTGTAGCTAATATCCTTGCGCGTTAAATCATTGAAAAAAAATTATACTTCAATGAGCTAGTTTTTGTACTATTGATTTACTAAGAAAATCATTACATATTTTTACTATGAACTTTTTTAAAGAATTTTTTATGGCATTTTCAAGTTGAATGTTCTTATATTGTAATACTTCAATGAAAGGTGGTAGTATCATCTTTCAAAAACATTAATTTCACATCTGTAGGAACTTTATGTCCAAAGAAATCGATATTATTTGGAAGGGTCAACGAAAATAAAAAAGTAAATTTAAAATGTGGGCTACTCCAAAACTAAGGGGGTAAACTTCCAAGTTTGGGTGTTTTTGTCGATAATATTAGGTATATTTGATGACCTTAAATTATCGCTAACTCGTGACCAAACATACTGTATATGTAAAATGCGTAAAGAAAAGTTTTATTACAACACCCTTTTTTTTCAAAAACCCTTTCATTTCGAATTCTTGAAAGAAAATCAATGTCTTCTGCACTTTAACTACTATTCCATATTTTTAATTGGAACGTCAAACTTTGGTGAAATAAATATTAAATATTATTTAAGCAAGAAAATGCCGTTAACCTGTACTAATTACAATTACAGCAACACATACTGTGCGAAATATCTAATTATCCAAGCAATCAAAGCACTTCGAACAATGTCTCAGATGTTACCACCGGTAACATCAGATAATTGCTTGCTTCTCGCTCTGGTAGCATTAAGGTGTCATGTACCTCGAGAATATTTTATTTATAAGAAGTTTAATTTCATGTTGCAGTTCAGCTATGTAACCAGTAATTGTCGTGGTCACTGCACGCACGAGTGAACTTTAATGACTTTCCTTGTTACTTCGAATTTCTTCTTTTCTATTTTTCACACTTTCATCCACTGCGAGCGTACCAAGATTTTGCGTTTTATGATTAGATGCTTTTTTCTGTTCCGAAAGCAATTTGGTTTTTGTCTGGTTTTATTATCGAGGAGTGAATAAAGGATATACACTCGACCTAGTTTTCAAGAGTTCGTATTGAATTTCTTGAGAATGGACAGGACAAGTAGTCAACTTAAATTGGCCATTAAATAAAGCACTACAAATTTAAGGTTATTAAACCTTTCAATCGCTTTCTGAAATACAATTGACTAATCTGAAATACAATTGATGCTTTCTGAAATACAACTGACTAATCTGAAATACAATTGATGCTTTCTGAAATACAACTGACTAATCTGAAATACAATTGACGCTTTCTGAAATACACTTGGAAATGGTGCAGAGGTTCATTCTTATAAGCCTTCTTCATTCAGAACAGATGGCTATCTGATAGTTGCTTTAGTAATGGATTCAACTGAGAGAAATGTTCTAGAAATTTTTGTTCAAAATGTTTGCTATTAGAATGAGTTCCTTGGAGTATTTCATGCAAGAAGTTGTTTTAATTGATTTGTAAATTATTCCGAAATTTCGGACGATATTTGGAGCAATTTGCCATACTTTTGAAATCTAGATATTAGAGATTATGGTATTTTGGGTTTGCAGACAGTTCCTTGTACATCTGAAGTTCTGAAAAATAATCAATCGAAGTACCAGAGAGTTTTAATAAATCCTCCAGTTTTCAGAGTCAGAGTAGCTTTATTTGAATATAAAAGTAATTTCAAGGACATCAGATAACATTATACTGTACTCAAATCCCGAATTACTTTCTATCGGTTTTTTTATTTGTGTTCTTTCAGGATTTCTTCTTTTCTATTTTTCACACTTTCATCCACTGCGAGCGTACCAAGATTTTGCGCTTTATGATTAGATGGTTTTTTCTGTTCCGAAAGCAATTTGGTTTTTGTCTGGTTTTATTATCGAGGAGTGAATAAAGGATATACACTCGACCTAGTTTTCAAGAGTTCGTATTGAATTTCTTGAGAATAGACAGGACAAGTAGTCAACTTAAATTGACCATTAAATAAAGCACTACAAATTTAAGTTAAGAAAGGTTATTAAACCTTTCAATTGATGAGCTTTTAGACTACTAGAGGTTCATTCTTATAAGCCTTCTTCATTCAGAACAGATGGCTATCTGATAGTTGCTTTAGTAATGGATTCAACTGAGAGAAATGTTCTAGAAATTTTTGTTCAAAATTGTTTGCTATTTGTGAATGAGTTCCTTCGAGTATTTCATGCAAGAAGTTGTCTTTATTGATTTGTAAATTATTCCGAAATTTGAGACGATATTTGGAGCAATTTGCCATACTTTTGAAATCTAGATATTAGAGATTATGGTATTATGGGTTTGCAGACAGTTCCTTGTATATCTGAAGTTCTGAAAAATCCTCAATCGAAGTACCAGATAGTTTTAATAAACCCCCTAGTTTTCAGAGTAGCTTTATTCGAATATCAAAATAATTTCAAGGACATCAGATAAAATTATACTGTACCTAAATCACCAATTACTTTCTATCGGTTTTTTTTATTTGTGTTATTCTTTCAGGATTTCTTCTTTTCTATTTCTTACACTTTCATCCAGGGCTTGCGTACTAAGATATTGCGTTTTATGATAAGATGCTTTTTTTCAGTAGCGAAAGCAATTTGGGTTTTGTCTGGTTTTAATATCGAGGAGTGAATAGGAAATATACACTCGACCTAGTTCTCAAGAGTTCATATTATTGAAGTTCTTGAGAATAGGCAGGAAGTTTTGTGAGTAGGACAAGTGGACAACTTAAGTCTTTCGTGCTTTATCTAATAACCTTTTGATTGATGAGCTGCAAGAGGTTCATCCTGATAATCCTTCTTCATTCAGAACAGATGGCTATCTGACAGTCAGTTGGGTAATGAATTTAACTGAAAGGAATGTCTTAGAAATTATTTAAAAATGAGTTCATATCAAACTTCATATAAACGAAATTATTCACGTAATCCACCAAATTTAATATTTTATTAAATCTCGTATAATATGAAATAATGCATTTTAAGAGGGTGATTCCTCAGATTATTTTATGAAAAAAAGTTGAAGGTCTGAAAATGCATTGTTTTCACGATACAGGGTTTTGAAGTTTCACTTAAAAACTGTCTTAAAAAAGTGGTCAATTATTTTCGAATAAATCTCCTTTGCCTTTTTCGTGAAGAGCTTTATTTTATAGCAGTCGCGGAGAAAATGATTTTCCGTTTTGCATGCAATATTTTATCGACCGGCAGTATTTTTTGCGTTAGCTCAATGAAAATATCCGTTTTTATCCTAGATTGAATCAAATTGAAAAATTAATTCTGCCATACGGTTTGCCGCATTACGTGTTCAATTTCACTTTTTCACCTCTAACTAACAGTTTTATCATCGATCAATTGAACAAAAACGTGTGGAAATATGTTCAGCTATTGCTCGAATTGAAGAAAATAGGTAGGGCATACAATTCATTCACTATTCTGGTGACAAAGGGGCATTACCAAGTTCTCCATTCTCAAAAATTATCCTGTATATTATTTGTATGTCGTATACACGCCCGCTCTCGAAGAAAACAGGAAATCACTTGATTTATAAGGTTCGTGGGATGATGAAAATCCCCTTTGTTGTTTTTCGACTTGGTCGTACCTCATTTACCGTTGCAATGAATCGATAAATTGTCCGCCTTCATTGTGTCACTCGAGGATGTAATAGCATTTTGCATAATTTGGATTGAATGAATTTTTCAACACGGAATTCTCGTCGAAACAGAATAGTTATTTATGAATGTAGAAGCATAGAAGAAAAAATAAAATATAGGGTGAGAGGTTCAGTTGTTGACACCCTGATAGTAATTGACACTGAGCACATACATATATCCGATGTAATAAACTATCTAAGGTTTTTTCATCATCTGTCTCTACCTATTTCGGAATGTTTTATTTCTATTTGGGTCAAGTTCAATTTCCACAGGTTATCATCCTGAAAACGGCATCATCAAGTATTTGGCGCAAGATTTTGCAGTAGTGTCAATAAGTGTATACCTATGTTAGAGTTTACATAAGGATAACGACTGCATACTATTACGCATATTTTCCGATTTTTTTATGTTCCATATTCGTTAGAAGTTTTCTATTGTTAGGAATGTTCAAAGGAATATTTAATTGATGTAATTAATATATTAAGTTTAAACCATATGTCAATAACTATGTGTCAATAATATTACATCGAACAGTGATTGACATAGACTTAAACCTTAATAAAGGTTTTCCAATAAGAGGTGTTATTTTGATATTCAAAGAAAAATGCCATTTTCCAATATAAATGATCGGATGTTTATTTCATTATAAAGAAGAAGCTATGCCGTTAATAGTGGAAAATAACATCAAGCAAATGACCACCACGACCAGGCTTACTGGACCATATCCTTTTAATTAAATTTTCCATAACCAAATCGCAAAGTGGCTGCCCTATGTTCCTCGATAGCCTCACGAATTCCATCTTTGAGGTCTTCAATCGACTCTGGGCTATTGGCGTAGACCTTCTCTTTCACGTGGCCCCAAAGGAAGAAGTCGCATGAGTTGAATCACCAGATCTCGGGACCACCATTGCGATCACCTCTTCGAGAGATAACACGGTTTGGAAACTTTTCCCTCAAAAGATCAATGGTTTGGTTGCTTGTATGGCACGTACCTCCGTCTTGTTGAAAGTAAAAGTTGTCCAGATCAATACTATGCAATTTCGGCCATAAAAAACGTTTGTGAAATGCCTAATTCCAAAGAACGACGAAGAATGGACAAACCTGGGTTTTCTTCAACACTGTCGGCTGCTGCAGCAATATTCTCGGCGGTTCTTGAGCGACGTGCATGATTTTATTCTTCACATCACTAACTTTCTCCAACAGCTCGAATTTTTCCACCAATTCCTTTATTGCTATCCGACAAGGTTGCTTCACGACGACCCAAAATGTTCGAGTTTTACGGAACGTCTCGGCCAAATTTTCACCATTTCATTGTGAATTTCAATAATTACAATGCGTTCTTGAAGCGTGTATCGTTCCATTTTTATTAATGGCGTAGTTTCTACTTGTCAAATGTCAAAAAATGACAGCGGACTATTCAAGATTACACCTCCTATTGGAAAACCCTTTATATAAATCATTGGAGGGTTTACTTACATTAACACACTTACAATTAATATTCCTTGGAACCTTTCTAGCAATAGAAAACTTCTAACGAATATGAAACAGCAATTTCTAATTTCAATTGACGTTTTCCTAAATAACGAAAATCGAATAAAGATTAAAAACGTGTTACAAACTCATGTCAACGATGATAATATTTATCATCATCGGAGAAATGAGATATTCTTGTACGTTTTTACCATACGAGGTATGACAGAATGAAAGAAGGATTTACCACAGACCAACAAAATTAGCAGTTTTTCTCGTGTTTCACGACATCAAAGTAATGTTTCCTTTGTTCCTGTTCTAAACGACGTAGTGTGTCATCATCCCCTGGTGTAAACTCCAGATGAAACAATACACGACCGACAAATGGGTACGTAAACTACACCGTTCCGCTTCAGGTGGGCCAAAGAAAAACCGCAACTTCTGAAAAAATCAATATAAACGTAAAAACCACGAATGCCACAAATAACAGTCAGATTCATTCCTTGAAATTCCTTCGATATTCAAAAAAAGCTGCCCTGTAACCAAGTCTGGCTCTCCATTTGATGATTTTCCATTTTCCAGAACCTCAGATGTTCACGAAACTGTCTACAGACCTTCAATACTGCAAAAAGCGATAGGCATTTCTCACTAAATATCGAATTCAATTCTGGAATGATGACTGAAATATCTTGTTACAAACTGTCTGAAAAAGCATTATAGAATGCGCTTCCTGTGCTAGTATCATGCATTATTTTCTCTAATTTCGAATAAAACCATAATATAGGTAAGAAATAAGAAGAACTTCACTTCTCTTTTTACTCTGAGATTGCATACTCTGCCTCTACAAGGTGTGGTGAATTCACCACAATCAAGAAAATTAGCAGTTTTTTCTCAGTTTCACGACATCAAAGTAATGTTTCCTTTGTTCCTGTTCTAAACGACGTAGTGTGTCATCATCCCCTGGTGTAAACTCCAGATGAAACAATACACGACCGACAAATGGGTACGTGAACTACACCGTTCCGCTTCAGGTGGGCCAAAGAAAGACCGCAACTTCCTAAGCTCTTGATGGGTAGGGCTGCTTGATGGCATGCGTCGGCGAACCGGCAGAAAGAAGAGGATACGGATATTTATTTCAGGTTTCCTGTCAGTCGACACTGCATTTTTCTATTGTTTTTACATCAACTAGAAGCATCGGATGAAACATATTGGAAGTCGGCGACATGAGCATAATGGATATTTCTTTAAGAGCTTTAGAGCTTTTACTATACGTATAGGTACCAGGAGATGATTCTGCGTCAAAAAATACTGATCTTATGCTACACAGGGTGTCCCGGAAAATATGGGGAATCTTTCGGATTCAGATGGAAAATTAAAAAATAAAATGAGAAGTTATATAATTTTTTTTCCTAGCGGCCCTCCCTACGAAGATACGACCTCCTGAATGACGCCACTGGAAATTCATTTTAGTGGAATACATTTCGATTTCTTACACCTTCATTATTTTTTTTTGAAAACGGTTCATTTATCGACATTGAACAAGAATACCTTTTCTTCAGCTTAATGTTCAGGTATCCAATTCTGTTTTTTTAACACGTTATCATACAGGGTGTTAAAAAACGTAAGCATTGAAATGTACAACCCAGTCCGCCCCTGGTAAACTGAACAAGCTAATTGAAATTTGAGAGCGGTGATTTAAGAGGTCTTAATACATTAATCATATCAAATTTTCATCAAATTATATCGAGTAGTTTGAAAACTTATTCCACTAAAATGGATTTCCAGTGGCGTCATTTAGGAGGTCGTATCTTCGTAGGGAGGGCCGCTAGGAAAACAAATTATAGGAACTTGTCATCTTCATTTTTTTTGTTCTATCTGAATCCGAGAGATTTCCCACATTTTCCGGGTCAGCCTGTATAACTTAAACAGCAAATTCTTCGTTTTCGAGATAAAAGTTGTTGAAATTTTACTTAAAAATTGACTAAAAAATGGTACGTCACTGAGATATTTCAAACTAACAATCATTTTTGAATTCTTCGTGCAATTCGTGACAAAAATCTCTCTTTTTTCGTTTAGTGCGCCGTTTTTATGCAAAAAAATAATCTGAACGCATATTTGTCATTACTTCAACACATCATGTTGTCATTTTTCACACAAAAACGGCTCCTCATACGAGAAAATAGACAGGAGAGATTTTCAGTCAAAAATTGATCGAAGAATTCAGATAGGATGGTTAATTTGAAATATCTCAGTGACTTACCATTTTTTTATAAAAAAAATCATTAGAGATCATTACTAACACACCTATAGGTGTGGGCCAGTTTAGTCCAATTCTCAGTTCAATATAATCGAACATAATTGAAAATTAACCGTTGTAATTAAACTATTGATTTCTCTCTGAAATAATTGACCCAATAAACTTTTGAAGCAATCTTCTGCTTGACCTAATCAATCCCATTTGTTTTTTAATAATCGTTGATCATTGCCACGCCCTTACAATCGATTAATTTAAAGAATCAACAATACTTTTAATCGCGTCATATATCAAATTGAACATTGGAAAATTGTTAATGATTCAAAAGAGTCAAAGTAACTAGGAATCAAAAATGGATAAAAACTGAGCGTATAATCGCCATATTCAAGTATTGATTTTCTAACTCTGTTTAACTGAAACAGGGAAACAACTTATTGACCTGTAATAAAACCCATTTTACGATCACGCTGAACTTTCAAACACCCTTTCGTGAATGATTCTCTTATACCGAAAATGGGCTTTACTATACTGCAAATAAAAGAGAGGGACTTTGGGAGATAATTCCTAGATGAAAATAAGCAGAGGTAGTCCATATAATTTTTTTTCGAAATCGACCCCCCTTCCAAAATACAGCCTTTGGAAGGCAATGACAAGTTGACAGTTTAATTATTTTTACGGCTTCTTAAAAACACTGAGTAATGAAACTATACATACCTAATATTTAATGCGCTAAGTAGATGTTACTCACAATTTTTTTTAGATCTCATAACTTATTATTAGGGGTTTTAAGTAACAACCCCTTTGATTTTCGTTCAAAAATAAAATTCTCTTATGGTTTCCCATTCAATTGTGAGAGAAAAAAGTCTCTTGCAAAATTTCGATACAGTCGATACTTTTCTAGGAAAATGACCAATATTTTCTTTTTGTTACAGGGTACGCAATCCATCCAGTGAAATCTTCCAGGTCTTGTGCACCCCTCCAACACCAAAACAAAATGGTTCCATGAACGGTACCTCTTCCCCAAGACGTGGTTCACGCGGTTCGGATTCATTCACCAGGCTATTTGGACAAGAAAATAACAAATCAACACCTCGCAGAGCTTCCCTCACAAAACAAGGTTTGTACAACGATTCAGTCCATTTTTCTAACATTTGGTTTCAAAAGAAATATCGAGGTCCTAAATTCGTTGCCTAGTGAGAGAATGCATTTAATGAAAACCGCAACATTTTAAGTCAAACCGTTTTCGAGCTATTAGAGAAAATTGCAAAATGATTGTCAAATGAAATGTTCTCATAACTTCTTTATTACTGACGTTATAAACATGAAACTAAAAACATTATACAAGCTCTTTTTTCAGAAGAATTCATTGAAGTAAGAAGTAATCAATTTTTCTTTATTACATTTTGTTCTAGCTCATCGGGTTTCCGAGATCCCCTCACTAGGACAACGAATTTAAGACACCCGGTACATTTCCAGTTTATCAAACCCAGCTTTCTGAACGCTTATAGGTACTTTCTATTTGGCGATTTTCAGAAATCCTCATCAGGCTTCAAGGAAAGCAATAAATGTATGAAAGTAAAAGCAGATTAAAATCGCGAATAAATTATACTGTGGGAAACCTCCGTTTTCACGTTTCCCCCCATAGATGTCGCACCATTAACTCTAGTACCCTTTGCTGGCTGGACGCATTCCAATGAACATTCATAGTAATTTCCGGAAAAAATCATTTAAGAAATAATGCACCATCAGAAATTTATAGCGAATACAGCAGTAAAATTACCCTACATGTTTAGATTCTTGCTGACGTTTTCCGACAAAAAAAACTTATGTAATTTTTTTTCAGATGTGAAAAATCGTAACCCAGTAACTGGAGATGGTGTAGATTCATGGGACGCCACGCCAAACAAAAGAAACACACCAAGGATTCGAAAAGGTAAAAATATCTTAATTATATACCTGCAATATACAGGATGAGTAGGGAGAAACAGGCCACACTGCAGCAGCTTATTGTACACGTGGAAATAATTCGAAAAAATCATATTTTTTTGAGAGCACAGTAGGCGTTTGTTTAATTATCTGAAGTGTTGACAGTATTTGCTGTCATAACGTGATATAAAGTCAACGTTGCCGAGTGTACTCGGTCTCGTCCGACGAGCTTGCGAGTATCAGAGAACTCCATGCAATATTGACAACATTGCGTATCAATCTGACAAGAAAATAAACAACATAACCTAAAATTTTAACTACACCGTGGAATATGGACTATATACTCCGTTCACGAAAGGTGAGAACATAGTAGGCGTTTCTTTATTTATCTGAGTTGGCAGTATTTGCTGTCATAAGGTAAAATAAATTCAATGTTGCCGAATGTACCCGGCCTCGTCCGACGAGCTTAAGAGTTATCAGACAACTCTATGCAATATTGATAAACATTGCGTATCAATCTGACAAGTAAATAAACATCATAACCTTAAATTTTAATATACACAGTGGAATATGTCAAATTATCATGGCCAACCGACGGCTCACCTTTCGTGAACGGACTATAGATACTACCTATTCTCATTTGAGAAGTTTGAATATTTTTTGTTGATAACAATCATTGCTACAGAATTACAGATCGGGAAAATAACCATAAAAACTTATAGTTAATTCATTCACCACAGCTTACTAACTCGATTTCAATGACAATTTTAATTTTCTGAGGATTTTGCACAGTGTCGCAAAATGGTGAATGCGCCAGAATTTTTAACTGTTATTTTCAAACGTGTAATTTACGTTGAATGATGAATAGTTATTTTCCTAACAAGTGCGGAAAGTGATACTTTCCGATGCGAAGCGGACTTCCGGCAAGCAGGCAAGGCGGGAAAGACACTTTACGCATGAATTAGGAGCATTATTTTTTCTACGACCACATAAAGATTCAAAGAGCACATTGAAAATATACCGATTTAGAAATTCACATCGAAAAACATACGATATACAAGGCATCAGACAGAGAATTCTTCCCTCCAGTTGCACAGATGAATAGGCGAGATAATCAAGTGCGATAACTGAATGAAGTCAAACGGTCTTACTGCAATAATCTAGTCTTGTCTTCTCTTATCGCAGTATGGTACGCACTACACGTATAGAATTTTTAATTTGTTCAGGCTGCCCGTAATACTCGTTTCAAGTATTTACTGTTGCCTACCATACTAAATGAATTACGCTCCTCTAAACGATAAGAGAGAGGACAAGACTAGAATAATGAAGTAAGACAACTGAATTCAGTGTGTTACAGCAAGTGATTGTCTCGACTATTCATCTGTGCAACTGGAGGGAAGAATTCTCTGTCTGATGCATGTACTTATATCGTATATTTCAGATGTGAATTTCCAAACCTGTATATACCGATATACTTTCTCGCACTCATTTAGTTTAGAAAGTGTCACTTTCCCTCACTAGTGCGGGAAAGTGACACTTTCTATCCTAAAATGAGTGCGGGAAAGTGGGTAAAAAAAATACTATCCCGCTTAGTTTTTTTTAGGGGAGGTAATAAGGAAAAAATTTGACGACGGACTCTGATGGAATTTTGCTGCCATTTCAAATACTTTTTACTCAAACTCTCTGTCTAATCTGAAAACCACTATATTGGCTGGAACATCTTAATATTCCAAAATACTATTCTTTATATTTAATCAATGCTAATACTAAACATTTCTATTGCAGAAAGAAACCCAGTAACAGGAGAAGAATACACAATCATCAGCCCAGCTGTAACACCTACCAAATCGCCCCAAAATGGTTTCGCATACACAAATGGCAATTCGAATTCATTCACAAACGGCAACCACACGAACGGAGAGGCCTAAATGCGAAAAAAACGAAAAACTACCCTTCCTGTAATCACCCAGTAATAATAGATCATCCCTGTATTCAGCAGTATTAAAGGAGTTGGTTCCTAGTTTTCATCGAAACTAATTCCACATCTCCAAAATTAGATCATTCATTCTAACGAAGAATTAACTCCTTGTTGCACCTTCCATTTGTTTCATTTTGAATATCATGACATCATTTTTATGTTTACATTTTACCATAACCATTTGAGAAACTTAAATATATAGAATACATTATATATTGTCAAGTGAAAACTTTCATCATCCACCAAAAGCACTATCAAATATTCAAAAAGTCGATGAAAATATTTTTCGTAGTGCTTTCGACGATTCCATTCTGTCCCTTAAAGTGCCTAATCTTCCATTACCCTATTTCGATCATTCGATGATAGTTTTCTTGAATAACCAATCGTTCATATTCACCTACCGCATTTTTTTAGACTTCTATTTATATCATATCTTAGAGATGTAGTTTTATAGCAGTTACTTTCGATAGCATTTAAATTATCAAATTTTATTTAATGTTGTGCATTTAATGTAGAAATAAATTTTATACCATATTATGCTGTTTCATTTATTCATTTTGAAATACCATTTTTCCTAAAACTTTTCAGGAGAAATCAATTTCACTTTCAAACAATGTTAATAATATATGTCTATCATTTTCTATCTTCATTAGTATTTCACTTTTGAATTTTCATATGGTTACACGAAAATTCTGAGTACAGCGTAACAGCTAGATATATGTTAAACAGTTTTGAAACTATTAAAATAATTCGATAATTTTTTTTAATTATTTAAGAGTGATATTGAATTTTTGTCGACTTGAACATAAATTATTATTAATATTAAAATAAAAAAGAAAAAATATTTGCGTTTCAAAATGGAAATATGTGTTTTTAGAAATAACACGAGGGGTTAAATGAAAATTATGAAATCGTAAATTTTTTCGATGAAATATGATTATATTTCAGTTTTAAAACTATTAAAAAGATGACAAATTTATAAAAACGAGCATTTCTAGTGATTACCCGAAAATATCATGTCATATCTATACCCCTTTTTTCTCGTAGTCAGTTTTTACTTAAATTTACCTACTTGAAATTTTGAATGAATGATTGGATAGGTATTTATTTAACACTTCTCTCAATGATGTTACATGAAAAAACATCATTCAGTGAATTTTCTGAACTTGCTTGCCAGTGGCGGCTCGTGAAATTTCAATCAGAGGAGGCCCGAGACCTCGCAACCAACAATAGTTATTTATACAACAAGTGAGTTAAATGAATGTTTATTCATGAGAAGAAAGTTTAACCCACGAGCCCGTAGGGCGAGTGGTTAATTTCTTCGAGTGAATAAACATTTTTAACTCACGTGTCGTATACAAAATTTTATCCCATTTTGATAAAAATTCAAATAATGAATACTTTTTAGAGGAAATATTAGGTATAGTCCGTTCACGAAAGGTTGAGCCGTCGGTTGGCCATGGAATTTGGCATATTCCACTGTGTATATTAAATTTAGGTTATGTTCTTGTCAGATTGATATGCAATGTTGTCAATATTGCATAGAGTTGTCTGATAACTCGCTATCTCGTCGAACGAGGCCGGGTACATTCGGCAACGTTGACTTTATTTACGTTATGACAGCAAATACTGCCAACTTCAGATAAATAAAAAACGCCTACTATATTGTGCTCAACCTTTCGTGAACGGACTATCCGTCAGTTGCAGGAACGTCCATTAAAATTTAAAGGTCCATTAAACTCTTAATCCTCCATTATAACAAGGAACTAATGGAGGATTAAGGATTTAATGGACCTTTAAATTTTAATGGACGTTTCTGCAACTGAGCATATATAATTCAAATTCATAACGAGATTTCCCTTCAATCGATGGTTGCTAGGGCACTATGTTATTAATTGTTTGCAAGTGTCAATGAAAATTATAGAACAGTCAAAGAAATTTTGTTTCGAAAAAATGTTGAGCGGTGACGACGAGGTTGTAGTTCCTGAGTGCATTATACGAGAAGCAAATGAGGCAGCAGTAGCAGTAATTCCATTAAAATCAAAAATATTGTACGAAAAGCAATATACGGCATTTTGTGCCTGGAGAAATAATAAAAAAGCCAAAGGTGTCAACGAAAAAATAATTTTGGCGTATATTTCCGAACAATCCAAGAAAGTTAAGTCGTCGTCTTTATGGTCCTACTATTCGCAACTTAAGAAAATGTTGGCTCTGAAAGAAAAAATAGACATCGGCAGATTTCACCAAGTCACCGCCTTTTGAAGCAACATTCCAGGGGATACGTAGCAAAGAAGTCGAAGGTATTCACTTTAATGGTAGAAATGAATGTTAATGTAGAATTTTTGATAAATTTCAATAAACATACTTTAAAATGAGTTTTAGGTGCATTGTGTGTGGAAAGAATTATTTCCAGAAAGTGAGTGGTGAACATTTTATTCCACTAGTGAGTTAAAAAAATTTTAAATCGCTCAGTGGATAAACGTCAACTTACCCTTGTTACTATGGGTTGAATATTGTCGTCTTTAAACGTCAAAATGGGATAAAATAATTTATTTCGAACGGGGCTTCCTGTCAGCCACTGGCATTTATTATACCATTCTATGCAGAACGAACGATTATGAGCAGAATTAATAATTAAATTTAGCATTGCTGGTCGAGGTGTCTTAATTACTTGAGTTATGAAAATTTTATCATCGTGAGGCATTTTACTAAATTTATTATTCAAAATAAAATAATCTACAGGATCTTGCATTTCTTTAAGTTCACTACTTGCAATATAATTCTCACTTCTTGGTTCCGTTTCCATTTTCCTTGCTGAAATACTAAAATCTTACCTACAAACTTTCTTTCCGAAAAATGTCACAAACCGCACGCTGAGAGAATTAATACTTCGTTAATAAAAAGAGAGTGAATTAAAACAACCGCTGATCTAAATCCACGATCCCCGGGGTCGATTCGAGCTGATCGGACGTTCAGTTTCAGCTAAGCTCGTTAGCCTAGAAGCGAAAATAATACCACAGAGCCGGGCCTCCGACACGTGATCTTCAGCTTGAATTTTGAGTGGTTCCCGCAGTTCATTTTATAGATAAGATATACTGGTTCATTTGAAATGTAACATTTCTTCGAATCTCGACTAGTGGAGGCGAGCCTCCTCCTGTTATCTATGAGCCTCCTTCGCTAAGCGGTTTGCCTGCTATCCGTTACGCTGTATTGTGTGTTGCGGATAAGGTATGAATGTTTTATATCGCTGAGTAACATAAACATATGTTTATTATTTTGATATTTGGATAGTAGATATAATGATGGAAATAATACAGATATAGAAATGTGATTATTTTTCTTTGAACTTGAATGTAAAATTGAATAAAATGCAGTGAATTAAGGGGAGGCCCGGCCTCTTCTGAGCACTGTTGCTTACATTTAATTGAATTTGGATCTCAAAAAGCGCCATCTGTAGGAACTGCTCAATTCTTGGTACAAATAGAAATGAAAATAACAAAATGAGAAAACTATTCAACAACTTCATTATTTATTGCTTAGATATTTTCTTTCTTACAGAACATAGTAATAAGTCTTGGTATCAAAGTTATTTTTATAGGTTTCACTTCAAACTCATCATTGTCTATGGAGAACCACAAACCTCTCTCTTCACTCCAAATTTCATGAGGTTTAATCTTTACAACTCTAGCATTCAAGTTTTCTTCAGAACTCCTTTCATGGCCATTTTCTGAAGTCCATCCTTGCCTCACAAAATCTATGTAATCAACAGATTTGGGTCCAATACTCAAATGCAATTTGGGAATGTTATCATTATTTGAGCTAATATTTGATGTTGAAATAACAAAATCGGAAGTCTCAATGCTCTTTTCATGCCAAGAAGAGCACTCTGGGTTCAAAGTTTTTGAATATAAACTATCCTGAGTTTTTTCTTTCGAAAACCTAGAATGTAACTTTTTATGAAACCCAATAAATATATTTTTTAGACTAATACAAACCTTTGAAACCATTTACCATTGGTGTTAAGTTCTTTTTTACTAAACAATTCATACAACCATCACAAGGAGGAGAAAAAGTTAGATCAGCATTGATTTTCCATGTTAAACTATTCTTAAAACTGAAAAATCAAAATATTATGATCACTTCTAACAATCGTTGAACTGTACTGATGAGAATTATGATATAAATTGAAATTTTACCCATTAAATACATATGTTGCATATTTCCTCAAAGGTCCATAATACCAATATTTGTCCTTTGAAACTTCAGCATCTCTAAACGCGCCCCATTTCAAATGAGACAATGCATAAATTGGCTTAGAATCTGGTTCAGTTTCATTCTCGCTAACTTCTACTTTCATTACATCTATTGCTTTTGTAGATTCTTCCACAACTGCCATAGATGCATCAACTAAAGATTTTACTTTGGTCAAGTGATTACCTCCAGGAAATAGAGATGTTGCAAAAGAATTGTTCCGTCCAAGGGGCAATATACCTAAAATCAATCATGAAACCATTATCGCTCACAAATAATTATAGTTTCTCTACCAATAGGAACAAGACCACTGCTACTCTCTCCTGTTCTTCTCAAGAGTCCGGTTACTACTTCACATAATGTGCCGTCCCCACCTGCTACAATTATAGCATCTGTGTTGTTCAAATCTTGAACTAACTTCCTAGCATGTCCCTCGGATTCTGTTTTAACTATGTTCACTAAAAAGCCTGCCAGGTGAAAAATTGGAGCGCAATAGTTTTCGAATTCATCAACTGCGCTTCGTTTATTAGCATTTGGATTCAGAATAACTGTGACAGTTCTAGGAGTGCCATTGTCGGGAATGCTTTGTCTACCAAAGTGAGAAGCCTTTTCGCAGTATATTCTCATCAATTGTTGGGTTCTGAAAGTATGTATATTAATTTTTGTATGTAAATAAATGTATTTTCAATTACTGAATATAATCTTTGGTCCAGTTATATCCGTAAGTTAAGACTAAAGCAGCAAAAGTTGATTTCTTCCAGTTGTTGCGAATTTTTTTCGCAGTTCGAGAAATAAATGCCATCTTTTCAGTTCATTCGAAGATTCAGTACATTATCAGAAATTCATTGAAAAATATTATTTCGAAGCATTTCATCAAAAATATTACGATTTTTGACTTCAGAAAATCTTCCAAATTTGAGGTTAATTTTCTTAACCACAAAACAAGGTTGAACGATTGAACTAAGGAGACTTTGAACTACTACTATTCTATGTTTATAAACAAAATTTGTTTCGATGTTTTTTTATTATAAATAACGAAAAAAAATCGGGTTTATGTTGGTATCCAATCAGTGAATCTGGAAATATAATTATTATTGAGACTACATAATTGAATTCAATAATTCTTCGTTAGATTATTTTGTAGTTCAATTGTCCATCAATGGACCATAGAAATGAAATCTTCTGTCAGTCTGTCATAAAACATCTGCAAAACAAATTTTTTTAATTAAAATTAAAAACCTTAAAAAATTATTTGAAAAATAACACTAACTTTCATTCTCAAATATTGACAAAATGACTGAAAAAGATGAGGAAGATTATATTAAAAATGCTAATGAGCAAGAAAAGAACTTAGCGTTGAGCGCTTATTCAGAATTCAAGAAGTAAACAGTGTCTTATTTTCTTGATGTTTTTCCTAATTTTCTTCTTATTTTTGTAGGAAAAATTTCAATACAGCCTTACAACATATACACAAACTAGAATATCGTTCCTATGACTTCAAGGTTTTTTTAAACAAAGCTATCGTAGAATACTATAAAAGTGACTTCAAAAAGACTGAACAGTTTGAAAAAGCATTAACATCACTATGTGACCAAGTATGTTTCACAAAGTTTTTGGTGGAATTTATTCTAACTTTATTTCATTTTACAGTTCAATATTCATATGGACAAATTAGACGACGTAAGACATTGTATAGTGCATTATAATAAAGTTGTTTTACTATTTCACAAGAGAGAATATACTGCAGCACTTCGTATCATTGAAAGACTTTACAAATTCATTGAACCAATGGGTAATCTTTGCACAAACTCTAGGTTAATCGAAATGGTATTTAATTATGGTTTCAGATGATGTACTGGCTAGAAAAGTTTGTTTTCTGGCAGCAGATATTCATCTTTTGATCAAAATGCCAGATAAAGCATTAAGTATACTTGCTTATGTTGAAGAGCACTTGATAGATAATAAGAAACAGAATGACACTAAAGATGCAACAAATAAGGTAATCAAATCATTGTATTCAGCTTAGTTCTTGTAGAATGTAAAATTAATTTTGCAGTCAAGTGAATCTGCAGTTGACGAACTGAGCATAAAAGTAGCAAAATATAAAGCGCGATGTAATCTAATGAAGAGAGATCTATCTATAGCAAAAAATCAGATAAAACTTTTTGATGGAGATAAATGGGTAAGTACTGTTTATCATTTTGGTTTTTGAATGAAAGACAAAATATTTATTTTATATGTACCATTTGAAAGATTACAGTTTATCTCTGTGAATTTTTTACTACTCATAAATTTGGGGTAGTTTTTAGATAAGGCGTTTTTGTAAACTTACTCAGGGTTATTAACTCGATCTGTTGGGTCACGTGCCGGATCACGGTCCTGGGTACTAAGTTTACAAACACATCATGTTTAGGATTTGAAGTGTCAGGCGTATCAATAACTCAACCAATATTTTATGAATTTATTTTTTCAGTCCCAGTCTATTTTGGATTGTCTTTAGCTTTGCTTGCATTGATTGGTTTTTGTAAAATCTTTCTTATAATTTCTGGTGTGCCCTTCCATGTTTAATGTTATTTTGAGTACCTATGTTAAAGAAGTAAGGATTTTGGTTTTTTCAGTCCCAGTTTACTTTCAGATTGTCTCTAGCTTTGCTTGCATTTATTGGCTTTTGTGAAATCTGCCTTATAATTTCTGGTGTGCCCTCTCATGACTAATGTTATATTTGAGTAACTCTGTTGAAGAAGTAAAGAAGGGTGAAGCTTAAGCGCAGAAAGATCTATATACTCAGTTATAAATAAGTTGTTTTACATTTTTTTCTTGGCTCATAGATCCACACATTTCACATGGAACCAAATTCTCTTCTGTTTCAAAATTTTCAGGAATAGAATATGTATATGAAATTACTAAGAAAAGAGTAGAAGACTTATTTCCGCCTTTTTCAAATACAAAATTAAACTGCAGTGCGCATGCGGTGACTCTATCACCCTACTCTTGTGTAGGGTTAAGATAAATCAACCTGGGTCAGTGATCGAGTTAATAGCACCGTACTTTCCGAACACGGGTTGGATGTTCAGGTTGAAGGTTAGGGATCGAGTTAGCCTGAGTAAGTTTCCGAAAAGGCCTATACATTACACTTCTCATCATTTTGTTTTATAAATATGAGATTGCTGATATATTCGTAGATATCACACTCTGGATAGTAGTTTCTTCTGTACTTGAATCTTGAAGCTGAATTAGAATTATGGTATAGGTTGTTACCCCACCGATCATCTGAAAAGCAATTAATGATATGATAAGAACTTAGCATTCATATTCTTGGATGCACAAATAATAAATTTCTTGACAATTGGTTAACTTAGTTATTATGATCTACATATTTGATTAGTTGAAATATAATATTGTTCAATTATGTACTACATACCGAAAAAAGCAAGCTGAAATTAATGGGAAAAAAACCTGCTGCGCTGTATTCAATATCTTCATTAAGCATTTGGATAGAAAACATTTCAATTTCGTCTATAATATATTGCTCACTTGTCTTGATTCGGTGTATGAGAGAACCAGATTTTTTTGCCTGTAAATAATTGTTATATATTTTCATCATATCACAGTGAATCATTTCATGGTTCAATTCTCTAGTAAAATGGTTTTTCCAATTTTTTTTATGATAAATTCGTATATGATTAAATCTCAATCTAAATATTTTTTGTTGCTGTGTCAAAAAGGCAGAAATTACTGAGAATTGCTCAGTAAAATATGCTTATATCGATCCTTCTTAATTCTAGGTTTTTACGGAATAATATCTCAAATCCGGAAATAGTTATTTAATCCACAAGTTCATTAATGACAGCAATCAATGGTCAAGATATTTCAACTCGTGAGCGGAGCGAGCGCCTTAATAGTTCATGACCATTAATCGCTAAATTAATAAACGTATTGATTACAAGATTTTTCGTCGACCTCATTATCAATTGAGTATAAATTCTTGATTGAAATACAGTGGAACTCCCTACCACGAAAGCGCTAAATCCGCAAAAAAATTCGTTATAAAGAAATTTCGTTATACAGAAAATTTGTTTCTATAGTCGGCAATGTCGCGGTCGACTTCACTGATAAATTTAAGTTTATCATTCAAACTTAAGCACTTCCTTTTAGACATTTTAGCACAACTTTCACACAAGCGTAATGGTTAGATTGAAACCAAACAGCCAGGGGTGTATTTAAAACTGTTTCAGAAGGATTTCTCTGCCCGCCGTAATGATTTAGTTTAAGGTCGGGATTTATTACGTACGTTCTAGTAAATTTCGGAAAAAACCCACCCTTACACCTTCTTACCAATACCCATTCAAAGAGTGATGTTCTTTGAATATTTCGTTATAGAGATAATTACTTCGTTTTAGAGGGTGTTTTTAAAATGGAATTAGGATTCCAGGTGCAATGCCTTGTACGAAATTCGTTATATAGAGAAATTCGTTGTACAGACGTTCGTTATAAGGAAGTTCCACTGTATTTTTCATTTTGCTTAAGACATACATTTGACATAATATAAAGTTCTTTGTTCCAGTATTGTTGTGACATCACTTGTATTACTTCTGAATACCTTGTATTCAATTGCCCATTAAAATGGGTCGTTAATGTTCAATTTCGTATACATTGATCTATCTTTTATTTTGAGTTGTTCCAAACGGATATTTTTGAATCAACCGCAAATCTTTTTCAAATTGAAATATACAATACTTTCCTGACTGAATCAATACTCACCTCTTTAACAGAGTATTCACAAAGCCTGCACATTCTATATATGTTGTATCCAAAGCTTAAAATAAGTGATCCATATTCGAAGAAGATGCCGAAAGTGATTCCTTTCGTGAAATATCGACATAGGAGAAAAATGTGCATTGCTAATATTGTAAAGGAATAAGAAATATTGGCCACCATGCGAAATCCAAATGCATCATTTAAAAGCTCTATCGATTTGGTCAGATTGTAATGCCAGGTGCACACTCGGCATAAATCATTGAATGATTTTTCTTCGATTCGTCGTTCACAGCACATATCAGATTGGAATTGGAACGGGACAATTTTTGAAGAATTTTGTTGAGTATTGTGAATTTTTCTGTGATCAACATCACCATTTCACAGTAGATATAACCAGTCACATTTACTATCCAGTGTGGGAAGAAATAAATAATTATCAATGTTATATAATTGACGTAATCTTCGACTGCGAGGAATAATATTGTGGGAACTATTAATTGGCCTACAACAAATTTTCCATATTTTAAGATACTAAAAAATAATGATATCATATTGGCTGGTTATAGAATGTTTTAGAATTCTATTGAAAATGTTATGAGTTTTTATTTTTGTCTTATTGAAATTCAAATCAAAAATTATTTTTGAGCGCTCGTTCTAATTAAACGAGTGCTATATCATTTTGCCCAAATGTCTGTAATTTTAGAAATTTGAGCCGAAAATGGTTTCAAACGATAAGGTTAGACTCCCTGATGACGAATTCGTGGTCGAATTCAATTCTGTCCGTGAGGCCGTCCGTTAGCACAATAACTTTCGAAGGGATTGTCCTAGAGATTTGAAATTTTCAGGATGAGTTCGGGTCCCAAATGGCTAGGTTAAGTTCGTTAACCAGCCAAATCGTACAGGGTGTCCCATAAAATATGACCATTCAAAATTTTTGTTTCTCAATATTTCAGAAAAACAAAACCAATCGAAATGAAATGATACGGCCAAATGCAGAATGCTCATAACAAGCCTCATGCAAAATTTTGTGGCCATAGTGTGAACAGAACCATAGAAAATTTAATTGGAAAATTGAAAAGAAGAAACTTCGTATTTCCATAAGAAGATTTTCGATTGGAATGAAATTTATTTTGTGAAAGGAGATCGATTACTGAATGTTCATTCAAAATTTCGTGGCCATTGTGTTAACAGGACCATAGAAAATTCAATTGGAATTTTGAAAAGAAGAATCTTTATATTTCCATAACATGATATCCGATTCGAGTGAAATTTATTTTGTGAATATAAACTGATATACTGAATATTCATGCAAAATCTTGTGGCCATAGTGTTAACAGAAACATGAAAAATTCAATTGAAATATTGAAAGAGTAAATTTCCATAATGTAATTTTGAGGTAATAGTCTTATTGCCCCACCAACGAAAGAGCGCCCAAAAGCTCCTGCTCAGGGCTTTTCAATTTTTTTTTGTGTACAAGTTTCGAATTTTAAGCCAAACTGTCAATTAGTTCTCCACTTAAATTTTTGTTGGTAACTACTCCAAATGTCCATGGTTTCTCAGATTTAATTCTGTTAAGTTTAATCCCAAATCTTTGAATAATGTCCCCAGTGGCGTAGCCAGGATTTGTAATGGGGGGAGGCTGAACTGAACAATTCTTGATAATAAAAACAAATACGAAAGGTTGAACTCAGAAAAAATAATTGAAACTCTTAGAATCTTGGGGGGGGGGCTTTGGTGCTGCAGCCCTCCCCCCTAGCTGCCCCCTTGTTTAATATTTGTCGATATTTATCAGCAAATGTTATTCTTTTCTCAATTCATGTTAAACAATAGAGAAAACTTTCATGAGAATGATAATAATTTTGATCTCATATAGGATCGAAACATGAAGTGTATTACCTGCCAAAACCACAAGCGATTTCTTTGAACCAATTGAATACTTCACTTCTATATTGTATTTTATCAACTCCTTGTCTACATTCAACAATTCTTGGAACAAAACAGTCCACTTTTCTATTGTCACAGCGGATTCAATCCAAATCGTTACAGTACCAAAAAATAAAACTGTGACTAAAAACAAAACGTGTAATTGTAATCCAGGTTCCCTATTCAAATTGAATACATATACGGCCCATAAAAACGTTGCCAAATAGATCAAGTTCTGTATTTCAGTGAACAAATATCTCAGAATGGATTTGTCTATTCCGTTTTTCGAAAAATTAAACGGTACGCATCCAACAGTTTGATACAATATCATTGGATAAAATAAAGAAGTGTATAGCTCATGCCAAGGATTCATATTTTTGTCCATATTTGAGGATGAACTGTAGAAATTACGTGTTATTAATTATATGTATAATGAATGGATGGGCGAAACATTAGTTATCAATTATCTAATAGGAGATCAATAATGATATTCTCAACTGTCGAAGTATATCAAATTGATGTTTGCTTTCATACCTTTCCGATTATTACAGTGAACGTCAACTGAAAATCAATATTTATATGATGATAAAGTTAGTTATAGTTATAGTTTAAAGAGGGGTTACAGTTCACTGCGACCTTAAGGTCTATTGTGCCCGCTTACAGAGCTGTTCTGGCCAAAACCTTCACAGCTCGCCTTCCAGTTCCAGAGATCTAATGAAATTTATAACTGTGAAGGCTTCAACGAGGCTAGTTCCTCACTCTTACAAGTTTCTCGTCCAAGGCATTCCTTCCTCAGGCTCGCAATGCCAAGGCATTCCGTGACTAGGTGAATGGGGGTTTCTTCCTCCTCCCCACAGAACCTACACTCGTCAGTGTCCGACAATCCCATCCTCAACAGGTGCTTCCTGAGGCGACAATGTCCTGTAAGAAAGCCAGTGAGGAGGTATAATTGCTTCTTACCAAGATCCAGATATCTTTTGGATCCCGCTGTCTCGAAGTTCCGAAGGAACTCAGTGGAATGATCCATCCCTGGGAGATTCCGCCAGAGTTTTTCCCTCTCGGCTTTCTCCTTCTCCAGAAACTCCTTCTTATAGAAGAGTATATTTAGATATACCACAGAAGGGTTCTGGGCCAATGAGTGACATTTGTGCGCCCTCTTTGGCAAGTGTATTGGCCTCTTCGTTTCTTTGATTCCCGAGTGGCCGGGAACCCAGATTAAAAGACCTTATTTTTCTTGCCTACCTCGTTGAGTTTGTTCCGGCACTCCCAGATCATTTTAGAGTCGATGACGTAGGAGCTCAGTGCTTTAATAGCAGCTTGACTATCTGAGTGATAGTTTCTTTCTAGATTATATCTAGATTTCTAGATTTATATGAGGATAATATTATAATTATTTCCAAAACAAATGGTAAGAGCACCAGTAAATGGTTGCAAATGACTGCAACCAATTTCAGACGACAATTACAAGATTGAGCAATTTACAGAATGAAAATTGTATGCACTCACCTCGAGAGTTGAAAGAGAAGGTGTCGGTGAACTCAACCCCCAATCTGGTAGCAGAAGAGGCGTTTGGGATAGGGAAAAGGGATGATTAACCTTTTCTGCACCGGCTTTGTGGTTATCACTTAGTTGGTCGAGTCTCACACACTTCACTCGAAATTGCCAATTGGTTTTAACAGAAGAACAGATGATATTGAAATGGGTGCTGATCAGATGATGATAGATGAATTTTTTAAATTATCAAAAACTCAAGTTTGATCATTTTTCGAATCAAAGCGCACAGTTTGATATTTAGGAAAAATTTAAATTATTGCCATGTTTGTTTACGGATCGCGGGTGGCGCCAGCAATCGGGGCAAATTGCTCCAATAGCTGGGGTACATTCACGACTGAACAACCAGAATGGGCATTTCAAATTATTTCCAGAAAAAATCATTTTGGAAATTATGGATTTTCAGAAAATCGTATGGAATATTTTTTTTAGTTTCGTTTTCAAAAATTATTGAAATCACCGAGATAAGCTAGCGAATTCAAACGATCAGAATTGGCGGTTGAGTGTGATTTCATTGGTTGACTGTTGAATAACAGTTTACAACGATGCCAACTGGTCACTCTGTTGTGAATTGTCATCCCCACTGATTGTGCTTGATCGTACGTCATCATGGCGTGACGTTTGAAAAGAAAAAAGTCGCTTTTTCGATATTTAATTGAAAATTGATTACTTGAAGTTTAAGTGAGGAATCGGATAGGAATATATTTTTCGCTACTCTTAATGCTGTCACGTGAACAAAACCCATATTTCAACATACAGGAAATGCCTTTTATACGATAAAACAATAGTTATTTTTTAATCAACTAGGTTATTAAAGACAGCGACTAATGGTCAAGATATTTTAAACGCGTGAGCGGAGGGAACGTGTTAATAGTTCGAGACCATACGTTGCTTGAATAATAACATTTCAATTTTGTTTATTGCTCACTTGTCTTGATTCGATGTATGAGAGAACCAGATTTTTTTGCCTCTAAATATTTGTTATATATTTTCATCTTATCATAATAAATCATTTCATGGTAAAATGGTTTTTCCAATTTTCAACCGAGTTGATTACAAGATTTTTCCGACGATCTCCACATGATTTGTGTATAAATTCTTGATTGAAATACATTCTCATTTTACACAAGACATACATTTGACATAATGGAATTTCTATGTTCCAGTAGAGTTTTGACATTTCTCGTTGTGTTTCTAAATACTTTGTGTACGGTTGCCTTGATGATTGCACATTAAAATAGCATAAATTGAGCATTAAAATGAGTCATTAAAGTTCAATTTCGTAAACATTAAAATCACCTTTTATTTCGAGGTCGGCGGAAAAATAATTATAATGTTTTTCAATATTTCTATATCAATAGTTTAAAATATACACATATACAATACACATTACCTATAAGTAACAGTATTACGAACAACGAATTCAATATACAGTGTTTCATGAATATTGCGAACAAAGTCAGGATGTCTACAGAAAACGGGTGCTGCCAATGGAACACAAAATATGCACTCAGTGTTCAGCAATTTTCCCGATGTAGAACGTTATCAGTTTTTGCATAGGAGAATTCGTTAGGTTCAGTGTGAGCTTGGTTACTGTGTCTTCAGCCACTTTTGACACAGCACCGACGGATCCAACAAGGAATGGTGACAACTACCGTATATTTTTGTTCATCTGTGGATGCAAAGCAGTTATTCAATGACAGTAAAATGGTTCTCTAGTCTACTACAAGAAAGAATGTGCTTTCATATCAACCATCATGGGTAGTCTGGGTGGCCTGAGTGTTTTAGTTTAACGTACTGCCATAAGAAATCGTTGAAAGGCTTGTTATAACTGAAATATCAGTTGAGTTATCTCCTCCAATGTCGGGGGGTTCTGTACTGTCGAGTTGAATCAAGATGATAATATATGTGGTGACCCCACCAATTATCTGAAAATAGGGAAACATTTTGTTAGAATCTGGGCAAATTAAGTGAAAGTGTTTGTTTAGTAGGTACATACCGAAAACAACAAACTGTAGTCGATAGGGAAAAACCCAGCCGCATTGAATTCGATATTTTCGTTTGCGATTTGTAAAGAGAACATCTCGATTTCATCTCTCATGTCGAAATCCTCGGTTTCTATTTGGTGGATGAGCAACCCAGATCTCTTCGCCTGAAAAAAAATCATACATTTTTTTTATTGAGACTAATATCTTATAGAGAATTGCGAATGATTTCAGGAAAATATATATTCTCGAATTGTTTTTATTTTCAATTTATCTGAGGCCGAGAAGTTTCCAGTCTATCAGACATTATATTTTGGCACAAGACAATTTTATTCATCATCATGATTTCCTTCTTCTAACATTTCGATGAATTTCGAAATCGTTTGTCACAAATGAGCAATAAGCTTCAATTCCTGCTATGACCTGTTCATTCAGTCAAATTTTTGCAATTTGTCGAATAGTTACCCACTATTTATGATTTTATTCCATATAAACAAAAAAATAACAAAAAGTATTAGTGATCTTCACATATATACCGATGTAATAAACTATTGATGCTATCTAGGGTGTTTCATCTGTGCCCCCCTATTTTAGAATGTTTTTTCTTCTATTTGAGTCCTCAGGTTATCATTCTGAAAACGGCATCATTAGATATTTGGCGCGAAATTTTGCAGTTGTGTCAATAAGTGTATATGTTTACTTATGGATAGCGACTGCATATAATTGCGTATATTTTCCGATTTGTTCTAAGGGTACGTTCAGATGTTGAGCGCTCAACATCAACTACTACATGTATTTTGTTCTCGAGTACACATGCTAACGCGCGTTTCTATTGCACATATACATGTAGTTGAAAACGCGCGTTAGCAAAACGCGCGTTGAGCGCTCATCATCTGAACGTACCCTTATTCATATTCGTTAGAAGTTTTCTATTGGTTGGAAGGTTCCAAAGAATATTTAATTGATGTAAGTAAACCTTCAATGATTTATATATTAAGGTTAAAGCCTATGTCAATCACTGTTCGATGTAATATTATTATTATATTATATATATTACACACAGTTATTGACATATGGTATGTACTTAATAAATTAATCATTGAAAGGTTTACTCACATCAATTAAATATTCCTTGGAACCTTCCAAACAATAGAAAACTTCTAACGAATATGAAACAGAACAAAATTGAAAAATATACGAAATGGTATGCAGTCGCTAGCATTAAGTAAACTCTAACATATACACTACTGCAAAATGTCACGCCATATATCTAATAATGCCGTTTTCAGGATGATTGAACTTGACCCAAAAAGAAATAAAACAATCTGAAACAGGTAGAGACAGATGAAAAAACCTTAGATAGCACCAATACTTATTACATCGGTATATATTTGCACAGTGTCAATCGCTATCAGGGTGTCAACAACTAAACCTCTCACCCTAATATGTAATATAGGTCATCGTAATTGATTAAATCAGACTTACCTCTCTCACCGTATATTCGCAAACGCTGCAAACTTTATACACGGTGAACGAATAACTCGCAGATGCAAAAAAATATTCAAACAAAGAAATCCAGTTTATCTCCCTCTTGAAGAGTTGACACAAAAGAAAAACCTGCATCACAATCATTATAAAGGCATATCCAAAAAATACCACCATTTTTAATCCGAAAACTTCAGTCGTCAAGGCCATCAGTTTGACGATATTATGATGCCAAGAACAGGCGTGACATAAAATTTTCAGGGATTTTTCCTGCTTCTTGTCTTCCACCAAACTTATCACTTCTTTGTTTTGGATTATCTTTTGGATCATGGAGTTTACAAGATGGAGTCTCTCCTGGATGAGAAATACGGTGATGTAGGTTGTGTAAGCAAATAACATGACATTCCAGTTTGGAAGAAAACTGACAGATAGAAGTGGTAGTATGTTTCTTTTATAGTAGAAAATGTAGAGACCAAATGGTAGGAACTGGATGACCATAGCTGGAACAACAGTTTCAATCAATAAACCAGCAAAACAGATGCTCGCCTTTTTTCAAGATGGCTGCTGGGAGTTACTGTAAACGATCTGCTATTTCCATAATTGATCACGCGACAGGAATAATACAAAGTCATACTCAAATCGAAAATAGTGAAAATATAACGAATGGAATAATAAATCGTTTCCAAATTCATTAATGAAATCCGTTTGTCACTCTCAGTTCCCAGCAGCCATTTGAAAAGCTGATCGTTACAGATCGTTGGACTGTCCTTCTGAAATGTTAGTTTGTGAAGATATAATTTTGAACTGTGTCGAGCTACCTTGATATACAAATGAAATTTTGACTCCAATAAAAGTAGACAATAGAAAAAAATTTCAATAAATTAGTATCCACATAACTCAGGAGAAGATTTACAACATAAATATATATTTCATTTGTTCATTTACAGAACCCATCCGACAGAGAATTTTTCCGGTCCAGTTAACAGATTAATGGTCCAGAGATTTATGTGCTGTATATAATTCTTTTGAATGAGAGCTAACAAATACAATACATGAAACAAAAAGTCCCTAGCTGAGGTTGGTGCAAAACGGAGTACTATGCTTTCTGGCGTATGATATCAGAGCCAGGGAAAAACCTCAGTAGAAAAAAACCCTGTCTCGCCGTTTTTATAAAATTGAAACTTAAACCCTTCGGATAAATACCTTCAAATTTAGATCCAAAACACTTAATTGATGCTCTTGGGCCAGGAGGGTGTGTTAAACCAGGTCTGGCATTCCAAGTTATGATTTTTCGGATCTCCTGTTCTTCTAAGACCGCTACAGGATCCTATCGAAGGGTAATCATCTACCATAGATTTAAATAGTGGTATTTCATCCTAAATATCGAACTCAATTCGGAAATTGTGACTGAATTCCGTTGTCTGATTGCAATAATGTAATGTTGTCTCTTTCTTAACGTTGGTGGCAATATGGTAGGGAACCTGGAGTACGCGCATCGAAATATTTAATGTATCAGACTGCCCATAATACTCGATTAAGTACTTGCGGTTGCTTACCATACTGAATGAATTAGCCCCTCCCAACGATAACAGAGAGACAAGTCTACATTATTGCAACCAGATAACGGGATTCAGTCAATACACAGCCAGTGGCGGCTCGTGAGATTCAATCAGAGGCTGCCTGTCGTCCACTGTCATTTATTACCATTCTACGCAGAACGAACGATTTTGAGCAAGTTATAATTAATTTAGCATTGCTGGTCGAGGTGTCTTAATTACTTGAGTTATGAAAATTTTATCATCGTAAAGCATTTTACTGAATTTTTTATTCAAAATAAATTCTACAGGATCTTGCGTTTCTTTAGTTCACTATTTGCATTATAATTCTCACTTCTTGTTTCCGTTTCCATCTTTCTTGCTGAAATATTGAATCTCACCTACAACCTTCTGAAAAATGTCAAAAAACCCACAACCGCACGCTGAGAGGATTAATACTTCGTTAATAAAAAGGGAGGGAATCAAACAACAGCTGATCTCCATTCACGATCGTCCGGGGTTGATTCGTTCCCGATCGGACGTCAGTTAGGCTAAGCTCGTTCGCCTAGAAGGCGAAAATAATGCCGCGGAGCTGGGCCTCCGACACGTGATCTGTAGCTTGAATCTTTAGTGGTTCCCGCACCGTTCATTTGAAGAAGTTTGAAATGTTACATTCTAACGAATCTCGACTCTTGGAGGCAAGTCTCCTTCGCTAAGCGGTTTTCCTGCTATCCGTTACGCTGTATTGTGTGTTGCGGATAATGTACGAATGTTTCAGATCGCTGAGTAATAAACATATGTTTATTACTTTGAGATTTGGATAGTAGATAGACTGTTGGAAATAATACAGATTTAGAAATGTGATTATTCTTCATTTGAACTTGAATTTGGAATTGAATAAAACGCAGTGAAATAAGGGGAGACCCGGCCTCCTCTGCGCAGCCGCCACTGATTACGGAACATGAATCTCTCGACTATACATCTGTACAACTGGACGGAAAATTCTCTATCTGATGCATTGTATATCTATACTAATATTATAAAGAGGAAAGATTTGTATGTTTGTGGGTTTGATACGAGTTAACTCATAAGCTACTTGATCGATTCCAATAATTCTTTCACCCTTAGAATGCTACATTATCACTGAGTAACATAGGCTATACTTTTCACCCGAGAAAATTAAGGAAACCTACTATAACTACAATGATAAAAAATATGAGTACCAAAATCAGCTATTTTCAGGTGCGCTGCAAAAACCGTAAGACGTACATGGAAAAATGTATGACGGAAATGTACCTCTTTAACAGTTCTACAAAAAAGTCCGCGAAAGCACATACTATCTATCTTTCAAGGTTTACTCGGTATCACCTTTTAAAGTTTTCCGAATGTTTCTCAAAATAATGCATTATTTGGGAGTATTTTTATGAATACGCTATTGATCCTTATCCAATTAAATACTTCGTTCATACCCAGTATTTCATTCAGAACGAAATTGCCTTTTACATCATTCAATCATGTTGAATACATCAAAAGATATGGCAGGTTGAAGTTGAAGATGAAATCGCACCAAAATGCGTCTCCGAGGTAGTTACTAGGCGGGTGGGTAGGAGAAGGTACCTAAGTGTGAGGGATGTATGATAATGTATTTTGGATTGCCTGATGCCGTATGTTTATGATCACATATCAGATCAACAGACTGGCGCTGTAGTCGTTATTTAGGTTATTCACCTACTATGCAACTAACGGCTGGATCGAATTGAATGAATGAATTTTTGTGCATACAGAACAACACGTCTGTTGGGTCTGTTGGGTAGTGTTGAATATAAACCAACTAATAAGTAATCACTAATCCCTTAAATCTATAAGTAAAGATCAATAGCAACACCTACCAGTAATCGTCCAATAGATTTTCTTCAAACATTTGTTATAATCTACGCGTATGTCAAACTTGGCCAATCCGTGGTCAATTGCAACAATATCTCTCAGCAAAGTCGACCATTTCCCGATTCTGAATGCTCCTAAAATCCAGAGAAGCAACAAAGAAATGACGGACACTTGGTTCAAAATCACCGAGTGGGCATTGGTAAATTCTTTATTGAAAGTTCCATAATTTAGTATTATGAATGTTAAAAGTCCAGAATAAAGAACCATCTGAAGAATAAGCGCGATGTAACCTAGAATGGATTTTTTCATTCCTTTTTGGGAATAAAGGAAAGGCCCACATCCTGATATTTGACACAATCTCATAGGAATCGAAATGGATTTATAGAAGTTTTCTGTTATCTTTACGTTTCTGTCCCTTCGGTATATTTTTCGGGGTTGCATTTTTATAATTGTGTTCCTCATATGTTCTGTCTGTCTACTAAAAGTTTCAATGGGTTAATATGATTAATAACCTTGTGTTGCTATGGACAAATCGATAGTCTAATCAAGGAATGTATTGTTTCAAGGAATTAATGATGTAGAATAAATTGTAACGTTTCAATATGAATTTGTTTCTTTTAATCCATCAAGCACTAACTGTAGAGTAGATGCTGAATTATAGGGGGGAATATATTGAAATGCATTCATTTGAGGCGAATTTTGGCGAGGTGTGGTTACAGCTTACCATATAGTTACGTGAGTTGAGAGAAAATATGTGTATTAACTGACAACTACACGTAACTATGTAATTAAGGTTACATCGCCAAAATTCGCCTCATGGGTGAAGGGTTTCTGTGCGCTTGTTCATTGCCACATCGAAGCTGGGAGTCGTTGTATCTAGACTACAAAGTTCTAACGATTCAAACTTGTCCCCAATTAATTTCATGATTTATTGTTGAATCGTCGAAAATAATTACATTGTTGCCAATGCGCCAGCAAAGTACCAATAACAATGATTTTTTTCAGAAAGTCGACGCACTGTTTCTCAATGCGAATCAACAGTACCTTTCTGGACAATTTCAGAAAGCCCTCAAGACGTTGTCATTGATTCCACCTCAGATTTTGAAATATAGGTAGGATTTCTTCCTTTTGAATAAATAGATATGGTTATCCATTTGACAGAACTTGGGTATTTTTTACCGAATTCAAGGTTTTTGGACAAAAAATGTGATTAAAAAAAGTTTTGTATAACACACAAATCATTTTCGATTGGAAATTAATTTAGACTTCTTAATAAAGGTTTTGTTTGTATAAATACAGTTGAAAAGTAATCAAATAAATAAAAAACGAGTTCTATAGTACGTTCACAAAAGGTTGAGCCGTCGGTTGGCCATGGAAATTTGGCATATTCCACTGTGTATATTGAACTTTTAGGTTATGTTGTTTATTTTCTTGTCAGATTGATTCGCAATGTTGTCAATATTGCATAGAGTTCTCTGATAACTCGCAAGCTCGTCGGACGATGCCGGGTACATTCGGCAACGTTGACTTTATTTTACATTATGACAGCTAATAGTGCCAACTTCAGATAAATAAACAAACGCCTACTATGTGCTCAACCTTTCGTGAACGGATTATATACTCCGTTCACGAAAGGTTGAGCCGTCGGTTGGCCATGGAAATTTGGCATAGCCCACTGTGTATATTGAACTTTTAGGTTATGTTGTTTATTTTCTTGTCAGATTGATTAGCAATGTTGTCAATATTGCATAGAGTTCTCTGATAACTCGCAAGATCGTCGGACGAGGCCGGGTACATTCGGCAACGTTGACTTTATTTTACATTATGACAGCAAATACTGCCAACTTCAGATAAATAACAAACGCCCCTACTATTGCTCAACCTTTCGTGAACGGACTATACATGTAATCAAATTCGATTTGATCTATCAATTAACACATTTTCTGTAAAACTTTAATTTTAATCTGCCATAATTTAGAGATGCGTAACACAGTGTTACGCCGCGCAATTGCGCCAACTCAGTTGACTGTGTTGAGTGTGTCAACTCACATTGTCCGAATCCACCAACTCATGGCGCAACTCAACTCAATGAAGCGCTCGCCGCTCAGCGCTAAGGTATCAGTGTTTGCCTAACGAATACGGTATCATAACTCGGTAAATACACTAAATACAGAGTTCGAGTTGAACTAGATCATTTAATTTCAACGAAAGTGGTAATTGTCTATTGCTTTTAGCACTTTCAACTTCTTCATTATATTAAAGAATTAATGATATTGTACACTGTATGAATTAATTATATTTGAACAAACGGCTTTTTCTCCAGAACTTTCAATAGCTTTTTCAATAAAAAAATGGGTACTACAGAATAAATAGCCTAATTGGGCGTTTTGAGACATGGTCTGTAACTCATTTTTATAGGGCAACCTTGTTGTAGGTTCCAAATTGTATAGTATGCTAAAATCTGCCATAAAATACTAAAAAAGAAATCAACCAAAATTTCTTGGCCTGTAATATACAAACGAGCTCCAGGAATTACTCAGTACCCCGGCCCCGGGCAAAGTTCTACAATGATCTGGAGTGAGTCATATTTTACGCGCCGTGCGTCAACACTGCCGAGTGCCGGATGCCCGCGGGTTATTGCTGCGCTATAGCGCAATTTTGAGTTACTCAATGAGTTGACACAGGGAGCTGCGCTTGAGTCACTGTGTTGGCGCACAAGAATTCACTGAGTTACACATCTCTACCATAATTGCTTACCAATTTTTGTCTGTTGGCGACAGTAAAAATGGAGAATCTTCGGCTGTTTTGTTTAACAATAATATGGGTGTAATCCATCATGCCCAAGGAAAACATCATTTGGCCTGTGTTTACTACCAATCTGCGTTGAAGGAAGATATGAGAATACAAGAAATGCTGAAGAAAGAAACAGGTAGTCAATCTTTCGTCTATAGATATTTTTCACAAGTTTTCGAGTTGGCTTTGCTAAGTAGAGATCTTTATAGACTCACTATATACATGCAGTTATATCATAAGATTTTGTTATAGAAAAGTCATACCACACTCATATAAACTCTGCAAAAATCTCTTCTCCAATCATTTTGATAAAATCGGTCACTGAGGTTAGAATTATATGTCTGCTAGATAATTATTTCTTATAATTTGAAGAAGTAATTCAAGAGAGAATACACGACTTTAATCAGATATCGATTGAAATATAATCTGGGAGGATTCTGCATGTCTAAAATAATTTTTAGGTTTTCATCCCCATTTTCAGAATAATTTAAAAAAAATTAATTAAGATTAAATGCTCCTGCAAACGAAAAAACACACAATTCGTAAGATTTTACAAATTTGTCTGAAGAAGGTAATTGATATAGACACTGAAACGTTACATTATGCTTTTCATTTTTTTATTTTTACAGTTAGGCAACAATTTTTGCAGAACCAATTTGCTCCTGGCAAATTAATGCAAATATTTTTCGCAGGAGCATTTCATCTTAATTAAAAATTTTTTAATTATTTCTGTTTCAGAGACTGGGAGTGTAAACCTAAAAAGTTTTTTAGAAACGACTGTAATCTTCTAGAAAATAGCAATTAATTACAGTTTCTTTGTTCCAGAGAAACCTTTGTATACATTGGGCGGTTCTAAATATCATGAGCTCACCTATAACCTAGGAATAGCTCTTTTACATGCTGGTCGATATTCGGATGCTTTTGATGCTTTGATCGTTGCTGTGAGAAGATACCATAGGAATTCCAGATTATGGTTGAGGATTGCAGAATGTTGTATAAAATTACACAAACCTGTAAGATATATCAACACAATTTTTGTTCTCAATTGTCCGTATAAGTATAGTACACATTAAAATACTACGGTTATTGATAATTTAAAATATTGAAAAACATTCAATGCATTGATGTCTCACTCAGAGTAAGAAATAAACATAGAGATGCCCCTACGCGTGAATAGTACTCATAGAAATAGGATCGTATAGAGTTGCCATCATTGAAAATTGAAATAACATGGTATCAGATACGCCATATTACTACCACCTAACGTCAAATTTGACAATCGTTGAATTTTCTGGAGGAATTGTTATTCTTGTGCGTGTTTCTAGTTAAATTGTGATTTTTCTTCTTAATAAATACAATAAGATGGTATCGTGCACTGTAAGGCATTCTTCAAGCATAGAAGAGACAGATAAGAAGAAAATTAGGGGAAAAACATATCACAGATAGGGATGAGTACTGAACAGATCCGCATTCGAAATTTTTGCTAGTCTGTCTTGGTAATCTGATATCTTTTTATATGTGTATATTATCGCCTGAAGAAAAATTGTTTATTTTATAATCAATTGACCTCATTTGAACAGGATTCCTTAAGGCCCAACACATCGTATTTTTCGGGTGAAATTCGTAAACAGAAAAAACTGGCAACTTAATTCATATTGGTCCCCGACTTAGCCCCGCCCAGTGGTACTATTTTTCCTTACTCAATTGTATGTCTCTTCTCTATTATATCTCGATGATAGTACTGCATTGTAATCAACCAAGCATTGGAATGAGATGGAAAGCATTTCACTGTCGCACTTGGGTGAGGTAAACAATAGGTTACATTGTCATTTCTCCAATTCCTGAATATAATACAACATTTTGGTGATTTTTGCCTTAGCTATAATTGCCGGAAAAGCTTTAAGCAACAATTAACTGCCACTAAATATGTAAAATAATTCAGTTTATGAACGTCAAATCGAAATAAAAATGTAAATACAACCTATCGAGGAACTAAACACTAAAAGACGATGTTGCCAAACTGACGGAATTGTCTGTAACATACACAAGCCGTTAGTATCAGAGTAGGGGAGCGGTAAACCAGTTATCCCAATACGGAGTAAACTACGGCACTAGTTCGCAACGCCGTATAAACAGATTCTGCTTGGCTGCATAACAAATGCGTGAAGGCATCTCTAGGTTTACTTTTTACTCTGAGATCTCTCATTACTTCTTCAACTGATTTTATTTTCAGAATAACGAGACTGACTTTGATATCACTAAACTACAAAAGAAAAAGGTTGCAACTAGAAGATTTGGCCAAAACAAGGAGAATTTCAAATATGTTTTAACAACTCACATAGCAAACGATCACAAATATAGGTACAATAATCACAATAATCATCTAAAAACTTTCATTAACGAGGTTATGCTTTCAGCTCGGAAAGTCAATCATACGCAGTACCTATTCCAACCTTAGAATTCGCTTCTATTTGTCTGAGGAATGCTTACATATTGATTCCCTTGGAATCTGATAGTACGCCTCAACCTGTGTATGTCAAGCCGGGTGTTAGACATCCTGCACCTACTCCGACTCTTGGACCAGCTCCTTCTTCTCCGCTAGATGTGGACGGTAACGCAGAGTTGAAAAATGCGATATTGGTGGCAAGCGCATTCGTGTCCATGTGTTTAGGGGACTACATTGTCGCTTTGGAACATGCACAAAATTTGTTGGCCCAACCAAGACTGTCCTCTATTCATAAGTAAGTAGTTTAGTTAGTTAGTTAGTTTAAAAACAGTTCACTGCGACCTTAAGGTCTATTGTGCCCCCTTACAGAGCTGTTCGGACCATACCCTCACAGCTTGCCTTCCAGTTTCAGAGATCTGATAAAATCCAATATCTGTGAAGGCTTCATCGAGGCTAGTTCCTCACTCTTACAAGTTTCTGCTCGCCAAGGCATTCTCTCCTCAGGCTCGCAATGCCAAAGCATTCCGTGACTAGGTGATGAGGATTTCTTCTCCTCCCCACAGAATCTACACTTGCTTCCTGAGGCGACAGTGTCCTGTAAGAAAGCCAGTGAGGAGGTGTAATTATTTCTAACTAAGATCCAGGTATCCTTTGAATCTTGCTGTTTCGAAGTTCCGAAGGAACTTATTGGAATGATCCATCCCTGGAATATTCCGCTAGAGTTTGTTCCTCTCGGCTTTCTCCTTATCCAGAAACTCCTTTTTATAGGTACATTTACCTATACCGCAGAAGGGTTCTGTGCCAATGAGTGACATTCGTGCGCTCTCTTTGGCAAGTGTATTGGCCTCTTCGTTCCTTTGATTCCCGAATGGCCGGGAACCCAGATCAAAAACAACTTATTTTTCTTGGCTACCTCATTGAGTTTGTTCCGACACTCCCGGATCATTTTTGAGTCGATTACATAGGAGCTCATTGCTTTAATAGCAGCTTGACTATCTGAGTGTATGGCTATATCGAACTTGTGATAGTTTCTTTCTAGATTTATATCTAGATATCTTTCAATAGCTAAGATTTCCGCTTGAAAGACGCTCATACAGGAACCTAGCGACAGTGCATACTTGGTACTTGGCCCGTATATCCCAGCGCCAGCTCCTGTAGAGGTTTTGGAACCATCTGTATACCATTTTACGGTATTTTTCTGAGGTTATAGTCGGTGTATTCTCGTTCCCATTCCTCTCTTTCACTAAGCAATGTCCTGAAGTTTTTTCATTGCTTACTTTCTTGATCATAACATCACTAGGAAGGTTCACAGATGAGATGTAGTTGTTCAGAGAGGACCAGACTCTCTGATTCTTTAATCTCTCATTACCTGTACCTTCGTTAGATATTCTGAGGATAGCCTCATAAGTAAGTAAACTTGAGTCTCTTTTATGTACTGATTCTTAAATCAGTTGTTTTCAGTACTAAAAAGTCCTTTTTTCTACTTTGTTTCATGAAAATTAGTTTGAAGATAAACCTACTCATTTGAGAAAGCGTATGTCATTCAAATTTCGCGCTAGTGACTGCTGACGCACTACCTTACTAAAGGGTTTTCCAATAAGAGGTGTTATTTTGAATAGCCTGCTATTTCGGTAGATGTCACGTTTGAAGCTGTCATTTTTTGACATTTGACAAGTAGAAAATACTCCATTAATAAAAATAGAACGATACACGCTTCAAGAACGTATTGAAATTATTAAAATTCATTATAAAAAGGGTTAAAAATGACAGAGACGGTTCGTAAAACTCAAACATTTTGGGTCGTCGTGAAGCACCAATAAAGAAATTGGTGGAAAAATTCGAGCTGTTGGGACAAGTTAGTGATGTGAAGAATAAAACCCGTGCACGTCGCTCAAGAACAGCCGAGAATATTGCTGCTGTAGCCGAAAGTGTTTAAGAAAACCCAGGTTTGTCCATTCCTCGTCGTTCTTTAGAATTAGGCATTCCACAAACGTCATTACACCGTATTTTGCATAAAAATTTGGGTCTTAAGGCTTATAAAGTTCAGTTAACACAAGAACTCAAGCCGGCCGATCATCTTTGCTGATTTGGTCGTTGAAATGCATGAAAATGATCCGGAAAAATCATCATGATGATGAGGCCCATTTCCACCTCGGTGGCTTCGTCAACAAGCAAAATTGTCGCATCTGGGGCTCGGAAAACCCAAGAGTTATTGTTGAAAAGCCTCTCTATCCTCAACGTGTGACTCTTTGGTGTTTGGCGGAGTCATTGTACCTTACTTTTTGAAAAATGAGACTGGAGCAACAGTTACGGTGAATGGATTGCGATATCGAGAGATGATTAGTGATTTTTTATGGCCAAAATTGGATAGGATTGAACTGGACAACGTTTATACAAGCAACGAAACCACTGATCTTTTGCGGGAAAAGTTTCCGGACCGTGTTATCTCTCGAAGAGGTGACACAATTGGCCACCGAGATCTTGTGATTTAACACCTTGCGACTTCTTTATTTGGGGCCACGTGAAAGAGAAGGTCTACGCCAATAGCCCAGCGTCGATTCAAGACCTCAAAGATGGAATTCGTGAGGCTATCGAAGACATAGGGCAGCCACTTTGCGATTTGGTTATGGAAAATTTCATTAAAAGATATGGTCCTGTAAGCGTGGTCGTGGTGGTCTGGTGGTAAATGTTATTTTCCACTACTAACGACATAGCTTTATTATAATGAAATAAACATCCTATCATTTATATTGAAAAATGGCATTTTTCTTTGAATATCAAAATGACACCTCTTATTGGAAAACCCTTTAGAACACTTACTAGTGTTCTAGTAGGTAGTGGCTGACGTAGCTTTCATTTCATGCGCTGTTGCGGCGTCGAATTTTTTTCCTTTGAAATGGGAGAAATTTCAACTCAAACTTTATAGAAAATAGAAGATGTTGTTGTTGGTTTACTGCCATTTCTATTTTTTTCTCTATTGTGTCAATAAAAATCTTAAACTGAAGCTCTTAAGTGTATGGTAGTTTAGAAGTTAGTTACATTTATTGAAAAAATTAAATAAGCTTCATTGCAGGTTATTGGGTCATCTTTACGCTGCTGAATGCCTTGTATTGTTGGATAAAATAACTGAAGCTGTAGAACTCCTGAATCCTAATAATGTGAAAGATTACAGTTTCGAACTACCCCCAGATGAAAAAGAAACAAACATTAAAATTGAAGAGAAAGATGAAATAAAAACAAGGCCTCCTATAAGTGAGTAAAGGACATATAACAAATCATTATACTTCAAGCCCGTTCGGCAATGACCTCTGCGAGCAGACGGATTTTTTAGTCACGTGACCACAGATCATACAGATTCATCTGTAATATCTGTGAATAAACGAACGGTAGAGAGCATCTGCCACAGAACATACTGCTCTGTTCTACTTGCATAGATTATTAGATTTCAAAGATCACTATTTTGGGAAATATGCTCATCTTTTAACGATACTTTCACTCTTTTCATAGCTCTACCGAAAAATCTTAATTAAATAATAAGGTGCAAAGGCACTGAATGCAAAGAAAATGAGGAATGCAATATCCTCTTCTGGTCTTTCATTACGTCGATAGTTGTACCGAAAGATCCTAATTAATTAATTACACGCAAAAGAAACGAGAAAGCAATATCTCCTCCTACCCATTCACAACTAGGATAGCTATTTCAAAAAATCTTAATGAATTAATTAGGTTATTAAGGGATAAATGAAAACAGAAGAATAAAAGTGTTGACCAGTATTAGAATTTTTAATTTATCGGTTGTCGGATCAGGAATCTCAACATAATAAACTCTATGGATAAAATCGCTTTGATCCGTCGAAATACACCGAGCGAAAAGATCGTCATCCGATTGCTCAGATTTTTATGCCGAACGGTCCAGATGTGTACTCCCCTCAATCTGGATGTAATAAACGAACGTTTCAGAGCGATCCTACCAGTCCGAGGTAATTGCCGAACGCATACTGATGTTTTTCAAAACTACAATAAAGTTTTGAAATTTGATGAACTTTTTCCACTTTTTTGTTTCAGAATGGTTTCCAAAAGATTTAGAAACTGTCCAAGTGATAATGATGTACAATTTAGCAGTAGCTCAAGCAATAAGAGGCCAATTCGATGAAGCAAATAAGCTAATAAAAAAAATCTGTGGTAATCAAAGAGTGCTTCCTGAAGGCAAATATCCCGTTCATATGATAATGTTGACAATCTACATTCAGTTGAAATTAGGTATTGTTTATATATTATGTGATATTATCCTATTTAAACAACAATTTTTTTTCAGGACAACTAGATAGTGCTAAAAATATCATCAGGCAGTATAATCCTAATACTGGATGACTGAACATTTTATATGTGTATTGTACTTGTCTTCAATCCAATTTTATCATCCTGTAAATTGTTGAAAATGTAATTTTTTATGAAACGCGATCGAACCATATTTGAAATATAACTTATGACATTTTTAAAGCATCTTTTTTTCAAACGTGTAGACCCAAAATTATATGCACAATAAAACTAATAATTATTCTCCTAATAATAAAAGTATGAATCGTATTGATATATAGATTTCTTGAGAAACTTATCGAAGAGGCAGTAATAAAATCCTTGTAATATAGTATATGTATATTTCATAAACATGCTAATATTCCCAACAAATACCAAAGGTTTGCAATTTTTCAAATTAATTTTTCAAAAAAATTCAAATAATCGACCACAGAACATAAGTGACATCAGTCAGAAACAAGAAAGATGAGTCTGTGGTTCGAGTATTGACAGTAGGTAAGAATAGCAGTAGATCAAATATGCAGTAGACCGAACGTTCCAGGCTATAGTTCGATCATTTCATCATAGATGTCTCTATAAAGCAGATTTCATTGAGCGTAGATTGAACTTTAGGTGCTCGATTATAGTAGAGAAGAGGGGGGAAAAAGGTTTTGTAATAATAGAAAACACACTGACGGCTGTTGTAATGGTGGACGTTTGTTTACTTCCGATGATCTTTATTTTCTTTTGAATGAAATGCAATAATTCGATTGAGAAATCGCCGAGCTCATGAATGTTGCGAAGCAGTTTTCTGGTGGAATTCACATTCTTTTCGGTTTTCCGTCACTGACATTGAGTTTTTTTCATATTATCGGTTTTAACCCCCTTTAAAGGACTGCGATTTCCTATGAGATTTTCGAGTTGTGAGTGAGTGTATCGATGTGATGTATATTTTATCAAAACGCCAATGTTCCAATTAAAGACATCAAGTGTTCTTGTGTAGTGGTTCAACAGAGAAAAAGCTATGGAAACTCATCATATAGAAAGGGAGAATGGTGCCCTGGGCGGCCTTTTCCATCAAATAATACAGGATATGAAGGTAGGGAAAATCAGTTGATTATCCGGCCAATATGCAGTGTTTTCACTATTAAATACATTCACATTCACATTAATCCACTTATATGAAGAGCATATGAATAGGTTTATTGTCTTTTTAGGCAGAATTCTTATAAAATTTGTGTTTCATTGAGAATAGTCTGAAAATTCCAGAAGTTAATCAAAACCCTTGCTGAATTTTTTTGGCGCTCCAATTTTATGCAGATAATAGGGATAAATCAAATTCAGCATTATTTGGGACAACCCACCAAGTATTTTGACCTTCACATCATTGAAATCCAATTCTGGCAATATGTTACCTTTCCAATTCTTCAATTCAAATTTTCATACCCAATTTATTAGTTTTGAAATAAGGAATTATCTGAAACATCAAATAGTTGGGAAATTTAAACATTTGTGTGAAATTTATTAATTTTTTCTCAATCACTGTGGATATTAATAACGGGGATGCTTTCGAAAAAAAATAACTATTTCCCCATTAGGGTACAAATTCACTGGTGTTTGTGTTTTAATTTTTCAGTACTTTAATACAATTTCTGGACAATTGGGTCGATTTTAGACTTGCTTGTTCTTTAAAAATACAGATCGAAATGATCCAACAGTTTATAATTTGTTCAACAAACTCTTATGAGTATTTATATGATCAGATATCTGAGGAAATAGGTACTCTAGATTTATGTGCTCTATAAAATCTGAACACAGCTCATTTTTTACATGTAGTACCTATAGGAAGTAAGACATCAATATTTCTTGTACTATTCGAAATAAATTGATGTTATCCTTGAATTATTCATAGTGCTCCACCTTTTTCAGTCTGAATATTTAATATGAAGAACCTACAGGAAATACTGGGTCTATATCCATACATTAAAGTGAGATTTATTCGCTCGGATTAACGATTTATTTTATTTATTTCAATGCAAATCTCACTGCAAATTCACTGATACTTTTCTGTCTTCTTAAGATTTGAATGAAATGAACTTGAAATTACCTTTAATTTGTTAATGAAAAAAATACCAAATTAGCAGTGGGTTCAGAGGTACCTACAATAAAAGATAGAAAGAAAGAATATTTCCAGTGATTGAAGAGGTGTTATAATGAAAATATTATTATTCCTCCTTTTTAGAAAAAACATTTGCACGAAAAAACATATACAGTGGAACTTCCCTATAACGAAAGCACTAAATCCGCAAAAAAATTCGTTATAAAGAAATTTCGTTTTAGAGGAAATTTGTTTTTATAGTCGGCAATGTCGAGGTCGACTGCACTGATAAATTAAGTTTATCATTCGAACTTAAGCACTTCTTTTTAGACATTTTCGCACAACTTTCACACTAGCGTAATGTTTAGAATGAAACCAAGCAGCCAGGGGTGTATTCAAAACTGTTTCAGAAGCATCTCTCTGCTCCCCGTAATGATTTAGTTTAAGGTCGGGATTTATTACGTACGTCCGGAAAAAAACCCACCCTTATACCTTCTTACCAATACCCATTCAAAGAGTGATATTCTTTGAAAATTTCGTTATAGAGAGAATTTATTTCGTTTTAGAGGGCATGGATTTTAGTTTCAATGTGCAATGTTCCACTGTAGTTTAATGTGTGGTTAAGTCAAATCGAGAAGCTTTTGGGGGTGTGTTCATTAGTCCATGAAAATCTCAAAGAGGGGTAACCCATCCGGGTATCAACCTTGCCAAACGATGCTTAAGATCATCAAATTTTTGTCTTTTTTTAGCATGCTGAATTCAGCATGATTTTCCTTAAAACACGTGTTACTATATCGAATTCCATTACTAAATTCCATTGAATTAATTCGTGATGCATTTTTATGTTCAACAACGTTGACAACTGACTACAGTCGTTGTTTGAATATTAATGCGCCTGTTTATAGTTCGTTGGAAAAAAACAGTATTCTAATAATCGAATAATGACCACGTTTTCTTGTTGGCCAAACTGTTAAACAATAGAACAACGATCGTGCACACTGAATACGAATTAGGTTCATGCTATTGATTCCTATTTTGATTACGTATTCGTCTAACAGTTTCTTATGAACTTTTATGCAAATTATTGTCTTAGGGCGATTATGCTTTAATTAATTCTATTGTTTGGCCCACATGTCTTGTTTTGAGTAGGAATTTTCACTGTTTAAAGTGGACTTTGATCAAAATTTTAAGGTCGAAGAAATTTTGTAGGGTGAAACAATTTTTGTGTATTATGTTTACAGATTTTCTTGTGTTTTTATGTATTTATTGTATAGGAGATATGCGTTGTGTTTGGTCATGACTTAGGGACAATTAAAAAAGACACAAAGACATTGGGAAGTTTACCCCCTTAGTTTTGGAGTAGCCCCCAATTTTAAATTTACTTTTTTATTTTCGTTTACCCTTCCAAATAATATCGATTTCTTTGGACATAAAGGTCCTACAGATGTAGAAAAAATGGCTTTTGGAACCTTCCATTGAAAAAGAACAGTATAAAATTATTAACTTGAAAATTCTTTAAAAAATTTTAGTAAAAAAATGTACTGATTTTTCTCAGTAAATCCGTGATAGTACAAGAACTAGCACATTGAAGTATATTTTTTTTCAATGATTTAACACGCAAGGTTATTAGCTACAAAACAAAACCTACATCATTTCTGTAGGTTACATAATTTGAGAGTTATTGCTGTTCGAACATGACCACTACGCGAGCGCCCCAAACTTTTTTTGTTGCTACAGGTCACTGGCGCAGCTAGGGGGGGGGCTTTGGGGCTGCAGCCCCCCAAAGATCAATTTCTTCGTTATTTCTTTCTTCTTTATTATTTTGCAACTTCCGTTATTTGTTGTATCATCAAAAATTGTTCAGTTCAGCCCCCCCCAAACAAAATCCTGGCTGCGCCACTGCTACAGGTCGTCATGAGGGCTACTCCTGTCTACAAAGCAGAAGGGCCATTTAGAGCGATTTTTACGATTCATTTGTTTGTTTGATCATTAAAAATTATCGAAAGTACAGTACTGAGTTTTATTTTATTTTATCAATTTTCATAAGGGTCATGTTCGAACAGCAATTACTTTAATTATGTAACTTACAGAAATTATGCTAGAGAGAAAAGATGATTTCAATGTGTACTAAATTAATCATTAATGACCCATTTTAATGGCAACCGTTCACAAAGTATTCAGAAGCACCACGAGGAATGTCGAAACTCTAATGGAACATAGATACATAGAAATTTTATTATATCAAATGTCAGTCTTGTGCTAAATAGGAATGTATTTCAATAAAGAATTAATACACAATTCATATTGAGATTGTCGGAAAAATCTTGTAATCAACTCTGTTATTAATCGAACGACTTATGGTGTCGAGCTATAAACACATTCGCTCCGCTCACGCTTAAAAATATCTTGACCATTATTCGCTGTCTTTAATAACCTAGTTGATTAAATAACTATATCTGGAAATCACTGGGCCGCAAATTCTTCGACTTTTTCGAAATTTTTATTAGTAAATACCGGTATTTTTATAACCTAACAGTTAACACAAGAAATTAAACTTGATGTTCTTTTCATTTGACGCCAATCAAAACTTTGGCACACAATATCTTTCGCGTCGTAAAATTCGAATGAGAACAAAATTTCGATATCTTCATCCTGGTATTTAATGGGTAATAATAATTTTGAGTACAGGCGTGCAGTTGAGTTGAGTTGGCAAGCGTACAACGAATAGAATGCTTACTTCCGTTTAGCAGTGAATTGAACAGATGCTCATTTTCTGGGTCCTGTTTGCCAATTAAATGAGGCTCGTAAATAAATAAAGTTGTAAAGTTCTCGGTCTATACCGCTATGCCAATTTGGTAAGGTTTACATTTTTGTGGGTCACACTGTTTAATCTGGGTAAAATAAATAATTATTTTTCACTTTAGTCTGCTCCGAACCGCTTACTGACTATTGAAAATTTGATTCTTCTCTGCATAATATTGAACTCAAGTTAAGAAAGTTAGAAAAACGGCCTTTTATAAGCTGTTTGAATGTATCGATAGAGGTATCAATAATTATCTCTTTTCTATAGTGGCGCATCCAAAAATTAACCTGCTCGATACGATCGCGTATTAAAATATCTCGATTATTTATCGATGTCATAAATAAACGAGTTGATTAAATAACTATTATCCACGACTATTGTAAAATCCGTCCATTGTACGTCTCTATGCTCGCACTTAATACTACCCATTAATCACAAGGGAATATTGAGATTATAATTCACTGTTGTCATATGCTTCATAGATTTAGCTTTGATATAATATCTTTGAATTGGCATTTCTTCAGTATTCTGAAGTACTCCGACTAACAAATATGGGCATACCTTGTCAATCGAGGGCCAAATCTACTTTCATTATATCAATAAAAGCTATTTTCACTACAGAGTAAACCGAGGAGTAAACAATGACAAGTTCTCCGAAAATTTCTCATGTGCCAACTTGACTTTTTCCACGCTTGTCATAGAAGGGTCTTGTCGCGGTCGCCAAATGTTAAAATCTTCAAGAAATATATATTCAGTAGTCGTGGATAAAGTTTAGTATCCTTCTCGCGTATAATAGCTATTATTATACGCTCGTTGCATAATATATATTTTTAGAATGTTCTTTCTCACCAATTGAGAAATGCACGAAAAGATTGTCAGTATCATGACATAGTGTATATTCTGTACTCGATTCTGTATGACAGAAAATTATGCCTGCATTTCTGCTAGAACTTCTAATTTCGGAACTTGAGCCCATGCCCACAGAATCGAGGGCCTTCCTTCAAGAAAACATATAATAGGAGACATATCCATGTCTGAAGGTACCAGACCATTTATCACATTGTGAATGAATTGGCCTGATCTATTCATGACATAATTTATTGATTCTGTTCGAGCAGTGTTTGCCCAAAAAGGAACATGTGGCGATAACCTTCTATAGATAACAAGCAGAGGGTACTCGAGAATGTGAAACAAAATCTGTCGTTGACATTGTAGGATTAGTACTAATCTTTATTACGGTGGATAATGAAATTTGAGGAGATAAATTATTATCGGGAAATATGTATACAAATAATCGCTATCCGAACGCATCTTATGATTTGAAAATTATGGAATTAGAGCTACGTTTAATTCGAACTTCAGGTTTTGTTATTCTTGAAATTTATACAGTATGTTACATAGTAGTATGTCACAACTTGAGGGGGTGAATCTACATGTAATTTTGAGGAAAAAATTTTATATGAACATGGGTCCGCAAAAGCTTCGTTATGATTGGTTTTTTCCTCGGTTTTTTCTTCATAATTCCTGCAGTTCTTGAGATATTCAGTCCAAATTTGGAATGCGAACTATTTTTGAACAGTCTTCATCATTGCACGTCCCAAATCTCAACTAGAATCTACAGGGGGTCTTTTTTTTCCGGAGCCATGTCTCCTCCTGTAATTTTTCATATCTCTAACCGTTTTCGAGTAAAAAATTATTGAAAGATTGTATGTATTCGCTGAATAAGCTTGAGTTGAGTCTCAGATGACGAGCTATCAAAATAAAAGCAATTTTTGGGCATACCTATCGAATATTTCTATTATTTTTTTTATTCAGCGGATAACAAAAAGTTTGAGAAGGAAAAAGGAGACATGGCTCCGGAAAAGAAAACACCCTGTACATTCTAGTTAAGATTCAGGACGTTGAAAATAGCTCGCACTCCAAATTTGTACTAAATATCTCAAAAACTACAGGAGTTATGAAGAAAAAACAACTTTTTTTGGAAATTTCAACACCCTGTAGCTCCATAACGAAGCTTTTGCGGACCCATGTTTATATAGACTTTTTCTTAAAATTATACATAGATTCATCCTCTTAAGTTGTGACATACTATTATGTAACACCCTGTATAAACGTGTATCAAACTGAGATGATGGATAAGTAGGTATATCCGAAGGTATATCTTTGTTTCCTATCAAGATATCCATTCACCATAATATTCGTAATCGCATAAAAAATAAACATTACTTTCAACAATTTTTATTCACTGAAATTTTAACTTTGTTCATTTGAGTCGAAGTTGTATGTTTAATGCTGATTCGAGTGCTGATTACTATTGACTTGTGTTGAATTGAACATTAATATTATTCTCCGTGAATATAAATTTTTGTTTTCCGTAATTGTAGTTTCAATAGTATATTATTATCATCATTGTTTAATTTCATTTGCTCAATGTTCTACCTTGTGAGTTCAATATTTTTTGTGTAGATACTTTTGAAAACTCTCTGCGGTGTAGTTAAGAGCAGCTGTATTGTGTGATCATTCCTTATAGAAACGTGGGAAAAGTAACAATTCAATAGCACCTATAGGCACCTCATCAATAATAGGTTTTGGGGAAATCGAAGTGGTAAGCTTCAATATAGACCATAATATGGAAAGTCCCTATTGAAGGTTCTCTTCCATTCTTGTTGATAGGATTATATCATCCCAGATATCATGTTGTTTCATAAATGTTGTAATGTTTTTGAAAATCAAAAATTACAGTAAATCACTATAGCCTAAATCATTTGAAACGTTTGAGCATATTTCGTAAGAAGATTTATATATTTCGATGTTGCACTTACATATCTTGTAAGAACTTACTGCATAATTCTCACATATCAACTCTTAGTTTGTTTTCTCTCAACTGTGAATAATAATTATTAAAAATTTAATTGATCAGAAAAGACTATACAATGCAGTTTTCCGGGTCTCAGACAGTATAAAATAATAATGATAAATTATGTCCAACTGTATCTGAATGAATGAAGAACGACATTATGAATTCGAGTAAAGAAAAAAAATTGAATCTCTGCCAAAGTTGAAAGTCAGGATGTCTAGGTGGCTTTCTATTTTCAGCTGAATGAGTAGCTTTAGAGATCGAGAGAAGAATCAGATTACTCGTACATATCCTGCTCATTATGATGATAGAACCACCTTGAAAAATGCATACGAACAAGAAAAAAACAAAGGTTAATTAATAGAAGTCATTCACTGAAGGTTAGCAATTCATTGTAACATTTTTATTAGAAATACTGAACCAGGGGCCTATTGCACCAAAATACTTTACAACTTTTCACTGTGCACTTTGCATTCTGACAGCAGAGTGAAAATTAATTATGTTGCACAACATTTCTCCCAGCATTTAATATCTGTGAAGTGCTTTTCACTTTGCACTTGACTTTTCACATCGCACTTATTAATTATGAATTCGTTTCGTGCAACGTAATTCATTTGAAAAGTGAAAAGTTGCAAAGTATTTGTGCAATAGGCCCCTGGTGTATTTTAGCAGCATGAGAAATTTCGATGGCTGTGGCGTATGATGTGACAGTTGAAAATGTCAAACTGTGTTAACAGTTCAGTAAGGTTTCACAATTCATCGTTTAATTACAGAACAATTCTAGACGTATTCCAGAGAGTTTCGATCAAACGTTTCGCTCTCAGCTCCGGTGGGTATCTTCAGAGGTAAATAGGTCCGATCATTCAATCGCTGGGTTGACATATTCGATTACGATATATCAGAATTTTTTATCGCAGCTGTAGGCGTTGGCAATAACGAAATAAAATTATCCAATGTTTCCCTTCTTGATTTATCTCTCGATAGAGTGAGTTTTATCTTCATTACATGAAACAGATAAAAGTCCACTACATTAGCTGGATCGTGGCAAGGTGTTACGCGTTTTTAGAACAGGAAAATCAACAAAACGTCAATGACAAATATGGTTCTGAAATGGATCGACATTCCTTATACTTATAGGCCATTCGATGTTGCTAAACAATTAGAATGAAAACACAACTGGTCATTTTAGCAGCTCGAAAAGGAAAGGAATTATTGCGAGAAACATTTCTTGGAAAATGCGTGTTGAAATGACTTGTAGATCGTCGACGATGTGTTTTCTCAGAACTAAAACAAGGATCAAACCGAGTCGAGTAACTTGATCGTTTTGAAACAATGGAATTGTTTTCTTTGGGAAATCTAATGATGAAGTTTTGGGATAATTGTACTTGTCGAAAAATGTAGGACAAATCGAAAATTCGAAGGCACGACTGTTATTTATCTGTCACGATTAACATTCACAGGGTGGCCCATATAGACGTTTACGGAGAACAGAAAGTATGAATATATTGAAAATGTATGTAGTTTCTTGGATGAGAAAAAAGGGTGTTATTTTGATATTCAAAGAAAAATGCCATTTCTCAAAATGAATGATCGGATGTTTATTTCATTATAAAGAAGAAGCTATGCCGTTAATAGTGGAAAATAACATCAGGCAAATGACCACCACGACCACGCTTACAGGACCATATCCTTTTAATGAAATTTTCCATAACCCAATCGCAAAATGGCTGCCCTATGTCCTCGATAGCCTCACAAATTCCATCCTTGAGGTCTTGAATCGACGCTGGGCTATTGGCGTAGACCTTCTCTTTCACGTGGCCCCAAAGGAAGGTGTTAAATCATAAGATCTCGGTGGCCAATTGTGATCACCTCTTCGAAGAATAACATGCACGGTCCGGAAACTTTTCCCGCAAAAGATCAATGGTTTCGGTTGCTTGTGTGGGACGTAGCGCCGTCTTGTTGAAAGTAAACGTTGTCCAGATCAATACTATCCAATTTCGGCCATAAAAAATCATTGTGGAATGCCTAATTCCAAAGAACGACGAGGAATGGATAAACCTGGGTTTTCTTCAACACTTTCGGCTACAGCAGCAATATTCTCGACTGTTATTCACATCACTAACTTGTCCCAACAGCTCGAATTTTTCCACCAATTTCTTTATTGTGGCCCGACAAGTTGCTTCACGACGACCCAAAAATGTTCGAGTTTTACGAACCGTCTCTGCCAAATTTTCACCATTTTTATAGTGAATTTTAATAATTTCAATGCGTTTTCGAAACGTGTATCGTTCCATTTTTATTAATGGCGTAGTTTCTACTTGTCAAATGTCAAAAAATGACAGCTTCAAACGTGATATCTACCGAAATGGCGGACTATTCAAAATAACACCTCTTATTGAAAAACCCTTTACAAGATGTTGCTTTGACGGCTCATACCACTAGTTAGCAAATCGAAAAAGTATTCCAATTGCATGAACAGACCTTAAAGATTCATCCCTCGCTTCATGTCAAAACTCCGAACTCGAAAATTATTCAAATTTTCAATTCACACCTCAACCCCTAATTACCGGTTTTTCTGCTGCGACCCTTATCGAGCCACCCCAATGTTCATCCACGATCGTATATGCGTTTGCATGACGTCGATAGCGTCGTAGAGAAAAGGTACCGGAGGGTTGAAAATGCAAGAAGAGCAAGATCCGAAGAAGTAATTCGATATATGAGCAGGAGGGTCGCTAAAAAATGAAGTGTGCATTCGGTGACGAATGTCACCCCTTCGAGTGCTAATCTTGCAGCGGAAAGTTGAGATAGGGTGGGTTTATTAGCAGGAATTTATCATGGTTAGTTAGATGAGAGTTTTGAAGATGAAGAAGTTATGACAGGGTTGCATATGGGACCTAATTAGGGGAAGGATCATCAGATGGGAAATAAGCTGTTATTGGTTTTTTATTAGCCTTGGTTGATGAAGAAAAGGGCGTTTCAAATTGTGCGTTTTTTTGAGAATGCATAAAATATAGATAGCGAACTCAATTCGTCTGGGTATTTCGACCTCTGAAAAATGTGATGTATGCCATTTTAAGAATGGTTTCGTACACGATCCTACAACGCTTTCAAATTTTTGAATTATTTCATGAAAATTACGGTTTTGTGGAAAGTGTTTTAACTGTTTTCTGAAAATAACGTGAATTTTATGGTTATGTAAACCATTATTATGTAAATCGTTCATGTGAAAGCACTATTGGTCGAATTATTAAAAAATTTCAAAGGACTGGTTTGGTGGAAAATCGAAAAGTTGAAAATACAGTTGTAACGGTCGTTCACAAGTGAATATTGATTTGGTTCGTGAAAGTGTTGCGAAGACCTTGAAATGTCCATTGGACGACGTTCACATCAAGTTGGACTTAGTGGGTTCACAACATGGCGTATTTTACACAAGGATTTAGCTCTAAACGCATATAAAGTTCAAATGATACAGGAACTAAAGACGTTCATTTCTCAAACTTCCTGGAGCAATACCTAGGTTTCTATTTGCCTAAATAATTTCCGAAATCACTTCAGTTGGAAGTGAAGTGATTTTGACAAATAGAACATGACTATTTCAACAATCAACGGAACGAAAAAGTTTGAAATCAGAGTACCAAATGAGAATATCGACGATAGTTCGGAAGCATATTCTAAAAGTATTATGAATTATTCATTACTAGCAATTAAATGAATGAAAAAATAAACGTGGTATCAGATGCGCCATATTACTTCCACCTAACGTCAAATTTGACAATCGTTGAATTTTCTGGAGGAATTGTGATTCTTACGCCTGTTTCTAGTTAAATTGTAATTTTTTCTGCTTAATAATATACAATAAGATGGTATCGTGCACTGAAAGGCTTTCTTCAAGCAGAGAAGAGACAGATAAGAAGAAAATTAGAGGAAAAACATATCATAGGTAGGGATGAGTACGTAACAGATCCGCATTCGAAATTTTTGCTAGTCTGTCTTGGTAATCTGATATCTTTTTATTTGTGTATATTATCGCCTGAAGAAAAATTGTTTATTTGATATTCAATTGACCTTATTTGAACAGGATTCCTAAAGACCCAACACGTCATATTTTTGGGTGAAATTTGTAAACAGAAAAACTGGCAACTTAATTCAACCCTGAAATTTCCGCCATATTGGTACCCGACTTAGCCCAGCCCAGTGGTGCTATTTTTCCTTACTCAATTGTATGTCATAGCGTCTCTTCTCTATTATATCTCGATGGTTATGATAAACTGAAGTGATTGTGGAAATTAATGATTTTGTCAGAAAGCAACACCACTTGGAGGTGATGCGCTTCAATTCAAAATCACAACATTGTCAAATAGAACTGATTTTGCATCAGTTTGGAATTGATGCAGCGTCAAATAGAAAGGGCCTATAGTCTCCAATTCAATCATTCATAGATGGACTATAATAATCACCCAAACGTGTGACCCCAGCCTTATCCCACTTTTCCACCCTCGCCATCGCTAAAGCTTCCCACACACCCTCCGACTTCCCCGTAGGACGAGCCGATTTGGCAGGACGTATAAATCTCCACCTGATCCTAATCCCTTTTTGTGGGTGAAGCCAAAAAGAGCGTGATCCTCGTAGTTGGCGTTTTGCCATTCTCTCTCGCCGTTTTACAGAAGCCCGGGTGGGTGGTACCCGCCTTCACTCAGAGTCGGCCCGGCCGGGTACCTTGGCTCACCACGTAGGTCAAGGTACCGCTACGTAAACGCGAAACGATTTCGCGTGCCAGCTGCCGATCCGATCTGCACCGCAGATGACAAATCGTCGTGCCGTTCCGGTTAAAGTTGGCGTAGGTCTCGGATCATCCAGTGGCGTGGGAGGTGGGGAACACCTCAGAGTAATAAACATAGATATAGTGAACATACGCCATATACTCTCTAAAGGATTCTCCTAGCGACTTGAAATTTTCAGTGTAGATTTGGCTCCTAAATGGCGTCATTCAGAATGTTTTGTTTCTCAATATCTCAGATCGAAAAAAATCGATCGAAATGAAATTTCGTGACCACATGCAAGATACTCATAAGCCCTTTTCGGAAACTTACTCGGGTTAACTCGATCACTGACTCAGGTTGATTTATCGTAACCCCTACACAAGAGCAGGGTCGTAAAGTCGCCGCATGCGCACTACAGTTTAATTCTGTATTTGAAAAAGGCGGGATATGTCTTCTACTCTTTTCTTAGTAATTTCATATATTCTTTTCCTGAAAATTATGGAAAGAGAAGAGAATTTGGCTCAGTGTAAAATGTGTGGTTCCATGAGCCGAGAAAATGTGAAACTATTTCTCCATAACTTTGTATGCAGATCTTTCTGCGTTAAAGCTAAAGTCTTCTTTACTTTTTTGATATAGGTACTCAAAGATACACCAGAAATATTAGAAAGATTTTACAGAAGCCAATAATGCAAGCAAGCTAGAGACAATCCGAAAATAAACTGGGACTGAAAAAATAAATCCATAAAATGTTTGGTTATGTTATTGATACTACTTTTACTTCAAATCCTAAACCTGAGGTGTTCGTAACTTAGAACCCGGGTCCGTGATCCGAGTATATCCGTCATGTGACCCAATGGATCGAGTTAATAACCCTGAGTAAGTTTTCGAAAACAACTATAAGAAGCCTCACACGTAATTTTGCGGCCATAGTGTTAACAGAACCACAGAAAATTCAATCGGAATATTGATAAGAAAAATACTTATATTTCACCAACAAAATGTTCGATTCGAGTGAAAATTATTTTGGGGCTTTAGATTCTTATACTGAATGTTCATGCAAAATTTCAACAGTATTGCATGATTGAAATCATAGAATTAATTTTTTTTAAAATTTTCCATTTCTTCATTAATTCAGAATTTGTCAATTGAATTGAGATGGAATTTTGCACTAAACTATGCAATTTCAATTTGAAGCAGTAAGCAAACATTGGCGACAGTTGCATTCAGACAACCAAAGTCTATCGTAATATCGAAAAAAATACTGATATTCCAATGAAAAAACTTTCAATTGGAATAAAATCCAATTCAAAAGGATTGTGAAATCAGAACCATACAATTTTGATATTTTAGTTAGTGTATTATTTATGTATTTAATTTCTTAAACAATTTCCAGAATATAATTCCGATCGTGCTAAGATTTTTCATTCAAATATTTAGTGTCAATCTCAAGCCCTACACAAAATTTTGAGGTAATAGCCTTATTGCTCTATCAATAAACGAGCGCTCAAAAGCACCTGCTCGAGGCTTTTCTCAAAATTTTAAATTTTAACTTTGAAATTGTCAATCTAATTGGTCATGAAGAAATAAGAGCTCCTAATTTTTCCATAATTTTAATAGCTCCCCTACAAAATTCAAGGTAATAAATCAACGAAAAACCAGACTATCATCTCTTCATTAAAACATCCTCTAAATTCTAAAACACCCCATCAAGCATTCAAACAAGCAATGGAGGAAACGGTTCCACATCTCAACACATTTTTCCAATTACTTAAACAAACATCAATCCCGTAATCACCGCCACTATACGCCTCATCAATCACGTGGTACCACATTGTTCTTCAAGAAACGTCGTCGAAGGGTTGAGCCCTAATATCAACAGAAAAAAATCCACTTCCTCATCTGCGACACGTCCAACTTCTGGTTTGTTTCTACAGGACAGAAATAGATCGGAACATGTGCTTGGTCTGTGTATGTTATAATCGTACACCTACGTATCGTTGCACGTTGCACTGAACTTGGCTCAGATTGGTTGTTTTGGACGGCCGACGTCTTCTATTTGTATTGAATTGCTGTTGAGAGTTGAGGTTATCGAAATGAGATATCGGACGCTCAACACTTTATGATAAATTGTTTACAAGATTTTCCTGAACGAGTGTATCAACGGTCCACTGTAGATTTCTCATGAAAATAGCCTTTTTTTCTCTTTCGTTCTTTTCCTCCGGGTCTTCGTTTCTGCGATACAAAAATTTATAGTTTTTTTTTTAGTTTATTGCTGATCATTCATCATCATTTCTGCTCTGAAGCGAGACTCGAGTTTGTTGAAAATTGATCTCTCTCTAACAGTGCGTCGATTTATGCCAAATATTCTAGAACAGACAGAGCTTCCCCAATCAATCAATCCATATCTAATATAGGACTCAAACAAAGAAAAGTGAGGAGGAAGACGCTCTAACCTTCTAGCAAGATCTTCAACCAGTTTCTTCCAGGTGGGATAACAGTCGAATATAGTTTATCATCAAGAAATCAGAATTTCTAGATGCTATTTTGGTTCAGAAACCAAGCCAACTTATAATTTTGTATAAACTAAACATCATTCAACAAGTATAGGTAGTCGAACCCATTGGTAGTATCAATTCTTCCACGCGAATCCATCTTACCAGCATCTGCGTAACGTTGCAGATCCGACACCTTGCAGACATGACCATTAACATATGCAAGACGCTCCGAAATATGGTCTTCTCGACAGATACTACACAACGTACGCCCATTTGTCATCGTTTCTGCTTTGAAGTGAGACTCGAGTTTGTTGAAAATTGATTGTACACACCGAGAAATGAACCGTTGCAGGCGTGGAACGGTAAACTTCGTACGAAATTAGCGCTTGGAACTTTTTACGCGTTTTTTTTCGTTCTTAGAATCGAGTAAACATAGCGGATGTCCGCCTGCTGGATAGGTTGTTAGCTTCAAATTGTCATCGTCCGGATTTAAGATGTTTATCAACGAGTTGAAAGAATTTTACTGATTTACGAGAGAGATATCCCGCATTTTTCTCTCGTAGAAAGAGTATGATGATATGCAAACATTGTCGAAAATCTTGACCCCCTAGGTTTCTCCAGAAATAAAATTGGTTGCTACATTTGCGTTTTGCGAAAATGTGGATTGCATATGCATATGCAGAGATTCATTTGTTTTCTAGTTGAAGTGTAGTGAACAATGTCAGTCTCATCTTCAGATGATGATTTCCTAACGTGGCAATTAATAAGGAGGAGAAGACGTTATTGAGTCCACCCGTATAATCAAAATTGGGCAACTTCAAGAAATTTGGAACTTTCTCAGGAACTGAAGAACGACAAAGAGGAATTTTAAATGTACTTTCGAATGAAAGACGAATTGCATACAAAATCCAACCTCAGTTATTGTTTTATTACTATAAATTTTCAGATTGTAGTCCTACAATCTGGATTCCTCTCAATTTATGCAATAAAACTTATGTTGAAATCCACACTGTCTTTCATTTTTTCTATTAAGTCTCTCACCAAGCCTCAAAAAAAATTGTGTTGGATCTTGCAAATATGCGTACATTTTCCATGAGTTTAAAAGTTGGAGGGTAAAGCACCGATTAATCCTTTGAAAACTTCCTCAATAAAGACTTCAGAAAAAAAATCCACCTAAAATAGCTCGCTAAAATTTTATTCTGTACGATGAAAGGTTCCAGAGATATTCGCAAAAACCGATTTTCTCTCAGCTTCATCTCGAAAGGGTTGCTAATAGAATCTTTTGCTCATATTTTTGTGCATTTGAAGTTTGTCGCTCTTATTCACACACAGCTTGTAAAGGGTTTTTCAATGAAAGGTGTTATTTTGAATAGCCCGCTATTTCGGTAGATGTCACGTTTGAATCTGTCATTTTTTGACATTTGACAATTAGAAACTACGCCATTAATAAAAATGAAACGATACACGTTTCAAGAACGCAATGAAATTATTAAAATTCACTATAAAAATGTTGAAAATTTGACAGAGACGGTTCGTAAAACTTGAACATTTTTGGGTCGTCGTGAAGCAAAATTGTCGCATCTGGGGCTCGAAAAACTCAAGAGCTATTGTTGAAAAGCCTCTCTATATTCAACGTGTGACTGTTTGGTGCGTTTTATGGTCATTGGACCTTTTTTTTCGAAAATGATGCTGAAACAGTTACGGTATATATTTTTATGGCCGAAATTGGATAGTATTGATCTGGCCAACGTTTACTTTCAATAAAACGGCGCCACGTGTCACACAGCAACGAAACCATTGATCTTTTGCGGGAAAAGTTTCCAGACCGTGTTACCTCTCGAAAAGGTGATCACAATTGGCCACCGAGATCTTGTGATTTAACACCCTGCGACTTTTTCCTTTGGGGCCACGTGAAAGGCAAGGTCTGCGCCAATAGCCCATCGTCGATTCAAGACCTCAAAGATGGAATTCGTGAGGCTATCGAGGACATAGGGCAGCCACTTTGCGATTTGGTTATGGAAAATTTCATTAAAAGGATATGGTCCTGTAAGCGTGGTCGTGGTGGTCATTTGCCTTTTTTTTATTCGCATCTCTCGGGAAAAGACTGAGCTTATAGCGCCCTTTCAAGCGCCCCGAGATGAATTTAGAAGAATTCGGTTTGTGCTTGTCTTAAACTGCTGTAAGTTGTCACCAAAGGGGAATACATCTTGAGGTAGGGTATTCCATAGCATTGCAGTTCGATAAAGAAAAACTTTCTGATACACCGATGTTCTAGCTGTAGAAAGATGCCGGCAAACTGGTGACTATTATCGGTTAGCCTTGTTTGTCGATCAAATTGAGCCCCTGGTGGAATCATGGAGGCAATGGCAGCAGAACACCTTCCGATGTAGTATCTGTAAAAAAGGCATAAGTCTCCAACCTTCCTACGGTTATCGAGACTATGAAGGTTGGCAGTTAACGTTGGATTATCTACTGCTCTTTTTTGAACGGAGTCAAGTAGGATGATAGCCTGATGTTATTTCGACTATTAACGGCATAGCTTCTACTTTATAATGAATATTGAAAATGGCATGTTTATTTGAATATCAAAATAACACCTCTTATTGGAAACCCTTTATATGCAGCATACATTTCAAATTATTTTCTCCTCTACCAATAAAAACAAATACCCAATAAATTCAACGCCCAGACCTAAACCCCATATACTAATCCTTCGATTTCGTTTGTTTCAGAACGGGATGCCGTTATGGGAAGATCTGATCGCCAAAGCCACAAAATTGCATTCTTCGCTCAAGTAAGTATACGATACATTATACAACGTCGTCCAAAGAGCAGCCTACTATGTCGACTGTTGATCCGTTCGTACCGTTACTTTTCGCGAATTGTAGCAGTCTTTTAACGAGCTCGTCCGTCGATCGAAGAACTTCGATGGAGATCCAGGAAATGGAAACGTCCGAGGCTTCTTAATGAACCCGTAAAGATGTGAAAGATAACGTTAACGTTGATTCGAGATCGTACGGTCCCTTTGTATTTCGTATACGACTTCGTACGTGTGCGGAATATGGACCTGCTTGATCGGTTGGTGGTTTTGAGGTTAGTGGTTCTTTCGAGGCCGAAAGCAGAGATTGTTTTGGCCTGTGGGATAGATGGTCCTGTGCGATAGTTTGTCTGATTTTCTTGTAGAGGGTTAGCTTTAAGGAGCTTTGAATGGATAGTCCTACTCATAATATGAAAAAGTCAAACATAAATGTAATAGACATGTAAAAGGAATATAGCCCATTGGAATGACGCAACGCTCATGAGCTCATGAGCACAATGGCATAAACTTATCTCGGTGCCTGTGACCAATGGGGTATGTTGTTCATAATCATACTCCAGCTTCACTTCCACTCAGAGAGTCTGGTCCTCTCTGAACAAGTACCGGGTGTCCTAAATTCATTGTCTAGTGAGAGGATCTCAGAAACCCGAAACCCAAATTAAGAAAAATACGTACTAGCAAAGTTTCTGGACCGATGGCTTCAATTTCCTGGCGGATATTTTCCTTCAGCGTAATTAGAGTGCGGGATTGTTGCGGTAGAATACAGTTTTGAGGTATTCATAAGAAAATGAACCAAGGTATCAAGTCCGGGCTTCTGTGGGGGCATGGAAGGTTTCCACGCCGGAAAATAAATTTTTCAGGAAAAAGCGCCCGAATAACCGGTAAAGACTGATTTGAAATGTGACAAGTGGCCTTTTTGGCTTAAACTAAGTGTCCCGATTGTATCCATCAAAGTGTTGAAGGGCTGGTTAAAAAAAATTGTTCAACATGTCCACATAACAATCAGAATCACTGTTACTGTTCGGCCGCGCCAGTCTCCGAAAAAAGTACGGGCCAATAATGCCTTGTGTTTTTACTAATCGGCTGATTTTTTCACTGTTCCTTAGCAAATATTTCCTTTATGAACTGGTCACATTGTCCTACAAATTGAGTTGTACGTTTTTCCAGTCTTACCTCAGAAATTGTAGCACAGAACACACAATTAAAATTATAACTAACAATTGACAATTTCCGAGCGTAGACCTGGAAAAACGTACCACTCAATTTGTACGACAATGTAACCAGTTCATAAAGGAAATATTTGCTCAGCAACAGTGAAAAAATCAGCCGGTTAGTAATATTTTTTTTGGACCTATTTGTTGATACATGTTGGGAGGGGGAACACTTTGATAGAATCATCATTTTTGTAGGATAATTATTGTTTTCAATTTGAAATAAAATTGTTTCAAGATTTGATTTATAAAGCAGCTGTATAAGCCCTTACTATCGAGAATTTTCGCAGAGGAAAAAGTTGGGCTTCTCGTCAAAATGAAGCTAGTCACAAATATTCAGATTGTTAGTAATCATTATGATAAACAGGCGCTGGCCCATGGACTATAATATTCTTAATATACTCCACTTATTAGTCTAGTTCACTCTTCGATTGACATAATTTTCTGCTTGTAGGGCAACCATCCTGGCGGTAACAGCCTACTTGGAGGCGTTCCAGAAGATCGCGGATTCCGCCACGAACGCAAGGGGTAAGTCGATTTATAAGGCGTCGTTAATCAATTCAACCCCTCCCACCCCCAAGCTGTCCTTCACCAGCACTCCATTCCACTTCCTCCAACGATTTCGCAGTAGCTCAGATAAATTATTTTGCACATTCTCTGACAGCAAAATCCAATGTGGAAGAAAATATTTAGCCACAACACTTCATGCTTTTTCGATGGTAAAAACACAACTTCCGGAAGTTCAGAAAATTCCGGGAAAATAAGTTCTGGAATATCAAAACAATTCACATAAAAATAGGAAGAAATTTCTGAAATATAAAAAGTTTTTGAACTAGTAAGAGTATATCCAATTGTGAAAAAAGTCTTGAAAGTAGATTTCGCAGGAAATTCCCCAGATGTCACTAGGGAACCTCAAAAATGAGTTTTATAAAGGGTGTGTCCTACGATATTCCAAAGATATATAAATTCTTCACACAGGGCCCGTATTCTGGACAAGTGATGTTTCAAAGCGTATACGAACTTCAGTGCGCGAGTCCCTCTTTTACCTGTAAAAATTCACACTGCGCAATGAATTTCGTATTCGCTTTGAGAGATCACTCGTCGAGAATACGGCACCAGGTTCTTTTGTTTGATATAAAAAAATGTGAACTTCTTATTCGAAATAATATAAATGTTATAACATCTGAATGTAGTTTGTGTTCTACATATCACAGTTTATGTCTCATGAAGCTACAATAAAGAATTGATTTTCCTTATCATCTTCTCTTTATTTTTTCCTGAATCTGATACTTGATATACTTGAATGGGCCACTAAATTATACCCATTACTTCATGCAATTTAATTCTATAAGCATAGAGAGCAGTCCTAAATTCATCGACATAACTGTCAACGAATTCGTTCACGCGTGAGTAACCACAGATTTATCGCTCCATCTCGATTCTAAAAGGAATGTTAAACAACTAGCACCTTTAGCTATCAGTCGAAACATATGAAAGAAACAATATATCAACTTATGACGACAGCTGCAAGTTTTAAAGGCAAATGAGTTCCTTGAACCATCTCGTGCATTTCTTCTGATAGGAAAATATCTTACAAACAACTGGAAAAGATTGTATTTTTAATTTTATCATTCGTTATTATGCTGAGGTAATCGATGCATAATTATGGTGTACTTATCATATAGCACTATCATAATTACCTTCATTAGGAGAAATGCTTCGCCAGAACTCATTATGAATATGTAGAAAATATACATATAAGGAAAAGATTCCAGCACAAGGAGAATAGATTGTTTTTGACGAGAACAATCGAAACAGGTTAAAATGTTAGTGAAACTTATCTAAACAGGATTTTTATGAAAAAACGCAAAAGATCAATGGTTTCGTTGCTTGTGTGCACCGTTTTGTTGAAAGTGAACGTTGTCCATATCAATACTATCCAATTTCGGCCATAAAAAATCATTAATCATCTCTCGATAGCGCAATCCATTCACCGTAACTGTTGCTCCAGCCTCATTTTCGAAAAAGTAAGGTCCAATGACTCCGCCAAACACCAAAGAGTCACAGGTTGAGAATAGAGAGGCTTTTCAACAATAACTCTTGGGTTTTCCGAGCCCCAGATACGACAATTCTGCTTGTTGACGAAGCCACCGAGGTGGAAATGGTCCTCATCACTCATGATGATTTTCCGATGGAATTCATTTTCATGCATTTCAACGACCCAATCAGCAAAGACACGACGTTGTTGATGATCGGTCGGCTTCAGTTCTTGTGTTTACCGAACTTTATAAGCTTAAGACCCAAATCTTTATGCAAAATACGGTGTAATGACGTTTGTGGAATGCCTAATCCTAAGAACGACGAAGAGTGGACAAACCTGGGTTTTCTTCAACACTTTCGGCTGAAGCAGCAATATTCTCGGCTGTTCTTGAGCGACCTGCACGGGTTTTATTCTTTATATCGCTAACTTGTCCCAACAGCTCGAATTTTTCCATCAATTTCTTCATTGCGGTCCGACAAGGTGCTTCACGACGACCCAAAAATGTGCGAGTTTTACGAGTCAATTTTCACCATTTTTATAGTGAATTTTAATAATTCAATGCGTGCATCGTTCCATTTTTAATTATGGCGTAGTTTCTACTTGTCAAATGTCAAAAAATGACAGCTTCAGACGTGATATCTACCGAAATAGGGGCTATTCAAAATAACACCTCTTATTGGAAAACCAAGAATTATTGACGAGTTATCTTCTGTTAGCACGTTGTTTATGTATATAATATCCATCGCCCAAGCACGTAAATACGGCTTATCTAAACAAAGAAACGATTAACAAGATACTCGGAAAATTCTTCTTTTGGACCCAATTCTTCGATAAAATTTTTCCTCGTATTGCATTATTCATGTTTCCGCGCAGTGTTATCGGTACAAATTGCGTGTTGTATCGAGGCTCGCCCTCAAAAAGGCTTCCAACACTCCAAGAATTTATGTGAGCCGATAAAACCCGACTTCTAGACCGTCTTTCGCCTCGTAGATCACCTTAACAATGGAATTCGGGAGCTCTGTTTGTCAAGATGACGAATAAAATGGTAATCTGAAGATATACGGTGGGAGTATTTATCCGAGTCGACAGTCGACTGTTCAGTCGCGAATTTATAAGCTTGAATATTCATCGTTCGTGATGAATTAATAGTTTATTCTGCGACGAGGCTGTGAATTGTGATGAAGTAGTCTGGGGTAGTTTGAGGGTTTCAACTGTTTGAAGAGAATCCGTGAAGTAAGGACTTGGTTGTTATGAGTTCTAGTAGTGTGAGGCATTTGGATGCTCTCAAGATAGCAAAAGAAAAAACCTTAAAACGGGTGATGACATTGGTCATCTTCGCATCTGGAATGAGTGTAGAGAGAGCTCTTGGATATGGCCACCGATAAGATAGCTCTTTCAAATAATGACAGCGTTTCATTTCCATGCCTCTATTAGTGGAATAACATCGAAATAGTAACGAGTTTTCCAATAGAGGTGTTATTTCGGTAGATGTCACGTTTGCAGCTGTCATTTTTTGACATCTGGCAAGTAGAAACTACACCATTTAATACAAATGGAACGATACACGCTTCAAGAACGTATTGAAATTATTAAAATTCACTATAAAAATGGTGAAAATTTGGCAGAGACGGTTCGTAAAACTCGAACATTTTTGAGTCTTCGTGAAGCACCTTGTCGGACCGCAATAAAGAAATTTGTAGAAAAAATCGAGCTGTTGGAACAAGTTAGTGATGCGAAAAATAAAACCCCTGCACGTCGCTCAAGAACAGCCTAGGATATTGCTGCTGTCGCCGAGAGTGTTGAAGAAAACCCAGGTTTGTCGATCCCTCGTCGTTCTTTGGAATTTGGTATTCCACAAACGTCATTACACCGTATTTTGCATAAAGATTTGGGTCTTAAGGCTTATAAGTTCAGTTAACACAAGAACTCAAGCCGGCCGATCTTCAACAACGTAGTGTCTTTGCTGATAGGGTCGTTGAAATGCACGAAAATGATCGAAAAATCATCTTAAGTCTATTTCCACCTTGGTGGCTTCGTCAACAAGCAAATTGTCGCATCTGGGGCTCGGAAAACCCAGTGTTATATTGAAAAGCCCCTCTGTCCTCAGCGTGTGACTATTTGGTGCGGTTTATGGTCTGGCTGAGTCATTGGACCTCACTTTCGAAAACGAGCAACAGTTACGGTTAATGGATTGCGCTATCGAGAGATGATTTCTTATGGCCGAAATAAGATAGTAATCATCTTTTACGGGAAAAGTTTCCGGACCGTGTTATCTCTCGAAGAGAGATCACCGAGATCTTGTGATTTAACATGAAGAGAAGGTCTACGCCAATAGCCCAGCGTCCATTTAAGACCTCAAAGATGGAATTCGTGAGGCTATCGAGAACATAGGGCAGCCATTTCGCGATTTGGTTATGGAAAATTTCATTAAAAGGATATGATCCTGTAAGCGTGGTCGTGGTGGTCATTTGCCTGATGTTATTTTTCACTATTAACGGCATAGCTTCTTCTTTATAACGAAATAAACATCCGATCATTTATATGGAAAAATGGAATTTTTCTTCGGATATCAAAATAACACCTCTCTTTGGAAAACTAACTATTTAGATATCGACTATAGCAATCGACTTGTGTCGACGCGCACCTGCACACACAGTGAAGATCCTTATGTGATGTTGTTCAGTGTGTTAGAGCGTCGTCATACATGTACTGGAAGAGAGCAAATGGTAACCCCCCTGCCAAAAAAGAATTTTTAAGTCGGTAGCAGCGACCATTCTTAGCTGGGTCAGCAATAAGCAGTATTGTACCTGAGGGGCCGTAGAGATACAGAAAAGAGCCTACTCAAAACACAACTGATTCTCCTGACTCTCACGCGCTTAAAAGCTTCTGAGGGGCTTCACAAAATCCTAGGATTAATCATAATCAATCCATCAATCAAACATGATCAAATGTTTGTCCCAAGCTCCTTCTCTCGTTGCCCTAATCCAAACAATCCCAATTTCGAAACCATAAACTCCAATCCCATCGACCGGACGTCCGAAAATGTGCACCCGATAGTACAGGGGGCGCATCGATTGACCCATATAACGCCGTGACGCCCGTCCCGACGGAGGACATTGTACTTTCCACCGCGGTGGCACGCAGCTCTGCTATCAAGCTTGCCGTGCTCGTGTTGGATCTACCATCTGCTCTACTAGGGGGTCACGCGAAATCCCACGTCCTTTGTATTTCTGTTACGGATTTGGCAGAATGCTGTAAGCGATAGATCTGTGTCGGTGTGTCACTGTAGAATCTGCTGTCGGGAATAAATTTGAGGAGTGTAGAGAAAAAAAGAGATGCTTATATTAATTGACACTTAGTAAAGGGTTTTCCAATGAGAGGTGTTATTTTGATATTGCCATTTTTCAATATAAATGATCGGATGTTTATTTCATTATAAAGGAGAAGCCATGCCGTTAATAGTGGAAAATAACATCGAGCAAATGACCACCACGACCACGCTTACATGACCATATCCTTTTAATGAAAATTTTCATAACCAAATCGCAAAGTGGCTGCCCTATGTCCTCGATAGCCTCACGAATTCTTTGAGGTCTTGAATCGACGCTGGGCTCTTGTCTTAGACCTTCTCTTTCACGTGGCCCCAAAGGAAAAAGTCGCAAGGTGTTGAATCACAACATCTTTCTGGCAAATTGTGATCACCTCTTAAAAAGATAACATGGTCCGGAAACTTTTCCCGCAAAAGATAAATGGTTTCGTTGCTTGTGTGGCACGTAGCGCTGTCTTGTTGAAAGAAAACGTTGTCCAGATCATTACTATTCAATTTCGACCATAAAAAATCATTAATCATCTTCGAGAGCGTAAACCATTCACCGTAACTGTTGCCCCAGCATTTTCAAAATAGTAAGGTCCAATGACTACGCCGGACCATAAACCGCACCAAACAGTCACACGTTGAAGATAGAGAGGCTTTTTAACAATAACTCTTGGGTTTTCCGAGCCCCAGATGCGACAATTTTGAATGTTGACGATACCACCGAGGTGGAAATGGGCCTCATCACTCAGGATGATTTTTCGATGGAATTCTGGATCATTTTCATGCATTTCAACGACCCAATCAGCGACACGACACGACATTGTTGATGATCGGCCGGCATGAGTTCTTGTGTTAATTGAACTTAATAAGCCTAAAGACCCAAATCCTTATGCAAAATACGGTGTAATGACGTTTGTGGAATGCCTTATTCCAAAGAACGACGACGAAAAGTTTTCTTCAACAGTTTCGGCTACATCAGCAATATTCTCGGCTATTCATGAGCGACGTGCACATCACTAACTAGTCCCAACAGCTCCAATTTTATTATTGCGGTCCGACAAGATGCTTCACGACAACCCAAAAATTTTCGTGTTTTACGAACCGTCTCAGCCAAATTTTCACCAACACACAAACGCTACTCAATGACCCAGACCTTTCTGTGGTATAGGCAAATGAAAGTTTTTTAGGGAAGCAAGAAACTGAGTGACAAGCACTCTGGAGGAATCTTTCGAGAATGAATCATTCCAACAAATTCCTTCTGAGCTTCAGCTAGGTTTGAGACTTGAAACAGAAAATTTGAATCGTTAATTTCCAATAAGAGAGAGTCCTCGGTAGCTTCTAACTACACATAAGTGATTTTGAATGTTCTGTAATTTGTATATTCTGTAGTTTTTGTTTCATTTTCCCAGAATTTCATTTTTACAAAATTTACAGTGTTACTTTTTTGTATTGAGAAAATTAGCTTTCGGTTCTGCATTATGTACTCAATAAAACTGCATTTTGTTTCTTTTGTATTTTTTTACTTCAATTTCTTAATGCATTTCTGTAATCTACTAGAATGCAGTCAGTATTCTGTTGTGATTCGATTCTTAATTGACAAGGTACTTCAAGAAAAAACATTCGGTTCGATGAACAAAACTTTAATTCCCTATATCTACAAAGTCGTATACAAAAATGGCAATATGCTGAACAATGACTATTTACATACATGCATGAAACGAATAAGAGCAATAACCAAAAATGAGTACATACATTTCTTTCTGAAACATAGACCTCTTTTCCACTTTTAAAGGACATCCCCTGAAATTCCTGCTCTTCAATCTTAGGTCACATCGAGAAAGAAACATAGGTACTTCAAACAAAAACGATGTAGGGAAGAATACCTTAATGCAAGTAAGCGTAGGCTGGTGCGTGAGCTACTGCTAATGGAGCATGAGCAACAGTGTAAGCTGGGGCAGCAAGAGCTACTGGAGCGCTGTGAGATGTGGTGATTGATGAGTGGGAGATGGCAGCTGGTGCATGAGCGTAGGCAACTGGAGCATGAGCGTAGGCAACTGGAGCATGGGCTACTGTCAAGGTTGGAGCATGAGCTACAGCGATAGGAGCGGCGTGAGCAACAGCGATTGGAGCGTGGGCTACAGCTACAGGGGCTGCGTGGGCTACAGCTACTGGGGCAGCGTGGGTGAGGGTTTCCTTGGAGACGACAGCGTTGAATCCGTTGACTGGATCGGCGGTGTATTCTACGGTACGTTTGCTGCCGTCGGGCTCAACAAGACTGTATCTGCCTTTGACTACGTCACCGTCTCTGGATTCTTCTTGGTTTTTGATGTCTCCGGTGGCGTGGTCCTGAAAAGAAGAGAATCTTAGCGATTGCATTGGGGGTAAGGAACGATCTTGAAGTTGAATAACATCGAACTAAAATGCTGCAGATGCGTTTGAATAATATTTATTGAGAAGTAGATAAACTTCGTCGATAGGTAATCAGCAAAAATCAAACTTATACTCCGGGGTTGATCATTTACATCGACCAAAAACCTCAAAGGGGTCATTCTGCAGACAGGTTGTTTCGTTTGCTGACTATCCCATACGGTACAATTGACATTTGTACCGACAGTGCTCCGTCAGCATTTCCACCATCACCGATCAGTTCCAGGAGAAATTCAAAAACTTTCTGGTACAGGTATCACGAAGTTTTTGGCCTGACTATAATTGATAGTTTAACAGAGGGGTTACAGTTCACTGCGAACTTAAGGTCTATTGTGCCCCCTTACAGAGTAGTTCCAGAGATCTAATGAAATCTAATAATTGTGAAGGCTTCAACGAGGCTAGTTCCTCACTCTTACAAGTTTCTCGTCCAAGGCATTCCTTCCTCAGGCTCGCAATGCCAAGGCATTCCCTGACTAGGTGAATGGGGGTTTCTTCATCCTCCCCACAAACCTACACTCGTCAGTGTCCGATAATCCCATCCTCAACAGGTTGTTTCTGAGGCGGAATGTCCTGTAAAAGCCAGTGAGGAGGTGTGATTGCTTCTTACCAGATCCAGATATCTTTTGGATCCCGCTGTCTCGAAGTTCCGAAGGAACTCAGTGGAATGATCCATCCCTGGAGATTCCGCCAGAGTTTTTCCCTCTCGGCTTTCTCCTTCTCCAGAAACTCCTTCTATAGGTACATTCAGATATACCACAGAAGGGTTCTGGGCCAATGAGTGACATTTGTGCGCCCTCTTTGGCAAGTGTATTGGCCTCTTCGTTTCCTTTGATTCCCGAGTGGCCAGGAACCCAGATTGAAAAGAGCTTATTTTTCTTGCCTACCTCGTTGAGTTTATTCCGGCACTCCCAGATCATTTTAAAGTCGATGACGTAGGAGCTCAGTGCTTTAATAGCAGCTTGACTATCTGAGTGTATGGCTGTATCACACTTCTGATAGTTTCTTTCTAGATTTATATCTGTCTAGATATAAATCTAGCTATTGAAAGATGTCTATCTTTCGATAGCTAAGCTTTCCGCATGAAGACGCTCATTTTACGGTATTTTCTTTGAGATTATAGTCGGCGTATTCCCGTTTCCAATAATCTCTTTTACTTAGCAATGTCATGAAGTTTTTTTTTTGACCTGACTAAGTCCAAGAATGTTTTCTCCCAGAGAGTTGTTCTGTTTTTCAACTCCCATTGCTCGACTTCTGCCTCATATAGGTCTTTTCAAAGCCCACAGATAGACCCAGATCCAGCAGGTGTTAACCTTGATGCACTTTTTCAAAATTGAGAAGTACGAAGAAATGGTAGAACATTTATCTGAGTGGTATGCAGAGTTGATGTGCGATATTCTACGTGATGCAGACGAATAGGAGAAACGAGATAAATAGTTCATGTACATGAAAGAAGACCTATCTCAAAATTGCCACTACCGATTAATTAATGCCTTTGGGATATTCGTGTTACCAAAAGAAATAGAGCTTGAACATTCTTGTTCGTTGTTACCACACAACAGTTCAGAAAAAGATTCCTCCGGTGGCACTGAATCCGAACACACCCCGAGATCTTCAGAGCAACTCCGAGAATGCCATCGCCTTCGGAATTACGAAACGGTAGCAACATAAAAAAGTCTCGCACCGTCCGCCATATATTAACCTTGATAGATCCGGACAGATAACCGCTGAAAAACGCCATAAATAGAGCACTGTTTGTGAATCGCTGATCTAGATATTCCCTCACGTACACACGCTAGAATAATCTCGTTAGGCTTTTTTCGTTTGCGTCATCAATCAACGGGACACCGTTGACAAGCTGTAAACATTCGATTCGTTGCGCGATTTGGCCACCCCGTAGGTTTATATGTCTTTGACAGGCCGTATGTCTCTGTATTTGGTTTGGATTGGATTTTTGCAGATTGTCTGAGGGAGAGTCATCCTACACTTCGACTACGAAGGTCTTCTTTATGCTACCATCTCGTTCGCAGAATTTGGTATTCTCCTGAAAGACCAACATTAGTTGGTAAGACTCAACTGACTTGGTTGAATCTGCGCTTTGAATCAAATGGTCGACTTAACTAACCTACAAACTACAGAAGTTGGTATCTCATGACATCGAGAAAACTTCTAACTCGATGCTATGGGAGAAGAAAGAATGGACAAAGGATCTAAAACTCAATGTAAATACCGTCAAATGGTATCCAGATGGTCCTAAAACCACGATACGGGCCAAGAACCAGGTGTACACTATCGTTAAACTCCTATTGGAGTCTTTTCCAGGCAGAAATAATTGCAATCGAAAGATAAATAGATAGAAACCTGGAAAGAAACTATGAATGTTGTGACATAGTAATCCATTCTGATAGTTGAGCTGCTATTAAATCACTGAACTCTTATGCCATCGACTCAAAGTTTATATGGGAGTGACATTGAAAACTCAATGAAGGCAAAAGCAACAAAGTCTCGACGTCTGATTTCCTGGTCAAGAACCAAAGGAAACGAGGAGGTTAATACAAGACAGAAAGAGAGCACAAATGCCACTCAATGGTCCAGAATCTTTCTGTGGTATAGGCAAATCCGTACTAATACTATAAATGCGAAAGTAACTCTGTCTGTCTGTCTGTTACTCTTTCACGCCTAAACGGCTGAACGGATTATGGTGAAATTTGCCATGGTGATAGATGATAACCTAGAAATGGTCATAGGCTATAAATAATCACGCTATCGTTCTTAGGGGGTAGGCAGTAGGCAGATAACTAAATTGAGTTAGTGATTTTTAGTCGTTTTTGTTGGGACTTTTCTCTTTCACGTCTAAACGGCTGAACAGATTTTGATGAAATTTAGTAAGGTATAGATGGTTACCTAAAAACGGATATAAGATCGAAATGATCACGTCATCGTACTTAGGGGTAGGAAGTAGGCAGAAAACTGAATTGAGTTAGTGATTTTTTTAAGGTTTTTGCTGGGAGTTTTGCTCTATCATGCCTAAACGGCTGAACGGATTTTGATGAAATTAGTTAAGTGATAGATAGTAACCTAGAAAAGGATATGGGCTATTAATATTCATGCTATCGTACTTAAGGCGTAGGCAGTAGGCAGAAAACTAATTAAGTTAGTGATTTTTAATCGTTTGTTTTTAAAGTTCACCTCATTCACGCCTTAACGTCTGAACGGATTTTTATAAGACTTGGTTAATATAAAGATAGGATCCTAGGCACGGACACAGGCTACTTTTTACGGCGGGAAAATACCTCATTCCCGCGGAAATCAAGCGTGATCGTGTCAAGAAGCGCATGACGCCATAGCTACTGAAATGATTTTGATGTTTTTTTTTTAACTGAGTGTTACTAAGACTTCAAGTTAGTATTTGATCACTTTTCTAACTTAGAGGGTCGGTAGGCGCCATAATTTAGGGAATTTATGATAAAATTTGATGCAACTGTTTTTATTTGACAGTTTTACTTGGATCGAAATTTAGCGACATTCCATCACACTACTTAACTTAAAGGGTAGGAAGGCACCAAAATTCAGACTACTTTTCGCTTCGGGAAAATATCTCATTCCCACAAGAACCTATACACAGCTACCTATCTACAACATTAAATTCTGTCTAGAATCACATTACGCCAAAACTATTGATCTGATTTGTATACGATTTTTTATTCAACTGACTGTTACATTACATACACAAAAAATCTAATTACCTACACCACAGAATGAATATAGTACTACATAACTAGCTACGCTTTAAAATTGAGGAGGTAATTAGATAGACATTTATACGAACTTATAGCTCAGTAATCAATCATAGTGATAAGTTAATACTCATTTTAGACAAAGAAACGGATAGGTAATCAGTTCATCACCGAAATTACAATACCTACACTTAGTTTTTTTTTTAGTGTTTACTTTTCAACGAGGGAAAATAATTCAATATAACGCAAACCTTCAAATCATTTACAATCATTCACAAATTTTGAAGTGAAGTTGAGGACTGGAACACGCTAGTGGGACATTGGTTGCAGGGAGACTTACAGCCGGGAGAAAACAAAAAACTTATGCGGACGAAGTCGCGGGTAAAAGCTAGTGTACCTATAAGAAAGATTTTTTGGACAAGGAAGATACTGAAAGTCAAGCATTCTGGAGGAATCTTCCGAGAACGAATTATTCCAAAAAGTTCCTTCAAGACTTTAAAACTGTTAGGTCCAAAAAGTATTTGGATGTTAGTAAAAATAAGTTACTCTCTCCCGCACTGGCTTTCTAACATGACATTGTCGGTTTGGAAGCATATGATGAGAATTGGCTTCACAGAAACTGACGAGTTCAGATTCTGTGGGAAAGAGGGGGAAAATTCTGTTCGCTTAGTTACAGAATGTTTCGCCGTTGCCTATGCAAAGAACGTCTTGGACAGAAGAATTTTAGGGAAAACGTGGATTTAGCTTCCTTGAAGACATCTCAGATACTGGATACTTAAGGGTCGAAACTTGCTGTATCTGCATTAGGCATAGAATAATTGTAGCAGATGTGCTTAGTGCTCTAAGATTTTATGCATATAAATGAAAACCCAGGTTTCATTGACGAAAACTCAGCATGTGTATGTTGTATTTCGGTTTCTTCATTTGCGAAAAGATCTGATTAAGCGTCTTTGTCTGAAGCTTACTCCAGAATTCTAACAGTTGAACTCTGGTTGAAACGGTCAACAAGGACTGATTGCAAATTGAGTTTAATTCGTTCTTTCCACGTCCAAGTTCACAGTTATCGTCCTGACACAATCAGTACAGCAGAAATATCTTGTTATGTTGGTTTATAATTAGTGATGAACACCACGTCTTTGCAAACGTCTAAATGAAAGTTCAGAAAAGATTCCGTCCGATGATTTATATTGCTTTAATCAGCTGTAATTAGTTCGTATCTTGCATCATATAAAAGTGATTTTGGAAATAACGAGATATTAACGTCGCGAAAGAACAAACTTGCAATTAACTTGCTTTTTAGTTATAAGCAAATGCAGGTGAACCTGCAGAAGATACAGGAAGTTGGAAACAGTCTTCACTGTGGACTTGAGTATCATAGGTCTTGTCTAGGTTACTTGAGTTTACTTGAAACATGAGATAAGAGCTTCATTCTGGATGGATTAATTGCCACGTTGTAATTATAGCAATTAAAATGGTTTTTACTAGTGCAGCTGTTGAAGGAAGATAGTGTCTTGTCTTCCAGACATGTGAACGTGGTAGTTACAAGAGTTATAACAAGCAGGGTCTCTTCGAATAGTACAGAAGAGCATGTGTTTGAATCATTAGAGACCAGAAGTCATCAAGAGCATTTATTTGGGACCAAAGACATTATGTAGAAAGGTACTTCACTTGCGAGGGTGTTCACTTCTGGGGACGAAGAATGCCATATATGAAAAAGCAGAATTGTGAATATTGGCTAAAGATTTTACCGTGTAAATGAGCTGAATGGAATATTGCAAGTCTTCATGCTGTAAAAATGATTTTAGACAGATGTTCTTGTTTTCGTAGAGACGAATAGCATCTATAGATTGTTGAGGAACATTTCGTTATGCTTATGGATTAACAGCTGAAATCAGTTATTTGCCAGAAACCGTAACAAATATAGGTAGCACAGCCAGAGCACACTTGGTGGCTAGTTCTTCAAATTTTGGTCTCGTGATAGGTTATCATTGAGTGGTGCACTTACTACAGGGTGAGACAAAGGAACTTGCTAATTTAGAAAATCAATTAAACAAAAACTTATGCAAATATCGATTGGATCAATTTTTAATCATCAAGCCCAATATTTGAAGTTTATACTTAAACAGTTTTGAATATGATATCTGGAAAATCATGCCCATTATTGTCAATAAACTGCTTTAATCGATTTTGGAAATTTCAGACAACTTTCGATAGGCATGTTGGCGATGGCCAAACGAATATTGTTCTTCATTTGAGCAATAGTTCTAGGACGATCGTAATAAACATGTGAGCTGAAAACTCCAGAGAACCCCAGGAAAGAAAAACTCCTGAATTATGTCAACATAAAGGTCAGAAGTAACTGAAACGATGCGTTCGTCTTCTTCGATATATGGGCCAGTTATCCCAACCCGGGTTAGTGCACACCAAGCAGTAATAATTTAGGGACCGCTCCTTCTCGTTCTTTGGGGTTTTCAGCACTCCAGCACAGTTGCCTTGTTTGACTATCGCCAACATACCAAACAAAAAGCTGGACATTCCCGAAATTGATTAATGCTAAGTATTGACAATAATTAACACTATTTTCCAGATATCATATTTAAAACTAGCTCAACATGAACTTTAAATGTTGTACATGATGATGGAAGAGTAATTAAATCGGTATTTGCATATACAGGGTCTTTATTAATGATTGTAACAGCGCAGTTGGCTTTGGATTACTTTTCTGCTACAGAATACCAATATATAACCAATCAGAGCATAGTATGATCACAGAATTCTGTGGTTTACATAGGAAGTGGCAAAATGAGAATAATCCAAAGCCAACTGGGCTGTTACAATCAGTTATAGAGACCCTGTATTTCCGTTTGATTGACTTTTTAACTGACCAAATTCCTCTGCCTCTTCCAGTACTTTAAATAATTATCTTATTTTCAGCAATAGAGAATCTAAGTTTTCCTTAACCAAAAAAGATATGACCTTGAAACAAATCTTCTTATCAAACGCGAGAGAAATGCAGACATGCACTCTGTATGCCAGACTGATCGTGGTCATCTCCTGGACTCCTTCCAAAACTATATTTTTAATATTTTCACACGGAAACCGATATTTTTAGAATCGACGGCTTCCCATTTCCGCCAGCAATAGTCAGCATTTCCCTCTGACCTCGAATCTAGAGAGGCGTCTACCGTCTTCCCGTTAAATTGAAAACGTCTATGAAATGTCAGATAGGCGCCAGCGTCGTTACGTAGACGTCGAAATGTTACCTTAAGGTCGTTAAGATCCTGAAGCCGTTGGACGGCAACGATACCATTGATACTTCGGTAGCTATTATTAGAAATTTGATGGAGGAACCGAGACAAAACAATAATGGAGCCACGTATTCGATACGAACTTCAATTAGGTCGTGACGGTTTGAGGGGGGCCTCGGAATTGGTTGAGGAAAATGTAGATTGAATTTTTAATTGTCTGAGTGCAGTTAATCAGGAAGTTTACTGCATTAAGTTTCACTTCAGAGGCATTGGAATGAATAGTAGTCCATGGGCCAGCGCCTGTTTTTCATAATGATTACTAACAACCTGAATATTTGTGAGTAGCTTCTTTTTGACGAGACGCCCAACTTTTTCCTCTACGAAAATTCTCTATAGTGAGGGCTGATACAGTATGGAGGCGTCAAAAGTATTAAATGAGTGAATTTTATACTAACAGCTACTTTATAAATTTAATCTTGAAACAATTTTATTACAAATTGAAAACAATAAGTGTCCTACAAAATGATGATTCTATCAAAGTGTTCCCCACTCCCAACATATATCAACAACAAGGTCTGAAAAATAATTAGTAAGCGGCTGATTTTTTCACTGCTTAGCAAATATTTCCTTTATGAACTGGTCACATTGTCCTACAAATTGAGTGGTACGTTTTTCCAGTCCTACGCTTGGAAATTGTCAATTGTTAGTAATCATTTTTAATTGTGGGTTCTGTGATGCAATTTCTGAGGTAGGACTGGAAAATCGTACCACTCAATTTGTAGGACAATGTGACCAGTTCATAAAGGAAACATTTCTTAAGCAACAGTGAAAAAATCAGCCGGTTATTAATAATTTTTTAGACCTAGTTGTTGATATATGTTGGGAGTGGGGGACACTTTGAAAGAATCATCATTTTTGTAAGACAATTATTATTTTCAATTGGTAATAAAATTGTTTCAAGATTTAATTTATAAAGTAGATGTTAGTAATAAAATTTGAACATTCACCCATTTCACACTTTTGACGCCTCCATACTGTATTAGCTCATGTTATCGAGAATTTTCGTAGAGGAAAAAGTTGGGCGTCTCGTCAAAATGAAGCTACTCACAAATATTCAGATTGTTAATAATCATTATGAATGACAGGCGCTGGCCCATGTGACACAATCTCACAAGATTTTTCTCCTTGAAGATACGTAGGATTTGTCATATAATTAAAGAAAATATCATAATAATATATAGTGTATTTAGGTAACCCCGTGTCTCAATGGGCAAATAAATTATCTAGATCGATCCCAGAAGTTGTCAAAATGGCAACTAAAATCGCTTCTCATTCATAACCTGACCTGTGCGAGTAAATGAATGAATACCGATGTGAAATTTATGAGACCATTATGTCAGAGCGATTTCCCATAAGCGTTCAACCATAAAGAGCAGTCTTTCACGTGTCTCAATGTTATTTTTCATCTACTAATTGGGACATTTCTTTTGAACTCTCCGATCTTTCGGCAATTACTGAAACGTCTAAAATTGACTCACTGGATGTTTCGTATCACTTTCATCTTATTCTCAGAAAACGACGATTATTAAAATTGTTAATTATATGACAAAAATATAATATTAGGTATCTTGTGAAGATGAACAAAGAAGAAATCCAAGTAAAGTGTTGCTTGTTTCGTTTAACATACAACGATATAAAAAATTTTTTGACCTTTCTGGCTGAGTTTTCAAGATATGAAAGTGGAGTTTATTCATTTTCGATGAGATGGCACTACATGCCATCCAAATTGTTAAACATATCTCAATTTTTCCACACTCACCTCTACTCCGTAGGCAAAGTTGTATTGGGGATGGGGATCGTAGGGCTCGGCTTTAACAGCTACAGCAGGGGCGTGCGACAAAACGGCTGTAGGGATCAAGCCTGGCCTTCCTTCTACTGCCACCAACAGAGCAGCTACGGCGAATACAACCTGAGAAACAAATTAAAAATTTAAGAAAAACAAAAATATTTTGCCTCAGTCTTATTATGAGCGTTTTGCACATCGCCGCAAAATTTAATTTTGGTTGGTATCCTTTTGTCTGAGATATTGAGGAACAATAGTTATTTAATCAACTAGGTTACTAAAGACAGCGACTAATGGTCAAGATATTTTAATGCGTGAGCGGAGCGAACGCGTTAATAGTTCGAGACCATTAGTCGCTAGATTATTAACCGTGTTGATTACAAGATTTTTCCGACGATCTCAACAAGAATAGTGTATAAATTCTTGATTGAAATACATTCTCATTTTGCACATGACATACATTTGACAAAATGGAATTTCTATGTTCCAGTAGAGTTTTGAAATTTCTCGTAGTGCTTTTGAATACTTTGTGTACGGTTGCCATGAGGATTGCACATTAAAATGGCTAAAAAAATTGAGCATTAAAATGGGTCATTGATACTCAATTTCGTACACATTAAAATCACCTTTTATTTCGAGGTCGGCGAAAAAAAATTTTTAATGGCTACACAGTGGAACTTCCCTATAACGAAAGCCCTAAAACCGCAAAAAAATTCGTGATAAAGAGATTTCGTTATACAGAAAATTTGTTTCTATAGTCGGCAATGTCGCGGTCGACTTCACTGATAAAATTAAGTTTATCATTCAAACTTACGCACTTCCTTTCAGACATTTTCGGATAACTTTCACACTAGCTTAATCGTTAGATTGAAACCACACAGGCAGAGGTGTATTTAAAACTGTTTCAGAACGATCTCTCTGCCCGCCGTAATGATTTAATGTGAGGTCGGGATTTATTACGTACGTCCGGAAAAATTACGGAAAAAACCACCCTTATAACTTCTCACCAATACCTATTCAAAGAGTAATGTTCTTTGAATTTTTCGTTATAGAGAGAATTTACTTCGTTTGAGAGGATGTTTTAACGTGAAATTGGATTCAAGGTGCAATGTCTTGTACGAAATTCGTTATACAGACGTTCGTTGTAGGAAGTTCCACTGTATTTTATGGAACACCCTTTACGATTTGGCTGGTTAACGAACTCAACCGCTGCTTTTGGAAACCGAACTCACCCTGAAAATCTCAAGTTAAGGCAAAATTCGAAACTTACAGACATTTAGGCAAAACGATATATCACTCGTTCAAGTATAACGAGCGCTCAAAAACTCTCAACAAATTCGAACAATTTTTCTATTACGTTCGAAACAACGTTCAATTCGAATTCCCCAACAATTGATGTTACGCCTTCGTAAATAAAGTTGTTATGTGCTAAATTGAAAGATGAATTTCTCATTGTGCTGTCCCTTATGTGTCTACAATTATTCTACAATGAAAGGAGAACAACCGGAATTATTATTTTATTGAACGCGAACTGCGATGGCAACAATTGGAACTATCTGTCTTGAGGAATTTTAGTTTTATTGCTCCATTACTATTTAATGGGTTGTTTAAATTCTGAAAGCTTAATCTACTTTCAAAGCTTCATCTCGGTTCTGTTACTTCGGTTGTATTAATTTGTACTCCATTATATGACTGGCATATTAGTGTGTTCAGTTGGCTTAATACAGTAATACGAAAGCGCTAAATCCGCAAAAAAAATTCGTAATAAAGAAATATCGTTATACAGAAAATTTGTTTCCATAGTCGACAATGTCGCGGTCAACTTCGCTGATAAATTTAAGTTTATCATTCAAAATAAGCACTTGCTTTTAGATATTTTCGCACAACTTTTCTCACTAGCGTAATGGTTAGATTGAAAACAAACAGCCAGGGGGTGTATTTAAAACTGTTTCAGAAGGATCTCTATGCCCGCCGTAATGATTTAGTTTAAGGTCGGGATTTATTACGTACGTCCGGAAAAATTTCGGAAAAAAACACCCTTATACCTTCTTACCAATACCCATTCAAAGAGTGATGTTTTTCGAATATTTCGTTATAGAGAGAATTTACTTTGTTTTAGAGGGTGTTTTAACATGAAATTTGGATTCAAGGTGCAATGTCTTGTACGAAATTCGTTATACAGACGTTCGTTATAGGGAAGTTTCACTGTATTTCCAAGAATAATTTTTCAGATCGAATATGTAAAAATCTAAAGTGCAGTTAATTTCTGAGTTTTTGATATGTGAAATGGCATTGATAGCTATTGTTTGTTCAATGCTCAAAAGGTCCACTATGTATATCATTTTTGATATGAACTTCGTATGATATGGTTATTTATGAAGATATATTCGATATCTGAATAATTACAATGAGGTCATTGCAGATACTGCTACTAATTTATCGAAATGTGCACTTCAAATCGTATTACGTTATGAAAAAATATTGTCATGAATATTGCGATATTTCATCCAGTCGATATATTTTTTCAAGAGTTTTCCAATAAGAGGTTTTATTTTGAATAGCCCGCGATTTCGGTATATGTCACGTTTGAAGTTGTCATTTTTTGTCATTTGGCACGCTTCAATAAAGCATTGAAATTATAGAAATTCACAATAAAAATGGTGAAAATTTGGCAGAGACGGTTCGTGAAACTCGAACATTTTTGGGTCGTCGTGGAGCACCTTGTCGGACCACAATAAAGAAACTGGTAGAAAAATTCTAGCTGTTGGTCAAGTTAGTGATGTGAAGAATAATACCCGTGTACGTCGCTCAAGAACAGCCGAGAATATTACTGATGTAGCCGAAAATGTAAAAGAAAACCCAGGTTTGTTCATTCCTCGTCGTTCTTGGAATTTGGCATTCCACAAACGTCATTACACCGTATTTTGCATAATGATTTGGGTCTTCAGGCTTATAAAGTTCAGTTAACACAAGAACTCAAGCCGGCCGATCATCAACATTGATCTTTTGCGAAAAGTTTGCGGACCGTGTTATCTCTCGAAGAGGTGATCACCATTGGCCACCGAGATCTTGTGAATTAACACCTTACGATTCTTCCTTTGGAGCCACGTGAAAGAGAAGGTCTACGCCAATAGCCCAGCGTCGATTCAAGACCTCAAAGATGGAATTCGTGAGGATATCGAGGACCTAGGGCAGTCACTTTGCGATTTGGTTATGGAAATTTTCATTAAAAGGATATGGTCCTGTAAGCGTGGTCATGGTGGTCATTTGCCTGATGTTATTTTCCGCTATTAACGGCATAGCTTCTTCTTTTTTTAATGAAATAAAAATAAAACATCCGATCATTTATATTGAAAAAAAGCATTTTTCTTTGAACATCAAAATAACCTCTTTTATTGGAAAACTTTTCATTATGTATTTGAATCAATTTGAGAATGAATTTATCACATTGTAGAAGATATGAGTTTCCATGAAATTTTCCATATGGAATGAGAGACACTGAAATGAAAAATACAACAAAAAAATCATAATTGGTGGAGTGGAATGTCTACAGTCTACAGAGGGTGGTTTCACATGATTCGGTGAGACTCATTGATGAAAAACCCCAGATCGAAAGTAATTCTGTCCCGCCGTACAACCGTAAACACTCTAACTTTCGAACAGAATAAGATTCGAAATCTTCAGAAATTGATAAGTTAAGGCGCGAGCCTAAAATAATTTTTTTCACGTCTTGGCGGATTAATTTTCGAGGAATAACTGATAAACGTTGAAAAGTAAAGAGAAAATTATATAAAAAATCGACAACAACTTGCAGCTCATAATGAACTTCGAATATGAAACTTTCGCCGTTTCAAAAATGTCAATTAAAAAGCGTGACATTTTTAACATTATTTCGTTTGTGTAACATACGCACTGTTATATCCCCGATTTCTCGTTTGAAAAAATAACTAAAACTAGTTCTATCAATTAACCACACTAGACACACATACCTTTGCGAACATGATTGCGAAGAATCGAATCGAAAAAAACGAGTTCAAATTCAATCAATATCATGAAAATTTCTAGAGGAAAAACCGATTGAACTGTGATATTAAACGAAAATGAACCAGCTAATAGCCTATCGCGAAAAATATAATCAGCGAATAGCCTACTTATATTTATCACGTCAACCCAAACGAATTTCTCTAAAATTTGACTTTCAGTTTATACTAATATTATTTCGGCTAAATCCATGATTTTCTTCTCATTCGACGTTTCGCTCAGCATTTAGCAGCGGTCGATCGTCAGGAACGAATCTTCAAACTGGGAACCTCAAAAGAAGCGACTTTCTTTACTTTTGAAGAATAATTTCCAAAAGTAACGAAAGTTACTTTTCCAAGAGGTTCAAGCTGAAAATGCTGGGCGAAACATCTATAATAGAGAAGAAAATGATAGATTCGTTAGGGTTGACGTGAAAAATATAAACAGGCTATTGGCTGATTATATTTTTCACGTTAGGTTATTGGCTGATTCCAAAAGTGTCAATTAAAAAGCGCGACATTTTCAACATTATTTCGTTTATGTAACATACGCACTGTTATGTCTCCGACTACGCGTTCAAAAAAAATAACTTAAACTAGTTCTATCAATTATCCACACTAGACACACATACCTTTGCGACCATGATTGCGAAGATTCGAATCGATAAAACGAGTCTAAATGAAAACTGAAACTGAATTGATGTTTGGTCCTACGTAAAAGTTCAAATTCAATCGACATCATGAAAATTTCTAGAGGAAAAACCGATTGAACTGTGAGATTAAACGGAAATGAACCAGCCAATAGCCTAACGTGAAAAATATAATCAACCAATAGCTTATTTATATTTGTCACGTCTACCCTAACGAATTTCTCTAAAATTTGACTTGCAGTTTATAGTAATGTTATTTTGGCTAAATACATGATTTTCTTTTCTATCATTCGACGTTTCGCCCAGCATTTAGCAGCTGTCGTTCGTCAGGAACGAATCTTCAAACTGGGAACCTCAAAAGGCGACTTTCTTTACTTTTGAAGAATAATTTCCAAAAGTAACGATAGTTACTTTTTCAAGAGGTTCAAGCTGAAAATGCTGGACGAATCATCTAATGATAGAGAAGAAAATGATGGATTCGTTAGGATTGACGTGAAAAATATAAACAGGCTATTGGCTGATTATATTTTTCACGTTAGGCTATTGGCTGATTATATTTTTGACGTCAGGCTATTGGCTGATTATCTTTTTCACGTCAGGCTCTTGGCTGATTTATTTTCGAGGAAAAAATGGTAAACGTTGAAAAGTAAAGTAGAAAATTATAGAAGAAACCGACAACAACTTGCAGTTCATAATGAACTCCCGCTGTTTCAAAAGTGTCAATTAAAAAGCGCGACATTTTCAACATTATATCGTTTGTGTAACATACGCACTATTATGTCCCCGATCTCGCGTTCAAAAAAAATAAATAAAACTAGTTATCAATTATCAACACTAGACACACATACCTTTGCGACCATGATTGCGAAGATTCGAATCGATAAAACGAGTCTAAATGAAAACTGAAACTGAATTGATGTGTGGTCCTACGTAAAAGTTCAAATTCAATCGATATCATGAAAATTTCTAGAGGAAAAACCGATTGAACTGTGAGATTAAACGAAAATGAACCAGCCAATAGCCTAACGTGAAAAATATAATCAGCCAATAGCCTATTTATATTTGTCACGTCAACCCTAACGAATTTCTCTAAAATTTCACTTGCAGTTTATAGTAATGTGATTTTAGCTAAATCCATGATTTTCTTTTCTATCATTCGACGTTTCGCCAAGCATTTAGCAGCGGTCGTTCGTCAGGAACGAATCTTCAAACAGGGAACCTCCAAAAAAAGGAACTTTACTTTTGAAGAATAATTTCCAAAAGTAACGAAAAGTTCTTTTTCAAAAGGTTCAAGTTGGAGATTCGTTCCTGACGACAAACGACTGCAAAATGCTGTGCGAAACATCGGCCAAAATTTCATTACTATAACTGCAATTCAAATTTCAGAGAAATTCGATAGAGTTGAGGTGAAAAATATAAAGAGGCTATTGGCTGATTATATTTTTCACGTTAGGCTATTGGCTGATTATCTTTTTTTTCACGTCAGGCTCTTGGCGGATTAATTTTCGAGGAATAAATGGTAATGGATAAAATTATAAAACAAATCGACAACTTGCAGCTCATTTTGAACTTCTGATATGAAACTCCCGCCGTTTCAAAAGTGTCAATTGAAAAGCGCGACATTTTTAACATTATTTCGTTTGTGTAACATACGCACTGTCCCCGATTTCGCGTTTGAAAAAATAACTAAAACTAGTTCTATCAATTAACCACACTAGACTCACATACCTTTGCGACCATGATTGCGAAGAATCGAATCGCAAAAACGAGTTGTAAATTCAATCAATATCATGAAAATTTCTAGAGGAAAAACCGATTGAACTTTGAGATTAAACGAAAATAACCCAGTCAATAGCCTAACGTAAAAAATATAACCAACCAATAGCCTAGTTATATTTATCACGAATTCCAACGAATTTCTCTAAAATATGACTTTCAGTTTATAGTAATATTATTTCGGCTAAATCCATGATTTTCTTCTCTATCATTCGACGTTTCGCCCAGCATTTAGCAGCGGTCGATCGTCAGGAACAAATCTTCAAACTGGGAACCTCAAAAAAGGCGACTTTCTTTACTTTTGAAGAATAATTTCCAAAAGTAACGAAAGTTACTTTTCCAAGAGGTTCAAGCTGAAAATGCTGGGCAAAACATCTAATGATAGAGAAGAAAATGATGGATTCGTTAGGGTTGACGTGAAAAATATAAACAGGCTATTGGCTGATTATATTTTTCACGTTAGGCTATTGGCTGATTATATTTTTCACGTTAGGCTATTGGCTGATTATCTTTTTCACGTCAGGCTCTTGGCTGATTAATTTTCGTAAAATGGTAAACGTTGAGGAGTAGAGAAGAAAATTATAGGAGAAATCGACAACAACTTGCAGCTCATAATGAACTCCCGCTGTTTCAAAAGGTCAATTAAAAAGCGCGACATTTTCAAATTATTTCGTTTGTGTAACATACGCACTGTTATGTCCCCGACTACGCGTTAAAAAAACTTAAACTAGTTCTATCAATTATCCACACTAGACACACATACCTTTGCGACCATGATTGCGAAGATTCGAATCGATAAAACGAGTCTAAATGAAAACTGAAACTGAATTGATGTTTGGTCCTCAGGCCCGGTCACTTTATATACCGATGCATTTAATATTATGCAACAATATCGTACACACACAAGAGATCACGCCTCGTGACAAAGGGTGGTGGCAAAAACGAGAAACGACGCCTTGGACGCAGGGGGCACTACGTACCCCCCTCGATCGGGTATTTGGACGACCGCGCCTATTTTTGGCGTTGTTTATGGTTTATTACCATGGATTTTGGCCTGTAACGAGATCTGCTTGGTCATCGTCATTACGTTGGTTTTAATTCACTTAATTGCGTACTCGTTAGATTAAGGTCTCTTTTTGTTGGCGTTAGGTTGTCAGTATTGATTTGTTTTGATTTGGTAATTGGGGTCTCTTGTGCTAGTATGGATCTAGGGTAAGGTCGATGGAGATTTCGTCTTTGAGAGCTGTAAAGTGTCATGCAAAAGTTTGTTGTGAAAATTTGGTATCTTTGTTTGCTTCTGAAAATAGTCCAAAAATATTCATGTTATATTAAATGATGAAATGGAGAGCCGAGAACTGAATGAGTTTTCAAATGAAGTAAATTAATTCAACTCAACTTCTATTCCCAATATGATCGGTGATCTTTTGGTATTATCTTAAAGGGTTTTTCAATAAGAGGTGTTATTTTGAATTGCCCGCTATTTCGGTAGATGTCACGTTTGAAGCTGTCATTTTTTGATATTTGACAAGTATAGTCCGTTCACGAAAGGTTGAGCCGTCGGTTGGCCATGATAATTTGACATATTCCACTGTGTATATTAAAATTTTAGGTTATGATGTTTATTTTCTTGTCAGATTGTTACGCAATGTTGTCAATATTGCATAGAGTTGTATGATAACTCGCAAGCTCGTCGGACGAGGCCGGGTTCATTCGGCAACATTGAATTTATTTTACGTTATGACAGCAAATACTGCCAATTTCAGATAAATAAAGAAACGCCTACTATGTGCTCAACCTTTCGTGAACGGAGTATAGAAACTACGCCATTAATAAAAATGGAACGATATACGCTTCAAGAACGCACTGAAATTTTTAAAATTCACTATAAAAATAGTGAAAATTAGGCAGAGGCGGTTCGTAAAACTCGAACATTTTTGGGTCGTCGTGAAGCACCTTGTCGGACCGCAATGAAGAAATTGGTGGAAAAATTCGAGCTGTTGGGACAAGTTAGTGATGTGAATAATAAAACCCGTGCACGTCGCTCAAGAACAGCCGAGAATATTGCTGATGTAGCCGAAAGTGTTGTAGAAAAATCAGGTTTGTCCATTCTTCGTCATTCTTGGAATTAGGCATTCCACAAACGTCATTATGACCGCAATTGGATTGTATTGATCCTGACAACGTTGACTTTCAACAAGACGGCGCTACGTGCCACACAAGCAACGTTTAAGAGTTTGTATGAAATGTCATGCAACGTTTTGGAGTGAATTTCTTGATTGCATTTCATGGTTGACATAATTACAGATTTTTTTCCCAACATTGAGACATAATTTTTGAGCCGAGAGTGATTCTCAATCGAATGGGCTGTTATTGAGATACCTATATAAAAAGAAAGCTCTGGCTTGAATTCAAAAGCTTTTACACGCATGTTTTTATTAGTAACACGATAAATCAAATTTTAAAATCCAGGTTTCAGGATATCCAAATTTGATCGACCGTTTTTCCAATATGAAGCTGACTTAACGGAAGTGCTTTCTTCAATGTCTTATTTCTCAATCAAACCTACTTACCTTCCGTGGTATCTTTTTCTGGTAGTATATAGGGTTTTTTCTCCACCTAGTTTTTGGTAGAGACTCAGTATTGGTCACTTTTGGTGGATAGTTTACTTCATCGGGTTTCAATTTCAGTCAAATAAGACTAACTTCAAAAACACCCAATTAAATTGGCCAAAAACGAGTGATCAATCCGTTGCGTGAAGTAGGGATGCGATTTTTTTCTTGACCCTTCTCGAATCCAACTCATTTCTTCGCATACTTTTCTAGAAATTCCTCGAGACTCGTTCCACTTCAAATTACTCGTCTCTTCCTCGTACGGAGAAAAACGAAGTCTCTAGAACATTTAAACGCCTGAAAATCTCAATCGGATATTCTATTATGGAATATAACGATTCTTCTTTTCAATATTCCAATTGAATTTTTTATGGTTCTGTTTACACTATGGCCACAAAATTGCATGCATGAGCATTCAGCGTATCAATCTTTATTTATAAAATGAATTTCATCCGAATCGGATATTTTTTTATGGAAATATGAAGTTTCTTCTTTTCAATATACCAATTGAATTTTCTATAGCCCTGTTTACACTTTGGCCACAAAATTTTGCATGAAGCTTGCATATGACCGCAACATTTCATTTCGATGGGTTTCGTGTTGTCCGAGGAACAAAATTTTGAACGGCTATATTTTATGGAGCACCCTGTACAGTTTGGCTGGTTAACAAACTTTCATCGGGTTTCAATTTCAGTTTGAAAACACCCAATTAAATTGGCAAAACAAACAACAACAACAACAACAAAACAAATCAATAAAATTCATTTACAATTTAAATTTCCCTACGCCAACAGCTCAACTATATCTGGATACCTCAATATTAAATATATATAAATTGAAAAAATTTGAACAAGCTAAATTAATTTACAAAATAAAGAATAACTTATTGAGAACACAGACCAATTTATGTGTAGTTAACGAAAAGCATGACTATAATGTAAGAAGTAAACATGATTTTAGGAACCAATTTGCAAGAACATGTATCAGGCAGAGTTCTCCAATATACCAGGGTATTAATGTGTTCAATTCACTACCAATAGAGATAGTATGTAATAGAAGTATAAAAAAATCTGCCATGACCTCAGCCAGTATCTTAAACTTCACTAATGTCTTTATGTATTTTGAATGAATATTTTTTTATGTCAAATTTATCGAATGTTGTTAAGGGTTATTGTTGTTTAAAATACTAATAATGTAAATGTAGACTCTGATACCAGCAGATATGCTGTTTAAGGGTCAGGAATAAATAAATAAATAAAAAAAAATAAAGAGTGATCAATCCGTTGCGTAAAGTAGGTATGCGATTTTTTTCCTTGACCCTTTTCGAATCCGACTCATTTCTTCGCATACTTTTCTAGAAATTCCTCGAGACTCGTTCCCCTTCAAATTACTCGTCTCTTCCTCGTACGCAGAAAAACGAAGTATCTAGAACATTTTAAACGCCTGTACCGTTCCAAAAAGGAGTTCACCTCTGAGCGATAAATAATTAAGTTATTCGTATCCACTGAAATCGGAGATACACATTTCAATATTTCACGCATTATATAATTCCCTTATCCGCTGCTCTTGCACAAAATGCCATTAGTTTCTCCAGAGACGACAAGCGTGTGCTCTTTGGCTGATGCAAGTCTGGCAAATAGCTGGGATGAGCTAGTTTTCGACACTTTTATTATAGATGAGGAGAGTGGCTAGAGAAACCGGAAAATTCGACAGATGAGTGTTATGGTAATGTTATGATTGAGATGTCAGATGTCTGACATCAGATTGAGTGAGGGAACACGTATTATTATTTCTTTATATGTGTATAGGTCAGCGATATTCTTGGGACCTCCTTGTGCTCGTCTTTCATTCATTCATACTCTTATTATTGTGTCTGTACACAGATCTACATCCACACACAATTCTTTAATTCACTCTCTCAAACTGACCTCAATTGATAATTTTTAGTTTCGGACAAACTGGGACATAAGTCAAGCAGTAGATATAAAACAAAGTACATTTAATTTCGAGCAGGAGCTTTTGAGCGCTCGTACATAGGTGGAGCAATAAAACTATCACCACAAATTTTTATGTGGGGCTTGAATTGACCCCAAATATACAGGGTGTTTCATCATAAACTGGACAAACATATATTTTCGTGTAGAGCACATCGAGAGAATCATTTTTGCCTTATACAATATATCCCGTTTTCGAAGCATAAGCGAGATACAGGGTGTCTAACGTCATTTTTGAGCAAGATTTTTATGAGTGTGGTCAGTTATGTATAACACTTTAAGTAACGGTTTTTGGTCATATCTCAATATTTTTGGGTCCTCTATTCAGAGAAGGTGACGAAATCCGAAAAATAATTTACAAAATGGCGGAAGACCTGCAATGTTCCGAATTTTTTTTGCGGTGGTCAAATTGAATTTTATTTTCTGAATGAACACAATTTTCTAAGAATTTCTGTGAAAAAATTTTTCGAGAATCGAATACAAATTTTTTTTTGCATGTCTACAGCAATGAAAAAATTTGACTCGAAATGGATGAAATTTTGTACAATTGTACTTCTTGAATTATCAATCACGAATATGAAAACAGAATTGTAAAATATCCAACGGTTTCGTTACTACAGTCATTCAAATGTTTCGATCAGACCTCTGAAATAATGAAAAAAAAATTGTTTTGAGTTCTAGAGTCAAAATAATTAAATAATTGGCATATAAGTTCATCTAGAATGTTGAAACATGCCAATGATTTAATTATTTTGACTCTAGAACTCAAAACAATTTTTTTTTCATTATTTCAGAGGTCTGATCGAAACATTTGAATGACTGTAGTAACGAAACCGTTGGATATTTTACAATTCTGTTTTCATATTCGTGATTGATAATTCAAGAAGTACAATTGTATAAAATTTCATCCATTTCTAGTCAAATTTTTTCATCGCTGTAGAGATGTAAAAAAAAAAATTGTGTTCGATTTTTGGAAAAATTTTTCACAGAAATTCTTAGAAGTTTGTGTTCATTCAGAAAATAAAATTCAATTTGACAACCGCAAAAAAAATTTGGAACATTGCAGGTCTTCCGCCATTTTGTAAATTATTTTTCGGATTTCGTCAACTTTTCTGAATAGAGGACCTAAAAATACTGAGATTTGACCAAAAACCGTTACTTCAAGTGTTATACATAACTGACCACACTCATAAGAATCTTGCTCAAAAATGACGTTTGACACCCTGTATCTCGCTTATGCTTCGAAAACGGGATATATTGTATGAGGCAAAAATGATTCTCCCGATGTCCTCTACACGAAAATATATGTTTGTCCAGTTTATGATGAAACACCCTGTATAAATGCAGAACCTCAGCACAATCAGAATTATATTCTGGAAATTATTCAGAAAATGGAATATGTAAAAAATAAATAATTAAAAAAAATGATTATATGGTTCTGATGATGCTATCCTCTTGAAACTTTGCATGACTATTCATTATATCAGTTTCATTTACAAAATAAATTTCACTTGAATCGGTTATCCTGTTATGGAAATATAGAGATTCTTCTTTTCAATATTCCAATTGAATTTTCTATGGTTCTGTTGACACTATGGCCACAAAATTTTGCATGAAAATTCAGTATAACAGTCTTCATTTACAAAAAAATTTCACTTGAATCGGATATCCTGTTATGGAAATATAAAGATTCTTCTTTTCAATATTCCAATTGAATTTTCTATGGTTCTGTTGACACTATGGCCACAAAATTTTGCATGAAGATTCAGTATAACAGTCTTCATTCACAAAAAAAATTTCACTTGAATCGGATATTCTGTTATGGAAATATGAAGATTCTTCTTTTCAATATTCCAATTGAATTTTCTATGGTTCTGTTAACACTATGGCCACAAAATTCTGTATGAACATTCAGTGTATCAATTTTTATTTATAAAATAAATTCATTCGAATCGGATATTTTTTTATGGAAATATGAAGTTTCCTCATTTAAATATTCCAATTGAATTTGCTATGGTTCTATTTACACTACGGCCACAAAATTTTGCATGAGTCTCATTATGAGCTTCTTGCATATGGCCGCACATTTCATTTCGATTGGTTTCGTTTTATCTGAGATATTGACAAACAAAAATTTTGAATGACCATATTTTATGGAATAGCCTGTACGATTTGGCTGGTTAACTAAATTATCCAAGGCATTTGGGACCCGAACTCACCCTGAAAATCTCAAGTCTCTAGGACCATCCCTTCGAAAGTTATCGTGCTAACGGTCAGACGGACGGCTCCACGGACAGAATTGAGTTTGACCACGGATTCTTCACCAGGGAGTCGAAACATTTCGTTTATCACCATTTTCGCCTCAAAATTAGAAAACTACAGACATTTAGGCAGAACGTTATAGCACTCGTTTAAGTAGAACGAGCGCCCAAAAAGGACAGGATAAACTGCTTTAGAAATTAAAAGTCGATGGGTTCGAAGATTTTCCCTAAAAATTCTCAGTACAAGAGTTATTGACGAGCTATGTCACTTTTTTGTCTCGGTGTATAGTATGTGGAATAATTCACATTGGAGTTATGGTAAAAAGATTGCTTGACCAGTCGGACCTATTTTTAGAACACTGGAAAATTCATTCGGAGAATAAGTCATTATGTGTTACATAAGGTGATCCATATCCAAAATGCAATAATTCATTTCGACTTCTCGACAACCATATCATTATGATAAACTTGATCTTAAACACCGCTTTATTGCTTCCACATATTTCGTCAAAATGATCGGTGCTCTGCTCTTAACATCGCAAGGTCCACTTTATAATTATATGTATGGGGTTTTGAGGCACTAATATTCACAGATTTGTAAATATCGTGGAAGAAAGTTGAGACAGTTGTTAAAAGCTGTTCCTCTGAAGAGCAGATGCGAAATTGGTTAACTTTTTTCGTGTTGTGATGATCTTTCATGATTTCGACAGGTCTTTTTATTTTCCATATTCTTCATACCAGGAGTTATACAACTCCTTACAAAATAAACTTTAACTATTGAATTTCAATTCGGTGAAGATGCGAATTCTTTGAATTTTTTTAAGTTTCTAAATTAATCAAAGACAAAAAGAAAGGAGGAAAACAGATATATTCGGAATAGTATTATGCATGTTATGTCCTGAAATTTTCATACATTCATACCAAAATTATGGATAATTTATCGTTCTAGTTTCATGAAATTACAGTTTACTGTACGAAATTGTGGACATAAACGCAAAAACTCACGAGAGTTCTGAAAAACTAAAAAGCTATTATTTGAATTATATTTTACTAATGTTTTGTTTTTTTTTTCAGGTGAGTATTCGGCTTCAGTTCTCTGAATTTTTTGGAGAAACAAGTGCATAAAGATCAGTTACATAATTGCAGAGGCAATCTCGTGAGTATATAGATGAATTCGTTTCATTTTGTTCTCTACAAAGATAAACAATTTCCTATTCCACTGAATTTATGGGGCTGGAGGGTTCCGAGTACCAAAATAAGTAATTATAATAATAAAATCCAGGATGGGCACAGGAATTAACTGATTCAGAAATTCGATTGAACAAAAACGATGAAATATCGATTTAATTATTTTTCCTTGTTAAGCACAACATGTTTATATTCAGACAGTTGCAGGGATGATATCTGGCAAAAGCAGGGTGTCTGTAAGCAAATGCGAGGGGCTTAGAGAGATGATTCCTCGATTAAAATGAGCAGGGGTAGTTCATATAAAATTTTTTCGAAATCGACTTCTCTTCCAAGATACAGCCTTTGGAAGGTCATGACGAGTTGACAGTTTTTCATTTTTTTAGGAGTCCTAAAGAACACTGAGTCATAAAACTATACATAATATGATTCATTAAGTAGATGCTACTCACACACTTTTTTTTGATCCTATAACTTTATTATTAGGGATTAAAAATAACAACCCCTTATGATTTTCCTTCAAAAATTGTTTTCGTGGGATAGATTTTCGAACAATAAAATTCTCTTATGGCTTCCCATTCAATTCTGGAAATAAAAACTTACAAGCAGTTAGGATCAATGTTCATTCCATTTCATCGTATGTTCCATAGAATGAATATTCCAAGATATTGTTTATTGTCAAAATTGATTTTCACAGAAGAAAAAAGATTTTCTATGACTCTTTCTACAATTTTCAGTTTCATAAGAGCAAGTTTTTATTTTTTCCGAGAAAAGTGTCGACTGTATCGAAATTTTGCGAGAGACTTTTTCTTCAGAATTGAATGGGAAACCATAAGAGATTTTTTTTTCGAAAATCTATCCCACGAAAACAATTTTCGAACGAAAATCATAGAGGGTTGTTTTTTTTCAACCCCTAATAACAAAGTTATGAGATCTGAAAAATTTGTGTGAGTAACATCTACTTAGTGCTTCATATTATGTATAGTTTTAGGACCCCCTTTTTTAAGAAGCCGTAAAAAAATTTAAAAACTGTCAACTTGTCATGGCCTTCCAGAGGCTTTATCTTGGAAGGGGATCGATTTTGCAAACAAATTATAAGAACTACCCCTGCCGATTTTCATCGAGGAATCATCTCCCAAAGTCTCTCGCGTTTGTTTACAGACACCCTGTACATACTTTATCTTGAAATATCTTCGATGTTCAGAGAAGCTTCTCAACAGTTAGGAAGATTCACCAAACCAAGTCTGGCTTTTCAAGTGACAATCATTCAGAAAGTCAATGTTCAAAGAACTGTCTACAGACAGCGACACCATCTCGAATATTTTCAATCAAATTAATTTTCGTCATAATCACGCAACATTTGTGACAAACCCATGTCAATATGACTCGGGTTCTTTGAGTTTCATTAAACGAATGAAGCAAAGCTATGGTCGGATTGCAAATGATAAAATGTCAATTATGAATCGAGTTTTTGTCGCAAACTCTTCAACTTTTAATTCAACAAACAATTCCCCACAAAAACTCGATCTATAATTGACGTTTTATATCTCATTATTTGTAATTCGACCATTTGTTCTATTTGCTCTAATGCAAGTCCCACATAAACCCGATCTATCAAATCATCAATTATATTCGTTAAAAAAACCGACCGCTACAATAAATCAAAACAGGAACGATTTAACGACAAAACTAAGCCCGTTCTTAACGGCAAAAATTTGCTGCGAGAAGTAGATCGATCACTGGGTCAGATACAGAATGATCGACATAAAATTATCGACTTGTAAACTTAATTGAAACCGATGTTTTTCTGCACGTAACGGCCGTTCGGGAGATTTAGTGGACGCTAAATACTCCTCGCCTGTGATTAATTTAAGTCAATTAGTACGCGATTGTTGTAGAAACGACTGGTTTTGGTGCCCCAGGAGCTTGATGTGTCCTGAAATCTGACCGGGTCAGTTGTTGTCTAAGCAAAAAATGGTCTGGTTTTGTTCTGTTTGGCCTCGGTGGCGAGGGAGAGGGTTTTGGAAGCTGTTAAAAGTTCTGTTTTTGATAGATTCGGGTTGCTAAAAGTTGAAAGAGACGTTGAAGGATTGATGCTGGTGGTTAGGACCGTTGAAGTCACATCATAGATGTTTTGAGTGTCAAAGAGTACATTATGAATAATATCGAAAAATCTCATAAATACAATGAAACAAAAACTGTTCTAAAACCACTAGGGTAAAACCCGGATAGATGCCCCATTTTCAAAATACCTAACTTCGGAAACACGTAACAAAAAATTAATTTTATAAGTAGATGCTACAGTCACCCTGGACCTTAGTTTTGTAAGGGTTATTGTAAAGTGAGGTCGTTTTTCGCTATTGTGTGCGATCATCTCCGCAGCGAACTTCACAAACACGCCAAAGTTTTAGAGGTAAGTATTTGCCGCTGTATAACTTTTGAAGTGGTAATAAATTCAGTTATTTTTTTTATTACGTCAATACCGTGTTTCATTGAGTGTACATCTGAGTATAAATGGTTGCTGTTTTCTTCTTAATTTATTCAAAAAAATTCATGGGCATCTATCCCTATCGAAAAGGATAGTTGCCCTGATTTTTCGAGGTATAGGTGCCCCTTAGGGCATCTAAACTAAAACCTTATCTTCTTAGCTGATTTTCGATTCATTGTGTTATTTTGATCTGGTATATCATTCGATATACGAGAAATACAAAATCCAACAGTGCAGATATTTCCCAACCTCAACGAAAAACAGCCGAAAAGAAACTTCCACAAAATCAATGCCGACCCAACGACGTAATTCAAAAGTTCCTGACATTTTCCCTAACAATACGGGGCAGTCCGAACTTGAGACAACAATAAAGCAATCAAAAACGTGCTGAAAGTGACACGTCCAACGCAGAAGTATGGGAGTAGAGATGTTGCGAACACGGCTATCGAGTTATGAGGTGATTATAGTATATTATTCGATGAGCGGTAATGCAGGTCAAAACACACGCAGATGAATTTTGCACCACGAGCCGTCAGGCGAGTGGTGTAATTCATCAAGTGTGTTTTGAGCATTACCGCGAATTGAATACTATACTTTATCCACGACTTCTCAGTAAAATTCGAATTAATCTGCATTTAAAAATTTTGAACAGTTGTCAAAAGTGTTGACAACATTTCATCCAACCGTCAAACCTCTGTACTCTGTAGTCGGAAATCAAATCAGAGTATCTAACTAATCAAATCAATTACTTTCGCAACTTCAAAAATTTACGTTTTCGAAAAATAAATCTGGAATGAATCGCTAGAACGTTATCTTGATGGCTGAATAGATTTCCGGATCGATCCTACTTTTAATTCATTTTTTTTGTAAGCAATTTCATTTTTCCTAGATTTTTATTAGCGGGTGTTATGGGCGGGTGTTATTATAACACTCGCTTTTCGGTTCATAGACATGTCTACGGTTGTGTTTTAGCTAATATTACACATAGAAATTAGTTAGTAGGAGTGGATAAAAGTAATTATCTTCATTTGTGCGTGACTGCCGTCGCCTTTTCATCGACTCTGTTTCGATCAAAACGAGAACATTTCACATTTCACGTAATGACAAGCATTATTGCCAACTGAAAGGGCAACAATGAGCACGCAATATTTGTATGCCATGCTTGCTCACAGACCCAAGATGCATTATTCACATTTGAAAGTACCATGCTGAGTATAGCGATAGTCTGAAATGGTTTTTTTTTCTCTATTTTTACGTCAAATCATGATCATCATCAAACAGTGCCTGTAAACAAATGCATGGGACTTTGGGAGATGATTCCTCAATGAAAATAAGCAGGGGTAGTTCCTATAAAATTTTTTCGAAATGACCCCCTTCCAAGATACAGCTTCTTTCTGAAGGCGATGACGAGTTGACAGTTTTTAATTTTTTTACGGCTTCTTAAAATAATGAGTCTTAAAACTATACATAATATGATCCATTAAGTAGATGTTACTCATACAATTTGTTTAGATCTCATAACTTTATTATTAGGGGTTGAAAATAACAACCCTCTATGATTTTCGTTCAAAAATTGTTTTCGTTGGATATATTTTCGAAAAATAAAATTCTCTTATGGTTTCAATTCTGGAGAAAAAAAGACTCTTGCAAAATTTCGATACAGTCTATACTTTTCTCGGAAAAAATAAAAACCTACTCTTATGAAACTGAAAATTTTGTTTGAATCGTTATATCTCAGAAACGGTGGCTCGTAAGAAAAAAAGTATTGATACATTTTTTATAGATAATTTTATGATCTACAATTTTTGTCTGAGGTACTTTTATGATAAAACTTACCGTTTTGCTGAAAATCGCGAAAAACTCATTTTTTTGACATTTGACCTCGAATAAAATTTTTCCTCACAGGGGAATGATGAGGAACTTTTAGACTTTGTTTATAATTATGTTTTGAACAACTTCACAGAAATTCAGCTTGTTGGGACTTTATGTAACTTCGAATGTCTAAATAGACCGTACTAATCCCTAAAGATCGATTAAATTCAAAATCAATAAACTGGTTTAATTCCTAACCTATACATTTGAATAAACGACCTCACCGACGCATATTTCTCGACAAAAAAAATTCTTAATGATCCGCTGTTTATCTAGGCCTTCATTCATAAACAAAACGCCCACCGGCATTTTTTTTCGATATACGTTATCGTTTATTGGTTTACGTAACGTCGAAATTCGCGATATATTTGTCTCGCCTGTGTCCCCTTCTACATCTGGCTGCATTGCAATGATTAATGATCACGATACTTGTAATCAGGAGCCCGTTGACTTGGACCAGTTGTACTTGTTTTAAGCTATTAATTTAGAAATTCTAAGTGCATGGGCGTTCGGGAATGGGATTATCTGTTATGTGTCAACTTTTACCGGTCATTTGCCAAACAAGGAGGACGATTTTCTGGCCGAGTTGAATTTTCGAACTCGATTCGTTTGAATTTTTTTAATGTACAAGGTGACCATAATTGGTGGTCCCTGTGAAATACAACTTTTCAACCCTTTGAGATAAAGAAAAATGAATAGCACATTACCGTCATATTTTTTCGAGAAACTCGTTATGCCGTCAACCGCATCGCTCTATCGTCTTTTGTTTCGAGTTATAAGCCAAAATCGATATTTGGGCAATTCGAACTTCGGTCATTATCTCCGTTCCTATTTGTGCTATAAACTTGAAACAAAAACATTATACAGACATTTTTTATATGAATCCAGTGGCCGAATCTAATTTGTGCTGGGGGGTTTCCTTATTGATTTATAACATAAACTTTTGTTTTTCTTGTGGAAACGGAAACAATAATTTATTTCTACTCACCGTTTTTTCTCGCTCCAAAAATATATTGTCAGTATCAACAAGACAACTATATTCTCTGTTCCATAAAAAAAATAATTTTTTATAATATCAGAGTTATCTCGGATAACATATGAATAAGTGTCAATCAATATATTATTAGGTGTACAAATAAGTTTCCGCGGTTTGTCAAAAGATGGCCCCACCAGAAGGTTATGGAGAAATTGTCAGATGTAAAACGTAATATCCCAAGTTTAGTCATCTGGCAACACCATAACCTTAAAGTACTAGTGATTCCGTATCAGCATCACGTAATTTTTTTCGTGCAAAAATGTCAAGTTTTATTCCGAATGAGCATCATTTGCGGGAACTTTTGATTTACTTCTTTAATGTGAAAAAATCTGCAGCTGAGGCGCATCGATTGTAGAGGAAGGTTGCGGCTTCGGCGTTTGCTATATTTCGAGGGGTTTCGAGGTCCGGGGTATTTTAAAAAAATTCCCGAAAATCGCGAAAAATCCCTAACATCGGGATTTTCAAAAAAATTTTTCGACCCTAAGGAGGGTCGCGGGGGTTCGGTTATAGATCGCTATCGACGCAAAATCGCGAAATCTACGTTTTTGCAGAAGAAATCGAGACGATATCTCTTTTCGTTTAGAAATTATCGAGAATTTAAATTTCGGGGTCGACAAATTTCGCAGGTGTCGCATTATTAATGCTCGTCCACATGTTGCGGCGCCGGTAAAAACATACTTGGAAACACTCAACTGGGAAGTTTTACCCCACCCGCCGTATTCACCAGACTTAGCCCCTTCTGATTATCACCTGTTCCGGTCGATGGCACATGGTCTGTCTGAGCAGCGCTTCACATCATATGAAGACACCAAAAATTGGTAGATTTGTGGATAGCGTCAAAAGATGAAGAGTTTTTTCGACGGGGTATCCGAATGTTGCCAGAAAGATGGGGAAAAGTAGTGGCAAATGATGGAAAATACTTTGAATAAAACGTAATGTACTTTTCCTTTACAATAAATTCCTAATTTTTTATAAAAAACCCGGAAACTTATTTGTACACCTAATAATATATCAAAATAGAAACTTCAATCTTAAATAATCCAATTCAAATATAAACCTTTAATACAAAATATAAAACAAGAGTAAATACAAAAACTGTCATATATAACATGTCATATATCGCCAAAATTTGATGACCAATGCTCAACAAAATTTCGATTGTGGTGAGATGTTGCCTTCATATATTCAGTATAATCTCGAATCCTATATACTGAATTTTGAGGAAATAGTTTCATTACTCCACCAATGAACGAGCGCCAGAAAACACCAGTTTTTGTTAAATTAGTTAAAGTAGTAGATGAACAAAATTCTCTTTAGATGTCACAAAAGAGCCATAAACTTGGAAACCATTGAAATACCCCCTATACTTTCATTGCTAATTTTTCCCTTATCATCATACATCACATTTTGATATATATACAGGTTTGGAAATTCACATCTGAAATATACGATATACAATGCATCAGACAGAGAATTCTTCCCTCCAGTTGCACAGATGAATAGTCGAGACAATCACGTGCTGTAACACACTGAATTCCGTTGTCTTACTTCAAAATTCTAGTCTTGTCTCTCTCTTATCGTTTAGAGGAGCGTAATTCTTTAGTATGGTAGGCAACAGTAAATACTTGAATCGAGTATTACGGGCATTCTGACAATTAAAAATTCTATACGGTTAGTGCACGTTCCCTGCGATACTGCGATAAGAGAGAGACGAGACTAGATTATTGCAATAAGACAGTTGAATTCATTCAGTTATCGCACTTGATTATCTCGCCTATTCATCTGTGCAACTGGAGGGAAGAATTCTCTGTCTGATGCATTGTATATCGCATGTTTTCGACGTAAATTTCCAAATCTGTATATGTATATTCTTTTGAATTGAGAACTCACAAATACAATACATGAAACAAAAAAGTCCCTAGCTGAGATTGGTGCAAAACGGAGTACCAAACTATTCTGGCGTATGATACCAGAGCACAGGGAAAAATCTCAGTAGAAAAAACCCTCTCGCCGTTTTTACAAAATTGAAACTACTCGAATAAATACCTTCAATATTTAGATACAAAACTTAAATCATGCTCTTGAGCCAGGAGGGTGTTTCAAACCAGGTTTGGCATTCCAAGTGATGATTTTTCGAATCTCCTGTTCTTCTAAGACCGCTACAGGACCCTACTCTAGGCTAATCATCTCCCATAGATTTAAATAGTGGTAATTCACCCTAAATATCGAATTCGATTTCGAAATAATGATAAAAAACGAATGACACATTTTGATAAAATCCCAGATATCATCAAAGGAAAGTAAATAGCGATGAAACCATAAACCACGCGAGTAAAAGCGTTACAATTCGTTCCGCTCAATTTTCTCATTCAAATGGCCATGAACCAAGCCAGATTCATACTCCATATCCCCGATATAAACACGCGCATCAACCCACCTAACGAACCACTCGTTACCTTTCAAGGTAACCGTGTCACAGGCGTATTCTCGAATTGCTTAGCGTGAAGTATCGAAAGGAGAAAGTAATTAAAAGTTTTAAGTGTATTAAGTTTAGGGACTTGAAGGAACGCCTTTGGATCGACACCTGGAAGGCCTCGAAAGTTCAGGTCTCAAAAATTGTTGTTCGCGTTACCGAACTTTGCGTGTGGGTGTCGAATTTCATGCAATATGGTCGATGTATTGAGTGTCGTTATTTCAATTGGGGAACTTTTATCTGGGCAGCAGGGTTGCGTCTTATTTTTAACCTTGTGCACCTGTGAAAAGGGTTGTTCACGTTTATTCTGAACTTTCTTGAATTCAATTTTCTTATTACAATCCGAATAGCACTCTCGGTTGATGATAACATTTGCAGAATTCCTATGAATTTCTGATTGGCAAATCTAAAAATAATGATTGATATCGGAAAAACAAAGGCATGCATACTTTTTACCTTTTTTTCTGAAAAACTTTATAGGTTTTCACTCCCAGTCTCTGAAACAGAAGTAATTAAAAAAAAATTTATTTAGATGAAGTGCTCCTGCGAAAATCTTTGCACTTATTTGTCAGGAGCAAATTGATCTTGAAGAAATTGTTTCCTAACAGTAAAACTAAAAAAGAAAATAAATGAAAAGGACAATGTGACGTTTCGGTGTTTGTATCAGACACCTTCTTCAGACAAACTTGTAAAATCTTCAGAATTGTGTGTTTTTTCCTTTGTAGTCTAATTGACATTGTTATATCTTGTAATTTCACCTTATTATATCTTCTTCTTCTTCTCTGTGCGGTGCCTTTCCGGCTGAACTGAGGCCTAGTGGCCCATTGTTCACCCGCATCGTTCTAGTTCTATTATATCTTAGATAACTAAATCGTTCTCTTACCAGGGCATGACCGAACTTGTCTTTTATTTTCTGACAGCCATAGCTATCAAATGGAAGTTTAATCCTCAGGAATTTCGGAATTACTTTGTTATCTCTACATTTGCACATGAAGGTGAGGCTATTTTTTGTGTGTGAGAATTTCTTATACAATTCCTCCAATTTTCTGAAACTAGTGATAGAAAAAGGCCCGTACCTTTCTTTCAGATATCGATTGAAATATATTCTGGGAGGATTCTGCATTTCTAAAAAACTTTATAGGTTTTCACTCCCAGTCTCTGAAACAGAAATGATTAAAAAATGTTTAATTAAGATGAGTGCTCCTGCGAAAATCTTTGCACTTATTTGTCAGGAGCAAATTGGTCTTGAAAAAATTGTTGCCTAACAGTAAAACTAAAAAAGGAAATAAATGAAAAGTACAATGTAACCTTACATTGTGCAAAGATTTTCGCAGGAGCACTTCATCTTAATTAAACATTTTTTAATTATTTCTGTTTCAGAGACTGGGAGTGAAAACCTATAAAGTTTTTTAGAAATGCAGAATCCTCCCAGAATATATTTCAATCGATATACTTTTTACCATCAAAACAATTTCACTCAACCATAACAAATTGTCACAAACTGTACTGGCATACTGAGAGGATCGTAGTTTTACGTCAATGAATAATTGAATGAATTCAGCTTCGAATAGACTCGGTATTCGAGTCTTCAGACGAGTCATACATGGAAAAACTGAATATTGATGGACTTCGCAATGAGACAGCAAATAAGGAGATATCTTCTCGATTTTGCGATGCGAAATTCTTGGAATAATATGGATGGTATCCACTTCGAAGGTACATACAGTATATAAATCATTCAATGACGACCGATATAAATTGAACTAGTTTTGTTTCACTCGAGGGAAAGATGGTACTATACGTTTCAACTCAAGCCTTTGACTACTTTAGGTTGGCCACCATACTACTTGAATTAGGCAACTCTCAACGATAAGACAAAGACAACAACATTATTCGTAATTGATCATTCATTTCGTCATAATCGGAAAGCGTTAAATCTTTCCAATATTCCACTGGTCACCTAAACGTCAACGTTCTTTCTCTGATGCATTCAATATAGGATATTTCCTGTGTGGTTTTCCAAAGCAGTTGAACGGCTTGTGTAAAAATTACGTGAAAATTTCTCACATAGCATATAAAAAACTAACTCTCGAAGCTCCCACTCTACAATAATTCGAATAAGAGAGAGTTTCACGAAGTCTTCGAATAAAATATTTCCATAAATATCGTTGAGTGACTTTTGCATTGAAAAATGTTGGTTAGTAAAACAGTTTTATGTATCATGGAATTGGTGAATTCACCATAGAATCTATATTAATAAAACGGGATCTATGGTTACCGTCAAAATGCAATATCTTTCAAACGGCTGCACCAAATTGGATAATTCTTTTTTTGTTGTGTTCATAATTGCTAAGGCAAGGTTTATACAACAAAATATTTCCAAAAAAATTGTTCAGAAAAAAATAGAAGGCTTTCCCTTTTCTTAAGACCAATCAAGCAGTCATTGAATACATATTTATAGGTTATAATGATTTTGACATTTGGATAAAAAGTGAAGTTACATCGAGTGAATCGAAAATTTGAAATTTTAATCAGAAATAACGTATGAATATGAACTAACATATTATACAACAATGTTTTACTTATGCCATATTTCACAAATTTTAAACCTATGATGTATGAATATATTTTGGATTGCCTGATGCCCGTATGTTTATGATCACAAATCAGATCAACAGATGGCGCTGAGCAATGAGCGGACTAAAAGCATTTCAATTGTTGATTAACTAAACAAGACATAATAAATCGAATATTGTATTTGGTATTTTGTGGTTAATTTCAAAACCGAAAATCGCATATTATATCTCCAGAACGGCTCCTTTTCGGATCAAAGTTTATATGAAACTGTTCTCCTATTTTGAGATCTATAATCAGTTCCCAAAATATTGAAACCTCGTTTTTCTTCATCTGTTATATCGACAAAATAATCACTATTGAATGCAATTCAAAAAAGGATTATCTAACTAAAAATATTCCTTTCTCCGAAAGACCTTTATGCAAATAATAAGTGTGATATATTATCAAGCAATCATCTAATGTATCTGTCACTCCTGACTTAAGACTTCCTTTTCAAATGCACACTCTACGATACAGGATAATGTCGAAACATACACTAGCGTATTGTCGATATAATGACCAGAGATATCTTACGCTGATGTAATTGAATTTATAGTGATTCAAATAGGTCGATATTAATTAAAATGAAAACACTACTAGTCCAGTACGTGGACGGAACGATTTCGAGATCAAGGTCATAAGCAAATCAACAAACCATTACGTGTTCTGCGACCAATTCACGATAATATATATATTATATTTCTTTAAAGCTACAGTAAATCCCTCATTTCTGTGATTCAGAAAATTGTTCTGCTAACCAACATTATTCAATGCAAAAGTTACTTAACGATATTTATGGAAATATTTCATTCAATTACTCATGAAAAAATCTTTCATATTCTAATTATTGTGGGGAAGCTTTCGAAATCATACTGCTTGCCTAAGAGAGAGCCTTAACACCAAAAAGCAACTGGCAAGAGGCAATGAAGTGACTCTACCATGAGTTCCAGGGCATTGTAGTGTTTAAGGAAATGAAAAAGCCGATGAACTGACGAAAGGTGCATCAAGGTTTAACACCTGCTGGACCTTAGCCTTTCTGTGGGCTTGGAAAAGACCAATATAAGGCAGCAGCTTAGCAAAGGGGGTTGAATAACAGAACAACCCTCTGGAGAAACACTCCTGGACTTACTGAGGCTAAAAAACTTGTGGTGATTCAACCTTATTTTACCAGAAAGCTCCTGAAGCTGTCACGAGCTGAGTCTCGGGTGACGGTGGTACTGCTGGCTGGGCACTTTCGGTACAAACATCATTTGTTCAGTCAGCAGTAGGCTCTATGGATCAGAAGCAGAAACAGCTGAACACATAGTCCTAGCTTAAGGACAATTCGTATGGGGGAAACCCTTTCTGGACACCCAAAAAGTAACGGCTGAGGCTCCTAAGAAGGTTGTCGGTTTTATGAACGCCATTGACGACCTCCTTTGGTTTAAGTGGATGAGTAAGGTAGAGAACAAAAGAACTACATGGTTACAATTCCTGGAAAGCTCACTTAGCCATAAAGACACCAGTTCTTTGAATAATATTAGGTTTTCGATATTCTATCTAATCTATCTAGTAATTGAGGAATTTTCACGAAATTTCGCACAATATACCTATGAAAAATCACATCGGAATCATACGATATTCACTGCATCAGAGAGAAAACTTCGTGTACAGTAAGAAGGGAACTTGAAACCTTTGCAAAAAGTAATTCTAAAGAAGCCTTCACGCATGTGTTGACGCAGCCAAGTAAAGGGTTTTCCAATAAGAGGTGTTATTTTGATATTCAAAGAAAAATGCCATTTTTCAATATAAATGATCGGATGTTCATTTCATTGTAAAGGAGTAGCTATGCAGTTAATAGTGGAAAATAACATCGGGCAAATGACCACCACGACCACGCTTACAGGACCAAATCTTTTTAATGAAATTTTCCATAACCAAATCGCAAAGTGGCTGCCCTATGTCCTCGAGCGTCTCGAATTCCATCTTTGAGGTCTTGAATCGACGCTGGGCTATTGGCGTACACCTTCTCTTTCACAATCACAAGATCTCGGTGGCCAATTGTGATCACCTCTTCGAGAGATAACACGGTCCGGAAACTTTTCCCGCAAAAAATCAATGGTTTCGTTGCTTGTGTGGCACGTAGAGCCGTCTTGTTGAAAGTGAACGTTGTCCAGATCAATACTATCCAATTTCGGCCATAAAAAATCATTAATCATCTTTCGGTAGCGCAATCCGAACGAGGAATGGACAAACCTTGGTTTCTTCAACACTTTCGGCTACAGCAGCAATATCCTGGGCTGTTCTCAAGCGACGTGCACGGGTTTTATTCTTCACAACACTAACTTGTCCCAACAGCTCGAATTTTTCCACCAATTTCTTTAGTGCGGTCCGACAAGGTGCTTTACGACGAACCGTCTCCGCCATATTTTCACCATTTTTATAGTGAATTTTAATAATTTCAATGCGTTCTTGAAACGTGTATCGTTCCATTTTTATTAATGGCGTAGTATCTACTTGTCAAATGTAAAAAAATGACAGCTTCAAACGTGACATCTACCGAAATAGCGGGCTATTCAAAATATCACCTCTTATTGGAAAACCCTTTCAGAATCTGTTCATGAACGCTTACCTCTTACTCTGAGCCAGATACTCTATGGTCATTTTGGCTACTTGTAAATGACCGCCTTTTTCAGGAGAAGAGGTGGTCAGTTTTAAGCGTGATAAGTTACTGCTTGTAACCGAAACAGATCTCCTCAAGATAAATAATGTTTTCGTTTTCAATGTATCCCGTAAACATATCAAGCTCAAAACACCGTAAGATCCAACGAGAATGACAACGAATATAAAAAATGACCTCGGTCGGATCAATTGAACCAGTGGCGTTACATGTGCCATCGGCTTGCACAAACCATTCAAAAAGAAGGATAACTCCGACAAACACCCTCCAATTGACCCAGTTGCCTCACAGCGGATATTTATGGCGGTCCCAGCTCTACGTTACGTCGAAAGTGAACTTTTCGAAGTGGAAATTATTGCTTGGTCGCGCATTATCATGCCTGTAAACATGTTATGGCGAAACTTGGACGTGTAGCAGCGTGCACACAATGCGCAGATAATTGGAAAACTCGATGGGGGCCCCGCTGAAAATGAGACGGAGGAGAGGTGAAGGTTACCGGAGCGACCAATAAGTTATTCTGGGTTTTTAGAGATGAAGCGCCTGTTGATTCGATGAGGATGCCATCTAGCGGAGTTAATGTTTCAATTCGAATCACTTTCTGAAAAAGGGAAAAGTTATCATAATCTCTACAGGGTGTTTGATGATAATATGTCACAGCTTGAGGGGGTGAATCTACATGTAATTTTAAGGAAAAAATTTATATAAAAATGGGTCCGTAAAAGCTTCGTTACGGAACTACAGGTATATTCAGTCCAAATTTGGAATGCGAGCTATTTTCAACAGTCTCCATCATGGCACGTCCTGAATCTCACTAGAATCTACATGGTGTTTTCCTTTCCGGAGCCATGTCTCATTTTTCCCTCTCAAACTTTTTTACGGTACGCCACTGATCAGAGTAAAATCAATTAATGATATCTTCGTTCAATTTAGAAATTTTTTTGACTCGTGTAATTTTTTCGTATCTCCAACCGTTTTCGAGTAAAAAGTTATTGAACGATTGTATGTTATTCGCTAAATAAATAAAATAATAGAAATACATACTATAGGTATGCCCAAATATTGCTTTTATTTTTATAGCTCGTCATCTCAGACTCAACGAACTTGCTTATAATGCGAATGCATACAATCGTTCTATAATTTTTTACTCGAAAACGGTTAGAGATACGAAAAAATTACAGAGTCAAAAAAGAGACCAGTGGTGTAAAGCAAAAAAGTTTGAGAGGGAAAAAGGAGACATGGTTCCAGAAAAGGAAACATCCTGTAGATTCTAGTTAAGATTCAGGACATGCGATAATGGAGGGTGTTGAAAATAGTTCGCATTTCAAATTTGGAGTGAATATCTCAAAACCTGCAGGAGTTCTGAAGGAAAAACCAAATTTTTTGGAAATTTCAACACCCTGTAGCTCCGTAACTAACAAAAGACCTTGTTTTATTTGTGATCATTCTTAAGTGTTCATTTCAAGGAGTCTGCTGTCTAGTATCATACCTAGATATTTAAATTCTTGTCGAAGAAGATAGTGAGATGAGGCTTTTCATTTCTCATCAAAGTATGCTTGTGATCTACATATTTTTTTTCCATTTGGGAAACCGAAGATCTCGAACTACTGATTCATCGAGCTAAGAAGGAAGCATCAAATTTCATTACTGTAATGAGCAGATACGTTTGTTTTCAGCTTTACAATAGTCGTTCTACACACTTAACCGTATTAGGAATACTAACCGCTAATTAGACATAATAGTTTTATCTAGTATTATGTTTCGTCAATTGTTTTGCGGTCAAGACGTCGTTAGTTACATCAGCCAGTGGGTTAACCAAGAAATCATTATCGGTTATAAACAGGAAACTAACGAAAATTGGTTTCAACTTCATATGGTATCAGAAGGCTAACGAAATAGTTCCTTTGATGGCAGTTATCTGAATTCCTGTACGATTCAATGGAATTTTGTTCAAGCTTAGTAATATGACGAAGAATTAACTCGAATTATTTCACCACACCAATCTAGAACTCTGGAAGCACAATGATTTTTTCTGAGTATATTTCATGAACTTCTTCCAAGTATTTTAAAAACGAAGTTGAACTTTTCCAAAAGTTTAAAGTCTGAAGTGTTTTCAACCTCGAATTTTTATCATAGTTATTCCATTGAAAAATCTTATTCGATAATATAACTTGTATTGCCAGATACAACTTGTGACAAATAACCTTTTACAAAAATCGCAATTTATATACATAGTTGGTATTATCTATATATCTAATGTCCCAGGCATTGTCTTCAATCATTTTATAGTTCAGACGATGTAAATTCACATTCAAAGTTGTACAAAAAAAATCATTTTTGAAATAATGGAAGCCTAGAAAATCATAGCGATTATAAGTTTTTTTTCGCTAGCGAATACAAACGATCAGAATTGGCTGCTGAATGCAAGCTGACTACAACTTCAATAACATATCAGTCTGTCTGATATGGCTTTATGTAGGCCAAGACCCAAAACGATATCCTTCTTTTTTCGACTTTTATTTTCCCCGAATTAAAATGCGTTGACATTGAATATTTTTGTCGCAGCCACCTTGCTTATTTCGCGATTCGACAGACAGGTTGCCTTCTTTGGATTTCTACAAGCTTGCTGAAATTGGATCTCGTCGCTTTTATAAATAACCTTACTTCGAATCGGCACTTTTTCACCTGAAATTATTGAAACGCTTCGAAGAATTCGCTGATGAACGTGCAATATGCAATTCGCGAATATTTTCTGAAGCGTAAGGTTTCTCATTAACCGATGTTGTCTGAAAGAAGTTAATGATGTCATAATTGGTAGCCTGATGGCAAAGCTGAGTGAGCTGAAATGAATAATTTTCGAGACTGATTAAATTTTTTTCAATTTTAGATCAAAGACAATGGGCATTTCCAGTATGTTCTTTTCTAGGCAATTATTCACTTGAAATTTTGAGAAATTAATTTTTGATTAAATATTGAAAATGTAATTTCCATGATGACGTGCGCAAGCATAATTGATGGTAATGACGATTCATAACAGATTGGTCAGTTCACTTTCAGCTACAGCAGCAATATTCTCGGCTGTTCTTGAGCGACGTGTACTGGTTTTACTCTTCACATCACTAACTTTTCCCAACAGCTCGAGTTTTTCCACCAATTTCTTTATGGCGGTCCGACAAGGAGCTTCACGGTGACCCAAAAATGTTTTACGAAACGTCTCTGCCAAATTTTCACCATTTTTATAGTGAATTTTAATAATTTCAAGGCGTTCTTGAAGCGTGTATCGTTTCATTTTCATTAATGGCGTAGTTTCTACTTGTCAAATGTCAAAAAATGACAGCTTCAAACGTGACATTTACCGAAATAGCGGGCTATTCATAATAACACATCTTATTGGAAAACCCTTTATTCGCTAGCTTATTTTGGCGATTTCAATAATTTTTCTATCGAAAAACAAACTACGAACAAATAACAGACGATCGCTATGATTATTTAGGGTTCCAAGATTTCTAAAATGATTTTTTGACAGGAAATGCCCATTTTAAATGTTAACTTCCCTCTGTCTTCTAAAAAATTTGTTACCGTCACATTTTATTAGATTCGAATGAAAAGAATACTCTCAGTTCTCTGGAAAAAGTAAATTTCCCTTCTTTAGCTTGGACTCTGTTCCTGTTTTAACTGCTACTCATATTCTTGATTCATTTTATTTTTCAAATCAATTTTTGCAGCTACTCTCCTGAAAATGAATTACATCTTTCGGAATTCAAAGAAATCAAGCAATCAAATGATATTTCATGATATGATTGTTATAATATTCATCTCAAAACAAACAATATTCAAGAATTATCACGAAAAGTATGGAGGGACTCTACTAAAACTAGGGTAGTATGCTGTGTCTGAAGTGGCGTAACGCCACAGTAATAAATCTTATCTGTTTTCTAAACAAGCTCAATAGCTTTGGAGGGGCTTCAAGGAAGCCTAGTATAATCGTTATATCATATCAACACTGAAAAATGAAAAAATTCTATCCTTCTAAATCGCATACGCGTAATTCCAATATTTGCCCTCCTTCTCTCAACTTCTGGAATGAAGAATCTGAAATTCATTAATAATCATTTGTCTAAAACGTTTTGCACGCTTTACTTATACGGCAAATTTCGATATAACGCAGATTTCGCAGCAAAAATCTGCACCATTTAAGGCAGACCTACCTGACTGAACCAAATACCGCGATTCTGTCTGCCTCCATGCAAATAATCGAGAACATCGATCCGCATTTCGCACGATTGCATCAAATTTACGAAGTTTTATCTGTAGCGCGATTAGTTGCACAACTGATAAAATACGACGGCGTCGGGGAATTTCTGATCGTAATTAATATCAGAAATAGAAATATGTCCGTTTCGAAATGTTCGGTTGTAAAACTTGTAAATATGATTTTTCTGTCTCGTTTCGCCAATTGCGTTTTATTGTTGGACCGGTGCCGGTGAAATATTGGTTATGGATAGTTTTCGGTAATTTTGATGGACTGTGGAAAATTTAAGGAGGAAATAAATAACAGGAATCGATTTTGAAGAAGCTAATAGCTATCTAGCTTCTTCCTCTAGTGATCATACGGGTAGTCCTCTTTGAACAAGGATATCTCATCAGCGAAGCTATCCATTGGTGTTATGATCAAATCGAATTTTCTCCGGCAGAAATACTTGCTTTCAAAAGATGTATAGATAGAAACCTAGTAAGAAAATTTTCAGGGTGTGACATTGTGATCTATTCTGATAATCCGCTGCCATTAATGCAATGAACTCCAATGTCATCAAATCACAACTAGTATACAGGGTGTTACATAATAGTATGTCACAACTTAAGGGTATTAATCTTCGTATAATTTCAAGAAAAAAAAGTCCATATTAACATGGGTCCGCAAAAGCAACAGGAGCTACAGGGTTTTTCTTCATAACTCCTGCAGTTTTTGAGGTATTGAATCCAAATTTGGAATGCAAGCTATTTTCAACAGTCTCCATCATTGCACTTCCTGAATCTTAACTAGAATCTGCAGGGTGTTTTCTTTTCCGGAGCCATGTCTCCTTTTTCCGCTCTCAAACTTTTTTGCGGTACGCTTCTGGTCAGAGTAAAATCAATTTTTGATATGTTCGTTCAATTTAAAAACGTTTTTACTCTTGAAATTTTTTCATATCTCTAACCATTTTTGAGTTAAAAATTATTGAACGATTGTATGTTATTCGCTAAATAAAAAATAATATAAATAGTCGATATGTGTGCATAAAATTTGCTTTTATTTTGAAAGCTCGTCATCTGAGACTCGACTCAATCTTATTCAATATCAAATACAATCGTTCAATATTTTTTTACTCGGCAACGGTTACAGATACGAAAAAATTACAGGACTCAAAAAAGTTTTTAAATTGACGAAGATATCAAAAATTGATTTTACGCTGATCATTGGCGTACCGCCCTGTAGATTCTGCTTTAGATTCAGGATGTGCAATCGTGGAGACTGTTGAAGATAGCTCGTATTCCAAATTTGGACTGAATATCTCAAAAACTGTAGGAGTTATGAAGAAAAAACCCATTTTTTGGAAATTTTAACATCCTGTAGCTCCGTAACGAAGCTTTTGCGAACCCATGTTTATGTAAACTTTTTTTCTTAAAATTACATGTAGATTCATCCCCTTAAGTTGTGACATACCAATATGTAACACCTTGTATAGGAGTGCCGAAGAAATATCAATGAAGTATGCAGGAACAACAAGATCTCTTCAGTCTGGATTCCTGGTCAATCAAGAATGAAAGGAACCGAGAAGGCTAGTTTGTTAGCCTCCTCGGTGCCAGGAAGCACACACGCCGTTTATTGGTCCAAAACCCTTCTGTGGTAGGGGCAAATCCACCTTATGGAGAGAGATTTTGAAGACCGAAGAAACTAACAGAGGAGCACTCTGGAGGGTCTTCTGAAAATGAGTCATTCCATATGTAAGAACCAGAAGTATTTCGATCTCAGTAAGAATTAGATAAGCCTCCTCACTGGCTTTCTAACAAGGTTTTGCTGCTTGAAGAGGTATACAGGGTGTCCCGGAAAATGTGGGAAATCTCTCGGATTCAGATAGAAAATAAAAAATGAAGATGACAAGTTCCCATAATTTTCTTCCTAGCGGCCCTCCCTACGAAGATACGACCTCCTAAATGACGCCACTGGAAATCCATTTTAGTGGAATAAGTTTCAAACTACTCGATACAGTTGGATAAAAATTTGATGTGATTGATAGTATTAAGGACTTCTTCAATCATCGCACTCAAATTTCAATTAGCTTGTTCAGTTTACCAGAGGCGGACGGGTTGTACATTTTAATGCTTACATGTTTAACACCCTGTATGATAAGGTGCTAAAAAAACAAATTTGGATACCTTGAACATTAAGCTTAAGAAAAGGTACTCTTGTTCAGTGTCGATAAAATGAACCGTTTTCGAAAAAAAAAATAAGTACATAATTGAAATGTATTCCACTAAAATGAATTTCCAGTGGCGTCATTTAGGAGGTCGTATCTTCGTAGGGAGGGCCGCTAGGAAAAACAATTATGGGAACTTGTCATCTTATTTTTTTATATTTTATCTGAATCCGAGAGATTTACAACATTTTCCGGACACCCTGTATAATTAGAATTAGCTCAACAGAAAGTGACAAGTGTAGATTCTGTGGGCAAGAGAAGGAAACTACTGTAGGTATATGAGCACTATCGAAAACTCCTTCAATACTAAAAGAATCCCGATTCTTACCTTTTTCTATTTTTACATATAAATAAACTCCTTCAGTTCGGTTCTCAACACAATAAATTGCTATGCTCGTCGCAGATGTCAGTGATGAATGCCTAGCCTGAAGGAACTGTAATTAACTTACCAAGAAACGCAACTGCAAGAAACGAGTAGGCGATTAGTTAATGCGACATAATTAAGAATAACACGCAGGATGTTATAGATTAGGTATTATTTTCTCTGTCGGCGATATTCATTAGGTAGCTAAAGTGCGGCCTTTTTAGTCGCGCTCCTCTAATATATCAGCCTATTGAAGGATTAATTATCGTTGAATATTGGTTACTTATGACATCTTCAGAGATGAAGAACTTTGCGAACTATCACTTCGAGATTATATTCATCCTAGTTTATATCATGTTCGGTAATGCTGCAGTGAATGGTCTCATTACTGAGGAACGTGTATTTAGTGATAAACTCGTATCTATTCATTTCCTCCATAGATGGCGCACTCATTATTATATTCCTCAATGCTTCATACAATTGTGTCGTTAAGAAATGGAATATTGTTTCCTTCATATGGCTAATGTAGCTGGACTCAAAGTACTTCATTCAATTACACACATTCGCAAACACTTTTTAGTGTTTATGAGGTCGTATTTCGGCAATATCTCTGTTTTGTCTCGGCATAACACTGGTCTGTAACGGCGCCCCACAGCAAAAAGTCCAACGGTGTCAAGTCGCAACTTTTTGGCGGACGATTGGTATCACCATTTAGGCCAATTGAGCGATCATGAGATGTGTGGCAAGTTGTACTGTACTGTTTAAACCAAACATTGTCCACGTCAATACCATCGAGAGCTCGAAGAATCGGTTACCATGGTGCGATAGATGTCTCAATTAACCGTTATGGTAACGCAGTCCTCATTTCCAAAGAAATATAATGCCTCCGCACCAAACACATGTTGGTGCATCAACAATGAAACTAATTTCACAATTTTTTGCAATGAACTTTCGTTTACTGGGCACTGTGGGTCCTTTTTTGATACCAAATTTTCACTTTTTCTTGATTGTCCGTCTTTGTTTTGGAAATAAATTTCCAACGAATACCAACGTTGCTCAAGTGTTAATTGATTAATTTCTTTTAGCGGAGATAATAAACAATACTCTGTGACAGAATAACATCGATATAAGAATTTTCAGATTCGAAATGACAGGTTATTCAAATTTTAACCGACAGATGCCCAACCTTCATTTATATTACAGCTGCTTCATAAAAATTAACTGGTAATCCAATTGGATTAGGTTTTAATCAATCTTGCCCCCGAAATTATTGAATTATCGAAGAATAGCGCTGGGGCAATAAATCTCCCATTCATTTTGTTTGGTTGTTGATTGAAAATCAATAGTAATTATGATGGCTGAAGTTCAATTGTTAGGATTCGATTCAGGATATGGGCTAATGATAACTTAGCATTGTTGCTACCGCTCATTAACTATAATCAGGATATGTGTAAACTGTTACAATCTGACAAACTTATACACAGTGGAACTTATAACGAACGTCTGTATAACGAATTTTGTACGAAACATTGCACCTTGAATCCAAATTCCATGTTAAAAACACCCTCTAAAACGAAGCGAATTCTCCCTATAACGAAATATTCAAAGAACATCATTCTTTGAATGGTTATTGGTAAGAAGGTATAAGGGTGGGTTTTTTCTGAAATTTTTTCGGACGCGCGTAATAAATCCCGACCTTAAACTATATCATTAGGGCGGGCAGAGAGATCCTTCTCAAACAGTTCTAAATATACCCCTGGCTGCTTGGTTTCAATCTAACCATTACGCTAGTATGAAAGTTGTGCGAAAATGTCTAAAAGAAGTGCTTAAGTATGAATGATAAACTTGAATTGATCAGTTAAGTTGACCGCGACATTGCCGACTATAGAAACAAATTTTCTGTTTAACGAAATTTCTTTATAACGAATTTTTTGCGGATTTATTGCTTTCTTTATAGGGAAGTTCCACTGTACATTGATTCTGTAGATCATTCTGCAGCAGTTATCATTATTTTCGAATATGCATAACCAAATTATAAAAAATCAAGTTGGACAATTGAAAATCAGCTGAGATTCTTGAAACTTCAACCTGTCATATTCAATTGTCGACATTCAAATCAATTTTTGGCTTGCTTCATCTTCATCTAGAAGTTTCAGCCGTAAGAGATCTTTTTAACAACTCAAAAATTGTCTTTTTAAGGCAAAAATCAGTAGCACCTGGTCTCGTATGTGAAAATGAATGAAGTATGGTAATAATTTCTAATATATTTTTGAATTACTTGACTGTTCCTATCTAGATTTATCACCATAAAGTGTTCAAACGTTCGTTATTTGTTATTAATTGAAATGCCCGTGTTCGGTCTGAGATTTGACAAGTCGAATTAATTGGTTCAGATATAAACGCCACTCTTTTGAAGTCATAAATCCATCATCAATTTGCATAATTTGTTGTTTATGCCTTATAGGTGTCATTCTTGTTTTGGTGATGAAAAAATGCTTAAGAATAACTACATGTTTATAAAGATTGAGCGTGTGTCATTTAGGTTTGCAAAATGGTACAATTCTTTTGAATGATATTTGACCCAGTAAGCTTGTCATGAAATGATATTGCCAAACGTGAATCTATTACAGAGTTAAGTCGATTTTTCGTTGTGGTGACGAAATACTTTGGAATTCGAATCTAGGGACATATTTTTCCAACGGGGATTTTAATCGAGTTATAGACTAATCAAGCTATGAGATACTCCCTCTGGTGACGGTCTGAGTAACATTTAATATTGACATGATTCTTTCATTTTGCGTGTTGTCGTGATTTGTGTGAAAATTTAACGTTATTAATTATTTTTAAGTATAATTCATTCAAATCGCTATTGTTCAGTTCCTCTGTGTTCCAAATATTCCAAATAATATACGGTACATTTCCATGCCTTTCCTCAAGCTAGGGATAAATTTCGTGTTGGGTAGAAGGGAAATCGAGGAGAGTAAAGTGACAAAGTGTTGATGGATCGACGGAAAACCTGGCAACTGAAACTTAAAATCGTTAAACCAGTCACAGTAAATACGAAAGTTTGCTCCTTGTATTTTGTAGATTACGATTATTTTTATCGAGGAAAGTACGGATTACACAAAAACTTATAGGTTAGATTAGATTCATGGGGTTAATCGTAAGTAATATCATAAGGACATCTGATTTTTTCCGAAAAGAATCGAAAAAACACGTTGCTAAGTAATATTTTGAAAAATTAGATGCCCGAATGGTATTTGACAAGACTATTTCCTGAGTGACAACAACTGTCAAGTTTTGCCGCGGGTAAACGCGAATAAACTGCTGACAGGTCCTGCCAACCAGTTTTTCCACCTAGAAACCATTTGTAATTCAAAATTGCGCGTTTCTGATTGGTGCAAATTACGACGAGGAATAGTCGTTTACAGATCCCAGTTCATAACAGAGGTAGGTAGTTTTTGAAAAATACTGCTGTGCCTACCAGAAATCTTTCTGTTGTATTTACTACCAGAAAGGAGGAAGAACCGAATATGGTTCAATAGTTATAATCAAGTCTGTTAAATCTTTTTTGAATTTCTTAAAGCTTCTTCTTGTCCCTGAATTTAAGGAATGCAACCGTTGCCTTATGTGTGAAAACCTGCACAAAAGTACCTTCTGAGCCTGAATTAATATTCACGATCCGCCAGTGGCTCCAGCTAGTCCCCGAAACTATGACAATATCGACATCATAAGTCATGAAACGTTCCAAAGTATAAGATCGATGGCTATTTTCACCCTTCATAATAAATTCGGAAAGGAGGTAAAAAAGGAAACTGTAACAAACTTGTCGAAGCAGCCTAGCGTATTTCCCGTTTATCTGGGGAAAACTTGGATATTTACGCGAATAAAAGAGGTGAACGATCTTTGGCACGCGATCCAGATCCCGGAACAGTTTCTTATGGTTTTATTGGTTCCTCATCGATTGGAGATATACGAAGGAAGGTTTTTTTGGAATTGGGTAGTCTATTTCCGTTTTGTGAATGAACATTATAAATCTTGAAGTGATACACGCAGAACGATAACGATTCGATTTACCAATGCGAGAAAGCAGTTTGCTATCATTAAGATACGAATAAATGAGGACAGTTCTAGTGATTCGCACAAAGAATAATTTTTGGAATATCCGAATCTTATGGTGGTATTCTGGTCTGTAAGCCAATCTGTAACTTTTTTAAGCTTACAGGAAAATTGCAATTCTGGACCTCTTTAAGGGAACTGTAGCTTATAGAAATCGGTAAATATTTACGAGTACTCGACGGGTGATCGGAAGCATTATCGAATGACATATTGTGAAGTTAAGTTGAATGGTTTGTTTATTTTACGACGAACACCAACGTTTTAATATAAGAAATTCATGATGAATAAAAATAATATGTCCTTGTTTATTGGATTTTTATAAGAAGAAAATCATAACAGGTAAAGCATTGTTCAATATATACATGACCTGAAAATCATTTTTTTTTGAAGTAGGAACTTTATGAGAATTGGAAGGAAAATGTGCGTGATCAAATGAATCAATTTGAAATGCCGGATGTCCAGAAAATAATCAGATTGAAGTAATACCGTATGCCCAGTTTGTGAACATGTTCAGATTGAAGAACCAGAGTGTAGGTACTATATAGAATTGCATTATTTAAAAATATGTAAGTCGGCCAGTTACAGATCAATCATACGCTACAGTATCGTAACTTACAGATGAAAAGCAGACTACCATCATTAGAATATCGCAGCAATATTCCGTAGGTAAACTCAATATACAGTGTTGTCCAAAATATTCCGATAAAAAGGAAGAAATTTCAGAGAAAAAGTATTTCAAATGGCAGCAAAAACTCTATCAGAATATATCGCTAATTTTTTTTCTGATTTCCACCCCACTTATCTCGATTATTCTTTTCCCTTCAAATGATTCCTTAGTATAAAAAATATGTTCAAACAATTTCTTACCTTTCAATGCGAATTCAACCCTTGAAAATAATAGCTATAAATTATGGTGCATTCGCCATTTTGCTATTTATGGTGAATATTTTTGGTGTCCCAATTATTTATTACAGGCAGTAAACATAACATCTTCACAAACATCTTGAAAAATAATAAAACAATCAAATCAGATGAGCTATCAAAGTAAAACAGTAGATATTCCACAGTTTATAAATATTTATTATCTACGAATCTACGAAAATGATAAAAAAAATTCTCGCATATTTTTTTGCTAGGGAATCGTTTCAGAGGGAAAATTTAGATAAGCAATTCGAAAAAATATCCGGAGAATAGTTTTTTCAAGGGAGGTTGTGAGGAACAGAATATAAACGGCAGGTTCTTCTATGAGTTTTTGCTGTCATGTTTGTTTGAACTTTCTATCTTATCTGAAAGTCGAGATATTGATTGTATATAACATCTTGGGAAACCCTGTATATTATATCGGCAGAAAACTTCTCGGTCTGGCTCACAAGTTAAAATTACTACAATTTTCAGACAGAACCAACTCCCAAACAAAACTTATGAAAATTTCATGTTATTTCAATCATTTTTTCGAAAGTTACAGTTTTTGAAGTGACGCTACGTTAGAGACTCTCAAATATGCTCAAATATCAAGGAGACAATATGTATTCTTGAAGATCTTCATCAATTTAATCAATTGTTCCGCATAACAATTCTCGGTCAAATATCTACATATATGGCGCCAGATAGATCAAGTAATCATTTAGTCAGAGCCATTGAACTGTAATTCAATATCAATCAACGTTTACGTATGATATATTATCGCTGCAATCTATATTTGTACATTTCGTCAGCAATTTACGATAGTATGGATTTGAAATTTTACTATCTTTAAATTTCTTTCTTCATACTTTCAATCTAACATTTATAAAGAGTGTGTACTTCCATTAAAATGAATTATTCAGCACCCAAATCAACAATTTTTCAAATATATCAGAAAGCAAACTAGAACTAACCCTAATCCTTGGGAATCATTTCCTATATTTGACTTAAAATAAGAATATTATGGATTTATTATCGTAGCAACACAAAATGTGTATTTTAACCCAGGGTTAGACAGAATAACGAGCACATATACGAAACCGGTAATCGTATAATATCGATGATTAATCAAGAAGATGTTGTTTTTCGGAAGCTGCTCAATACAAATTATGTGGTTACTTAGGAAAATCGCTCTCTAATAGCGTAGTACTTGTCCCACTAATAAGTATCATGCATGAATTGATTGCTCATGTCTAATTAGATCTAAGAGCTGATTATACCTATTTATTATTTGAAAAGAAACACTGTAAAACCTCGTGTGTGTATTTATATCCGCAAGAGGAGTACGTATGGTAAGGTAAATCCGGGTTAGATGCCCAACCTAACGAAAAACTGTGATTAAAAATGCAATTATAATTTAAAATTATAAAACAGATGCTGAAAACATGAGATATTATTTAGACACAATATTGTTTGTTCAAAAACTTGAAATTCTTATGTTCCTCTAAAAAAAAGGTAAAAATAAAAACAACTTTTTTGGCCATCTCTCCCGAGAGTAAGGGAGAGTTGCCCCTGTAGTTTGGGTGAGCCGCCCCACTCAAGGAAAGCGCTTTATAAAAGAAGAGCAGAAACTTTCATTAGTTTTTTTATCTTAATCTTAAGAAGAAGGATTAGCCAAACCTCAGATCATGAGAATATTTTTTTACGGTGGTCAAGATTTACGGCCCTTAATTTTTCACGTCCACAAGTGACGCAGTTATAACCATTGTAAACGTCTCGTGGAACCACTAGTCACAACCCAAACATTTTGACCAATCTGCCTTGTTCGTTGTGATATCAATTTTTTTCTGATCCTTTAGCACAACTTGTAGATGGTGAATTTTTAGGTACCTTTTTATATGAATGGGATTCCATCTTCCGAGAACGAAAAATGTTCTTCTATATTTTTTTTATTTTGGGTTTCGCTTTGTCAAAGTTTCATTTCCTGATCGATTTTAGGAGAACTTGTACCAGGCTTATAACTTTCAGCTATTTTGAAGGATTTTTTTTGGGTAGAGTACCATTGTACCTTTTCGTACAAGGAACCAGTTCGGCGCTGACTTCATCTGAGTTTTTAAGTTGGGACATATTATCCGAAATTTAGTATTCATTCATTAAGAAATATTCCTCAATCAAATAGCAAGGGCGAGACTTATCAGATATATCATCAACATTTGCAAAATATACAAATGAATCTAGGGCATCTATCCCGTATTATTTCAGGCCATCTATCCTTTTTTTACGGGAGAGATATCCCAGTATATCAAAATTAACCCATGAAGAATTCCTCTACTATTTTCTAACCTAAAATGAACCAATGGACCCTTTCATACGAAAATGCAATAGTATTGCATTAAACGTTGAAAGATAAATATTTTCCACTGTGATATGTTCACACCTAAATTAGATCATAGGAGCAAGTCACCAACAGCTTCCTGTTTTTCTTGAATATTTCGGGATTAAAAAGATTTTGTGGTATTATTTCCTATGACTTTCGCAAAACGAAGAACAAGTAAACAACGACCATGCACGTGGCGTCAACTAACGATTAGGTCCGAAGTTATGCTGATCGGGGCATCTGTACCGGTGGGGCATCTAACCCGGAATTACCTTATATAAATTACAATGTAGTGTTTGCAAAGTGGTACAAGAAATGAAGAAAAATATTAAATGAACGGAAATGATCGACTTTCTTATAACTAGGGTAAAAACTGACATTTTCAAATGGATCAAAATAAGATAATTTTGCTTTATGTTTTGGAATTCTACAGAACAACTTCTCTCTCATATTATAGTCTGTCTGGTTTTGATTTCAATTCATTATGCTAAAAACCTATGGTTTGAATTAATGCATTTTATATTAGCTGCAAAGTCTGCGTACAGGTGGCATCACAGATTTCCTGTAAATCCCAGTTTTTCTTTCACAAATTGGAGGGGATACATACCTAATGAGGTACGAAAAAGACAGAATAAGTTTCAAACACACATCTATAAGATTGCATACATATACCGTATAAAAATCAATCAAACTCGTTTTAAGGATTAAAGGGTTTTAAAATTACAGTGGAACTTCCCTATGACGAATTTCTCTGTCCTTCGAGCAGAAAACTTTCCCAAAAGAATCGCTCAAGTTGTGACAATCAACAAAGATCTAGAAGTTATTCTACAATGGGGTTCTGACAATCTGGTTGAATTCAATGCCTCTAAGACCCAGGCTACTCTGCTCACAAGAAAAGCATCGACAGTTGCACCCCAACTAATAATGGACAATAAAACCAACTAATGGACTTAAGCTTTTAGGGGTCAATATCAATCCAAATGCAACCTGGCATGAGCACGTCTGCTCAGTTGCCAAGTCAGCTGCACAGAAGCTTAGCTATCTATTTCGTGCGAGGAAATTGTTCACTCCAAAGCAGCTTTTATTACTTCACAAGGCTCAAGTGCGTCCAGCTATGGAATATTGCTCTCATGCTTGGGGTTCAGCTCCTAAGCACTCGTTACTTCTACTTGATTCCATTCAAAAAAGAGCAGTGCGCCTAATAGATGATCCAAGGTTAACTGCCAACCTTCATAGTCTCCCTGGTCACTCCGGGATTCACGGCAATGAAGCGGCAGACCGACTGGCCAGGGAAGGAGGGACAACCCCCTTCACTGGACCAGAACCGTTTTGCGGCTTCCCAGCCAGTCATCAGGCAATGGCTATTAAGGACTGGGAACAAAAGAGGAAGCTTATGTCCTGGCGTACGACCAATGGTCAAAGGCAAGCTAAGTCACTTCTCTCTCACTCGACGAGCTGGACCAGAAAGTCCTCTCACTCAGCAAATTGGAACTGAGGAAACTGACGGGCGCTCTCACTGGGCACTGTCCTGTGAGGTATCACTTAAAAAGCATGGGAAAGGCGCCCGATAGTACATGTCGCTTCTGTCAAGAAGCCACCGAGACAGCTAGACACCTGCTATGTGAGTGTGAAGCTGTTCACCAGAAACGGTTACGGCATCTTGGCTCCAGGTTCCTAAAGCCTGAACAAGTAATGGATGTGGCCCCCAGAAAGGTGGTGAAGTTCATTGAGACTTGCTGCCGGACTGGTAAACAGCGCGGGGATGCACAATAGATCTTAAGGTCAAGGTGCTCGCAAGGTCGGTTTTGATCTGTCGCCCCTCCTCTAATCTAATCTAATCATAGTCTCGATCACCGTAGGAAGGTTGGAGACTTATGCCTTTTTACAGATACTACCACGGAAGGTGTTCTGCTGACATTGCCTCCATGATTCCACCAGGGGCTCAATTTGATCGACAAACAAGGCTAGCCGATAATAGTCACCAGTTTGCCGTGCATCTTTCTACAGCTAGGACATCGGTGTATCAGAAGGCTTTCCTTTACCGAACTGCAAGGCTATGGAATACCCTACTCAAGATGTATTCCCCCTTGGTTACAACATACAGCAGTTTAAGACACGCACAAACGATTCTTCTAAATTCATTCGGGGCGCTTGAAAGGGCGCTATAAGCTCAGTCTTTTCCCGAGAGATGCGTATAAAAAAAATAACGAATTTCATACAAGACATTGCACCTTGGATCCAAATTCCATGTTAAAAATAGCCTCTAAAATGAAGTAAATTCTCTTATAACGAAATATTTCAAGAAGAACATAACTCTTTGAATGAGTATTGGTAAGAAGGTATAAGGGTGCGATTTTTCCGAAACTTTTCCGGACGTACGTAATAAATCCCGACCTTAAACTAAAACATTATGGCGGACAGAGAGATCCTTCTGAAACAGTTTCAAATACACCCCTGGCTGTTTGGTCTAAATCTAACCATTACGCTTGTGTGAAAGTTGTGCGAAGATGTCCAAAGGGAAGTGCTCAAGTTTGAATGATAAACTTAAAATCAGTGGAGTCGATCTCGACATTGCCGACTATTGAAACAAATTTTCTGTATAACGAATTTTTTTGGCGATTTAGCGCTTTCGTTATAGGCGAGTTCCACTGTATATCCCCAACTTTGTAAATGGCCGTTTTGCTTCAGTTTTTGTAGACAATAGGAACACAACAAAAATAAAACTCTCTTAACCGATCAACCGATTCAACATTGGCCGTCATTCAAAATCGTAACATTGACACTGACCCAATGAACCTTGCCAACTGCAGCATTGTATTTGTTGCGTTGGTAGCCGTGCTATTCCTGTCTCGATCTCTATTCATCGGTTTCATTGAAAAAAATCGGACATTGGATCCGTTTGGCAATGACAAAAGCGGCCTTCAGAATGTCACATCGTATTGCATCTAAGTTTCCGGCCGGTATTAGAGAAGCCTCTACTGACCCTGCTCAAAGGACCTCTAACATTGCTTTTTCAAAGGCACAAAATAAAATCCTGAAATGGACCATGAGAAAATTTCAACCTTGAACATAAAGTTCGTTATCATGTTCCAAAAAAATATTTTTAGATTCATTTCCGTTATGTAATCTCATGCGAGATTGTACATTTCGAGATAAATAACCACAATATCATTTGTTACCAGACCACGAAGTACTCTGTCTGGTAGATAACAGCTTACGCCAGATGATATCGAATAGTATCGAAAAAAAAATCTCTATCTATCTATTTATCTACCTGTTCGTTCATTTATTATATCGGTGAGACAAGATACTTATAGCAAATAAAATGCGTCACCACCTTACGTATTTAACAGGTAATGTGTTAAATAAACAAGCATGTATAGATACTTAGTCAACAGATAACATAATAACGTTGGTGTTAACGTTGTTATTACCAAAATGATGAAGTGAGAATTGCAGCTCGACTATCTTGCAACATATTCTTATCTACTGCTTGTCTTGCAGTTGTCACCCTGTCTTAAATGATTGGGCTATTTATATTACAATAAAATTATTGTTGCATTTGTACGTTGAAAAATAAATAAATGAAATATGGGTCTAATCATTTAGAGCTCGCATGCTTAAAAAATGTTATTATTCTTGGTTTCACGGTTTTGCTAAGATTTAAAGAATTAATAGTTATTTAATCAATTATAGATTATTAATGACAGCGACTAATTGTCAAGATATTGTAATTGATAGTTATCGCTAGAATATTCATTCTATGGAACATACTACGAAATGGATTGAACAGTGATCATAACTGCTCGTAAGTTTTTATTTTTCTGAGAAAAGTATCGACTGTATCGAAATTTTGCAAGAGATTTTTTTTCTCCAGAATTGAATGGGAAACCATAAGAGAATTTTATTTTTCGAGAATCTATCCCACGAAACAATTTTTGAAGGAAAATCATAAGGGGTTGTTATTTTCAACCCCTAATAATAAAGTTATGGGATGAAAAAAAATTTTGTGAGTAACATCTACTCAATGAATCATATTATGTATAGTTTTATGACTCAGTGTTTTTTAGGAATCCTAAAAAAAAATTAAAACTGTCAACTCGCCATCGCCTTCCAAAGGCTGTATCTTGGAAGGGAGGTCGATTTCGAAAAAAATTCATATGAACTACCCCTGCTTATTTTCATCGAGTAATAATCTCCCAAAGTCCCTCGTATTTTTTTACAGACACTCTATAATATAATGATAATCATGAACAAAAAAATTAGTGACCAAATTTTCCATTATTCCTCGTCTATAACCTCGTCTCAACTTCCCTAATCCTTACAAATTGAATCCTTGGGTCATGGAGTCCACAAGGACACATCAATCAGCAAATCCATCCATATTATTATTGATTACGCCAAGTGTCCTCCTTCAACCATGTCAATCCCAGTCCGACTTGACCTCATCCGTTTTTCTGATGCAACCCCCCCATTGAAACATCTCCAAAAGTACGGATAAAAGCATACAACCCCTGTCTCAAATATAGATCGGGTCTATTCACGTTACTTTCGGAAAGCTTTTCGAGGTTTTTCTCCGTTTTCCAGGGACTGTTGACATTGGGGGAAAATGCCGTTTCTGAGGACCCAATCCGGAATCAGAACGGTAGCTATCCGGTTCGTCGGTCGTTGTTCAAACACGCATCTTATGAGCTGTTGCCTTATGTTTATATCGGAAACACCTGAGGGAAAAATTCCTCTTATCGATCGAAAGTTTCCCTGTGGTAAATTGAAAATTTTCCCAGGCGGAGATTGGTGTGAGAATTGACTTTAAGGGTGTGCGTGTTAATGTGTGCGAAATTGAACATTAATGTTCCATTTAATGTTCAATTTATGCCATTTTAATGTGCGATTGTCATGGGAAACCGAACACAAAGCATTCAGAAGCAATACTATGTCAAAACTCTATAGATTAAGGGTTTTCCAATAAGAAGTATTATTTTGATATTCAAAGAAAAATGCCATTTTTCAATACAAATGATTGGATGTTTACCTCATTATAAAGAAGAAGCTATGCAGTTAATAGTGGAAAATAACATCAGGCAAATGACCACCACGACCACGCTTACAGGACCATATTATCCTTTTAATGAAATTTTCCATAACCTTATCGCAAAGGGGTTGACTTATATCCTCGATAGCCTCACGAATTCCATCTTTGAGGTCTTGAATCGACGCTGGGCTATTGGCGTAGGCCTTCTCTTTCACGGGCCCCAAAGAAAGTCGCAAGGTGTTAAATCACAAGATCTCGGTGGCCAATTGTGATCACCCCTCAAACAAAAATTTATTCTCAATTGATAATGAGTTCGACGTAAAAATATTGTAATCAACCCGTTTTAATCTAGCAACATAGTGTCAGTTGCAGGAACGTCCATTAAAATTAAAGGTCCATTAAACTCTTAATCCTCCATTATTACAAGGAACTAATCGCAAAATGGTGAATGCGCCAGGATTTATAATCATTATTTTTGAGGGTTGAATTAACGTTCTTCAAATTTTTCTTGTACTCTTCATTTGAGGAATGATCTTTAACTGGCAGTTGTCACTCTCTTAGTTCACGATTTCTTGGCAGTGAAGACGATATTGCTCTTCACGATTGTATAGTGGTTTCTAAGAAAATATAATCTTGCGGCGAGACGGTAGATCTCCGGGAAATAGAAAAACCAGTACGTTCACGGAGGAACGGTTCTGACCACTTGAACGAGACAAGTATCGATGTAGCTGAACGGCTTACAATTCTTACAATCACAAGACAATGCTCGATTAATCGAGAGAAAAAACGTTAACCGATGTATTCTAGACTTATCGGTTCTTTCCCACAATCCCGTTTTTCGAAAAACTGTTTTTGCTATGTTCAGCTGGAATCTTATAGATTGTTCTGTTTTTGCCACGAAAAAGATTATTGTGATGCTATTTAATATTTATTATTAAATCAAAAAGAATAGATAGATCTTGATGATGCATCAGAAAAATGAAACTGATTGTTTTTCAGAACCTTAGATTTGCAAGGAACTTCACAAACTCATTATGTTGGCAATCATTGAATCGAAATATTTCGAAATAAGAAAAAATTATAAAGAACGTTAAATTTAACACTTTTTCACACATATTTGCGTATCAACCAATGATCAACCTATGGTATGATAATAATTTCATTCACGTGCAAAATTCCACATTTTCTACCTCAATCTAGATCAACTATGTTACAATTCCAAACATTTCTCAAATTCCTGCTCGTATATAAACTTCGTCGAGTTTATATTCTCAGGTAAGGCGATAGATACCTGAGCGTGAAGCACGCGAAGTTCCAGAAAGGAATGATGCTCGCTTTCTTATATTTTCCACAGGGGAATTTTAAATTTTCCGCGAATGTTACCAGATACCTGAATGGAACACTCGAAGCGTACCATCGGGGAAACGGAGCAATAATATAATTCAGCCAGATAAAATTGTTCTTTCAGCGTGAAATTCCCTGGTAATTTCATCTTCTTTTCGCTTTTTTTTGCTAGATGGTTTTCGCCGGAATTCGATATTGTATTGGTTGGAATGAATTAAATGAAAGTTTCTTGAATTATCTTGATTGAATACTTCAATTATTGCGTGATTGTTCCTAAGGAAACGTCGTGCCGAAATTTTGCCCAAATGTGTGTAAGTTATTAGTAGAGACCGGATTATATGCAACATAAGAACGTTGTTTCATGCATGTTTGCATGCATGATAAGTGTACGAAAATATGCGAAATATGCAGAATATGCAATTTTGAATAATTAATTTTGGGAACCCAAAAAAAAAGTAATTTTTATTTCCAAATCAACTCTCAATAATTTGGTATTAGAATAGAATTTAATGTTCTTGGAAACATTTACAATTAAATATTGTTCTAAATATTCAACTGTTAAATTTTGCCTTCGAACATTTTGAATATTTTTGTATGTTGAAAAGGTTCGCTCCCCATCCACGGACATAACTGGGGTGGACTTGAACCTTGGTGCTATGTTTTCCCTTATAGTTTCAGGTAAAACTTCTGCCGTCCCATTAAAAATCTTTCGATAAGAGACAAATCTTCGAAACCTGGATTTCCTTTCAAAGGTTTATTTGGAAATGCCAATGGAAACGTGGAGTTCATTTGGCGTATTTTACTCATTATTTGGATACTTTCGTAGTTCGCGCCTACTAATATTGCGTTCCGGAATGCTATAGAAGTGATTCGCACATCTGACAAAAGTCACAATTATTAGTATTATTACCCAATAGACCTTATATTTTGTGGAATTTAGTCGTAATCAGCCCTTTTATCGCATTTCGAACCGCAGGGAATAAAATATGTACTGAAAATATGCATCATAACTGGATTTTAGCTAAAATATGCAAATGCATATAATCCGGTCTCTAGTTATTAGTTTTGAGCTGACAGTAGTCTTAAACGAGCTCAGAATACGAGAATAAAATAATTTTGCCAGCACATCAACACTCAAACTTTCAAAGGGAAGGAGGTAGAGACTTGAAGTTTTTAGGGAAAGTGTACGTTCGGAATAACTCGGCAACGTAGTCACCAAATCTGGAATTGACTCTACCAAGGGCAAACTCTTGCGAGATCGTCAATGTTTCACGAGACGTATTACAAGAGACACTTTCCTGCTGAAACCGCATGTCGTCAATATCAATAATTTCCAAAAGATACACAAGAAACCGTGTCCGATGGCGAATTGACGTCAAGAACACGATTACTTCAAAACTTGAATATTTCAAGGTCAGATTAGAGGATCTTTCCTTCAATTTTGAAGGTTTTCTTATCTCGAAATGGTTTTCGATCCACTTTATATTGTATGAATTTTTCATTGCGAAAGTTGTCTTGGTAACAAAATAATATTCTTCAAGTAGGGGAAAACCCGGATAGATGCCCCACTTGTTGAAATTGCTTCATATTTTTGAAAAATTGATTTTATATGAGTAATTTCTATGAATGTAGGTAGCCCCATTATTGGATTTGAAATACTGAGACTATTCTCTGACATAGCAATCCCAAATTCCCAAAAATTTGATTTTTGTGGAACCCTTCTTTTAGGGATAGATGCCTACAACTTTGGATAGTTGCCTCACCAGGAAAAAATTGGGACGGATAGATGCCGTTCATACTATGTGAACCAAAACCAAATTAAATACATTGAGATTTTCCATGCCTAAAACAGCAACTTATTATAAATCTGCTAAGAAGATAAGGTTTTAGTTTAGATGCCCCAAGTGGCACCTATACCTCGAAAAATCAGGGCAACTATCCTTTTCGATAGGGATAGATGCCCATGAATTTTTTGAATAAATTAAGAAGAAAACAGCAACCATTTATACTCAGATGTACACTCAATGAAACACAGTATTGACGTAATAAAAAAAATTACTGAATTTATTACCACTTCAAAAGTTATACAACGGCAAATACTTACCTCTAAAACTTAGGCGTGTTTATGAAGATTGTTGCGGAGATAATCGCACACAATAGCGAAAAATGACCTCACTTTACAATAAACCTTACAAAACTAAGGTCCAGGGTGACTGTAGCATCTACTTATAAAATTAATTTTTTGTTACGTGTTTACGTAAGTTAGGTATTTTGAAAATGAGGCATCTATCCCACTGGGGCATCTATCCGGGTTTTCCCGTACAACATGGATCTTTCATTCTAAAATAACAGAAATTTCGAAAAAACTATTCTTCTTTGAAAAAAGCAATTGATCAAAAATTAGCACCCCAATACAACATAATTGCAGTTGTTAGATAAATAAAGGAAGTTACCTGATCAAAGAATGTACCCTGCTTTCAAAATTAACAAAATCTTTTTCGCTGTATCAGCAGATGCGAAAGAAACTCTTTGATGTCCGATTGTATCGAAATTGTCCAACTCTGTGGTCATTAAACGTAACAGGGATAACCTTTTCTCTCTTGTACGTCAGTTGGGAGACCGACTCTGTATATAATTGACTTCTTGCTTTTAGCCTGTCCATTCGCCCAAAGCGCGTGCTGCGTCTGCAAACGCACCATAAATTTAGATATCTGCCAGGTTGCGGTCTGTCTATCCATTGCCGTTATGGCAAGACTGGCCATCGAAGTGGAATAGTTGATTGACCCATGCGAAGAAAAAAGGTCCTTTTGACGATTTGCAACGAGGTTTTATGGTGAAATTTGGAAAAAGTGTTGTTTTTTGCAAGAGCAATAAAGTCAGATGATTAGGGTCCTGTAGCGGTCTTCACTCTAGCTTTATTTTGGTAAAAAACGGCAAGACATACTTCATGCAAATCGTTCAATTGAATTTTAATTCCTTAATTAATACATTTTTCTTGCTTTCTGCGAGTCAAGGACCTCTCCAGGGCGAAGAAATCAGGTCAAGCCTGCTAGAAGAAAGGACTCGTATAACATGTCGTTGAGTTTTATTATTCTAGATAAGCCGGGAAAAACAGCTTCGCCACATTGAGTGCAGCACTTTAAAAGCGCGCTTTATGAACTTGTTGGGTGTCCCCGAAGGGCAACTGTATACCATCAGGGGAAGGATTCAGTTTTTTTCAAGGACGACGATGAATTTCTTCTTAACAACTATGTATGTCCACCATGCGAGTATCGATAGAACTCTTTGATGGTGATCTTCGATAGGTAACTTTTTAAAACGTTGAAAATTAGGGAAATGATACATTATGAATTAAAGTTATATTTTCATGTTGATCGATTGATTATATTGTGATATGTGCGATGAGGTCTTTTGTGAGTTCATTTATTTATTATTCGTTTGAATTGAGAGCTAACAAAATACAATACATGAAACAAAAAAGTCCTAGCTGAGGTTGGTGCAAAACGGGGTACCATACTATTCTGGCGTATGATACCATAGCACAGCGGAAAATCTCAATAGAAAAAACCCTGCCACGCCGTTTTCACAAAATTGTAACTTGAAACTATTCGAAAAAATACCTTCAATATTCAGATACAAAATACTTAATACATGCTCTTGGGTCAGGAGGGTGTTTTAAACCAGGTCTGGCGTTCCAAGTGATGATTTTTCGAATCTCCTGTTCTTCTAAGACCGCTACAGGACCCTACTGAAGGGTAATCATCTCCCATAGATTTAAACAGTGGTATTTCATTCTAATATCGAATTCAATTCTGGAATAATGATAAAAAACTAGAACTACATTTTGCACAGCAATAACCCTCCTTGGCAAAGTTGATTATTTTCATTTTTCATTTCCTTTGTGGATCTTCGTCTTTGGTTTTCTTTTCAATCTGATAATTATAAATATCTTACGATATTCCTCCTGTATTCAATCATGCATGAATGTATATTACCTTTATTATTTGATTCATATCGTAGCTTCAACGTTTTTTCTCTCTATTTTCAACATGAAATTTTCTGCGATATACAATGTTTTATTTTCGGAGTTCTAATTAACCCAGTAAACTTGTTCTTTAATAAGCATACGCTCGACTGGTTACGATATTCCAGAATATGAATGGGTGTAATATTTCGACTTAATAATACGTAGAATACTATGCGCCGTAAATTTTGGTATTTGCGAAAGTTTGCTACCGCTTTGAAAGCAGTTTATGTTGGCTAAGTTGAAAAAAGACATAAAATTGTCATAAATTATGGAATTTCATAGAAAAGTTGTGAGTCAAGTCGGTGACTCCTCAATCAGTAATCATAGATTTATAATACTAACTAGATGGCGAACCTGTCAAAAATTTTGAGGCAAACGGCGGCCATTTGCAGTTTGGGGTGGATTTGAGAGGTGTCACCTTTTCTATGAATTTAAATATTAGAATTACCAATATTCTTTATTTATTTTATTTCAGCGAATTAAAATGATAGGATTACCAAATTGTTTAATAACTAATCACAAGAATCTAAAATATTTATAATTTTAATAGACCGAAATGTCAGAGTTCACAGAACACTAATATATAGAGTTCGTTTTTCATCACTTCTTTCAAAGGAAGTCTATGTTTCAATCAAATTCGAGTACAGATGACATTAAACATCAATTTATGTGGTTCACCCCAAATTGCAAATGGCGGCATTGCCTCACTTTTTTTCTACGGGACAGTAAGGAAGTTCGACGTCCAGTTAGTATTATAGGTCCATGTTAGTAATAGACGAGTTTAAACTGATTTTGTGGCAATAAAACTAAAGAGGGTAGTGGTTTCCATCTAAATAAAAGTAATAACATTCCAATTGAATCGAATGGCCTTCTGCTAGTCCCCCAATTACAAGTTTCCCTTGGAAGAGCAACCCTCAGTTTTTTCCGATAGGTAATTGGGTATTACGTGGAGTAAAACGATTTTTATTGATAAACGTCATTAACGTTACTGTTATTTCACACGATTTTGGACCTACTGTCTCCCAGTTTGATTCAGAGCTGAAAAAACCTTTTGAATTGTTTGAAATGGGATGAACACCAGCCACGGTGGTGTAGTTGGTTAGGAGCAAGCAAGCTTTATTCAAGGAAATAGGAATGCAATAATGTTGAAATGCCTTTTTGGTGAAACTGTTCAACAGTTTCACCAATAAAAAGGAAACTGTTTAACAGTTTCACCAATAAAAAGGAAACTGTTTAACAGTTTCACCAAAAAGGCATTTGAACATTGTTTCATCCTCATCCATACTAATATTATAAATGCGAAAGTAACTCTGTCTGGCTGTCTGTTACTCTTTCACGCCTAAACGGCTGAAGGGATAACGGTGTGTGTGAAAAGAGCGGCCAAAGATAGCGGCCAAAATCCACGGAAACACCCGAACGCCGGAACCAGTGGCGTCCGCATCGATATAGTTTATTCATATGAATTCGACGAGATATTGTTGAAATAGGTGAATGATTAGTGAAATGAAGCCTTTCTTCATAAGATATATTCGATTTAATGAAAATAAAGTAAGAATTATTCGACTCAGGCTCATATATTGCATTCTAGTGAATTCAAAGATGAAATATTCTTCAGGACATTATCATTCTATATCGAGAAAAAAATTGACTTGCAAAGAGGTTCAGGGGTGGAAAATTCAACCCTTAACTTTCCATCCGTTTTTCCGAGGGAAAGCGTGATCCTCGCATCACCAGATTTGGCAGAAATATTCTTTAGGACATTATCATTCGATATCGTGAAAAATTGACTTGCGGAGGGGGTCAGGGGTGGAAAATTCAACCTTTAACTTTCACGTCCGTTTTTCCGAGGGAAAGCGTGATCCTCGCATCACCAGATTGGCAGAAATATCTTCTAGGATATTATCTTTCGATATCGAAGAAAAAATTTGACTTGCGAAGGGGTTCAGGGGTGGAAAATTCAAACTTTAACTTTCACGTCCGTTTTTCCGAGGGAAAGCGTGATCCTCGCATCACCAGATTTGGCAGAAATATTCTTAAGGACATTATCTTTCGATATCGAGAAAAAAATTTGACTTGCGAAGGGGTTCAGGGGTGGAAAATTCAAACTTAACATTCTTGTCCGTTTTTCCGAGGGAAAGCGTGATCCTCGCATCACCAGATTTGGCAGAAATATTCTTAAGGACATATCATTCGATATCGAGAAAACATTTGACTGCGAAGGGGTTCAGGGGTGGAAAATTCAACCTTTAAATTTCACGTCCGTTTTTTCGAGGGAAAGCGTGATCCTCGCATCACCAGATTTGGCAGAAATATTCTTAAGGACATTATCATTCGATATCGAGAAAAAAAATTGGACTTGCGAAGGGGTTCAGGGGTGGAAAATTCAAACTTTAACATTCTTGTCCGTTTTTTCGAGAGAAAGCGTGATCCTCGCATCACCAGATTTGTCAGAAATATTCTTTAGGACATTATCATTCGATATCGAGAAAAAAATTTGACTTGCGAAGGGGTTCAGGGGTGGAAAATTCAACCTTTAACTCACGTCGGTTTTTCCGAGGGAAAGCGTGATCCTCGCATCACCAGATTTGGCAGAAATATTCTTTAGGACATTATCATTCGATATCGAAAGAAAAAATTTGACTTGCGAAGGGGTTCAGGGTGAAAGGGAAAAAAAATGGAAAATTCAACCTTTAACTTTCACGTCGGTTTTTCCGAGGGAAAGCGTGATCCTCGCATCACCAGATTGGCAGAAGAAATTCTTTAGGACATTATCTTTCGATATCGAGAAAAAAATTTGACTTGCGAAGGGGTTCAGGGTGGAAAATTCAAACTTTAACTTTCACGTCCGTTTTTCCGAGGGAAAGCGTGATCCTCGCATCACCAGATTTGGCAGAAATATTCTTTAGGACATTATCTTTCGATATCGAGAAAAAAATTTGACTTGCGAAGGGGTTCAGGGGTGGAAAATTCAAACTTTAACTTTCACGTCCGTTTTTTCGAGGGAAAGCGTGATCCTCGCATCACCAGATTGGCAGAAATATTCTTAAGGACATTATCATTCGATATCGAGAAAAAAATTGACTTGCGAAGGGGTTCAGGGGGGTGGAAAATTCAAACTTTACATTTTGTCCGTTTTTTCGAGGGAAAGCGTGATCCTCGCATCACCAGATTTGTCAGAAATATTCTTTAGGACATTATCATTCGATATCGAGAAAAAAATTGACTTGCGAAGGGGTTCAGGGGTGGAAAATTCAACCTTAACTTTCACGTCGGTTTTTCCGAGGGAAAGCGTGATCCTCGCATCACCAGATTTGGCAGAAATATTCTTTAGGACATTATCATTCGATATCGAGAAAAAAATTGACTTGCGAGGGGTTCAGGGGTGGAAATTCAACCTTTAACTTTCACGACCGTTTTTCCGAGGAAAAGCGTGATCCTCGCATCACCAGATTTGGCAGAAATATTCTTTAGGACATTATCATTCGATATCGAGAAAAAAATTTGACTGCGAAGGGGTTCAGGGTGGAAAATTCAAACTTTAACATTTGTCCGTTTTTCCGAGGGAAAGCGTGATCCTCGCATCACCAGATTTGGCAGAAATATTCTTAGGACATTATCTTTCGATATCGAGAAAAAAATTTGACTTGCGAAGGGGTTCAGGGGTGGAAAATTCAAACTTTAACTTTCACGTCGTTTTTCCGAGGGAAAGCGTGATCCTCGCATCACCAGATTTGGCAGAAATATTCTTAAGGATTATTTTTCGATATCGAGAAAAAAATTTGACTTGCGAAGGGGTTCAGGGGTGGAAAATTCAAACTTAACTTTCACGTCCGTTTTTCCGAGGGAAAGCGTGATCCTCGCATCACCAGATTGGCAGAAATATTCTTAAGGACATTATCATTCGATATCGAGAAAAAAATTGGACTTGCGAAGGGGTTCAGGGGTGGAAAATTCAAACTTTAACATTCTTGTCCGTTTTTCCGAGGGAAAGCGTGATCCTCGCATCACCAGATTTGGCAGAAATATTCTTTAGGACATTATCATTCGATATCGAGAAAAAATTTGACTTGCGAAGGGGTTCAGGGGTGGAAAATTCAAACTTTAACTTTCACGTCCGTTTTTCCGAGGGAAAGCGTGATCCTCGCATCACCATTTGGCAGAAATATTCTTTAGGACATTATCTTCGATATCGAAAAAAATTGGACTTGCGGAGGGGTTCAGGGGTGGAAAATTCAACCTTTAACTTTCACGTCCGTTTTTCCGAGGGAAAGCGTGATCCTCGCATCACCAGATTTGGCAGAAATATTCTTAAGGACATTATTTTTCGATATCGAGAAAAAAAATTTGACTTGCGAAGGGGTTCAGGGGTGGAAAATTCAAACTTTAACTTTCGTCCGTTTTCCGCGAGGGAAAGCGTGATCTCGCATCACCAGATTTGTCAGAAATATTCTTAGGACATTATCATTCGATATCGAGAAAAAAAATGGACTTGACTTGGGAGGGGTTCAGGGGTGGAAAATTCAACCTTAACTTTCACGTCCGTTTTTCCGAGGGAAAGCGTGATCCTCGCATCACCAGATTTGGCAGAAATATTCTTTAGGACATTATCATTCGATATCGAGAAAAAAATTTGACTTGCGAAGGGGTTCAGGGGTGGAAAATTCAAACTTTAACATTCTTGTCCGTTTTTCCGAGGGAAAGCGTGATCCTCGCATCACCAGATTTGGCAGAAAAGAATATTAGGACATTATCTTTCGATATCGAGAAAAAAATTTGACTTGCGAAGGGGTTCAGGGGTGGAAAATTCAAACTTTAACTTTCACGTCCGTTTTTCCGAGGGAAAGCGTGATCCTCGCATCACCAGATTTGGCAGAAATATTCTAAGGATATATATTTTCGATATCGAGAAAAAAATTGACTTGCGAAGGGGTTCAGGGGTGGAAAATTCAAACTTTAACTTTCACGTCCGTTTTTCCGAGGGAAAGCGTGATCCTCGCATCACCAGATTTGGCAGGCAGAAATATTCTTAAGGACATTATTTTTCGATATCGAGAAAAAAATTGACTTGCGAAGGGGTTCAGGGTGGAAAATTCAAACTTTAACTTTCACGTCCGTTTTTCCGAGGGAAAGCGTGATCCTCGCATCACCAGATTTGGCAGAAATTCTTAAGGACATTATCATTCGATATCGAGAAAAAAAATTGGACTTGCGAAGGGGTTCAGGGGTGGAAAATTCAAACTTTAACATTCTTGTCCGTTTTTCCGAGGGAAAGCGTGATCCTCGCATCACCAGGTTTGGTCAGAAATATTCTTTAGGACATTATCATTCGATATCGAGAAAAAAATTTGACTTGCGAAGGGGTTCAGGGGTGGAAAATTCAACCTTTAACTTTCACGTCGGTTTTTCCGAGGGAAAGCGTGATCCTCGCATCACCAGATTTGGCAGAAATATTCTTAGGACATTATCTTTCGATATCGAGAAAAAAATTTGACTTGCGAAGGGGTTCAGGGGTGGAAAATTCAAACTTTAACATTCTTGTCCGTTTTTCCGAGGGAAAGCGTGATCCTCGCATCCCAGATTTGGCAAAATATTCTTTAGGACATTACCTTTCGATATCGAGAAAAAAATTTGATTTGCGAAGGGGTTCAGGAGTGGAAAATTCAAACTTTAACTGTGATAAAAACTTCTATATACCTGTCTCTCTTGCCGGCGAAAATTACATATCACGTGTTTGACTAATGGACCTGAACCACACGAAGTGTTCAAAACAGTATATGTGATTTGTGTCGCATCTACTGAAATGCGTTATATTTTGAATACCTAGTAGAATGTGTAGAATATTTTAGAAATTTTGTATATATTCATTTATAACTATCTAGATGATGACATTTTTTTCATTTTCTTATGAATGTTTGTATATATTATATATGTATCTGTGTAAATTATTTGAGTTTGTATATATGTATTATATAAAAATGACATTTATTTCACTCCTTATGGATCTTCGTATAGATTAAATCTGAATTTATAATTCCCTATGATAATATACATAATATATAATATAACATTTCGCTTGCCGCCACTGTACATATGTAGAAAATCTCTGTTTGTATATTTGAATGAAACATAAGGCAACTGTTTGAATTATTAACGAGACACAGAATATGCACACGTCAAAATTAAAATTAACTTTCCACCTTTTCTGGAAACGAATGTAACACGAAAATCAGTGAATCGATCCAAGGCTAAGCTCGATATGACACCGTAAAAAATTGGAGGAAAAAATACGCTGAAACTTTAATTATGGCGTTTCAAAAAAATTTATTTAATTTTGAATCCATGTACACATGAGAAGAAAACATTTTGCTTTCGACTAAGATTTTTTTCAAATTTAGCAACGCAAGGATTTCGGAATCAAACTTAAGTGATTGTCAAATTTTAACACGCGAGACCCATCGAAAGTGAATTTTTTTTAATAATGCAGGTATTACGCTTTCCCTTCGAGAAACGGGCGTGAATGTTAAGTGTTGAATTTTCCACCCCTGAACCCCTTCGCAAGTCAAATTTTTTTCTCGATATCGAAAGATAATGTCCTTAAGAATATTTCTGCCAAATCTGGTGATGCGAGGATCACGCTTTCCCTCGGAAAAACGGACAAGAATGTTAAAGTTTGAATTTTCCACCCCTGAACCCTTCGCAAGTCAATTTTTTTCTCGATATCGAAGATAATGTCCTTAAGAATATTTCTGCCAAATCTGGTGATGCGAGGATCACGCTTTCCCTAGGAAAAACGGACGTGAAAGTTAAAGTTTGAATTTTCCACCCCTGAACCCCTTCGCAAGTCGAATTTTTTTCTCGATATCGAAAGATAATGTCCTTAAGAATATTTCTGCCAAATCTGGTGATGCGAGGATCACGCTTTCCCTCGGAAAAACGGACAAGAATGTTAAAGTTTGAATTTTCCACCCCTGACCCACCCCTTCGCAAGTCAAATTTTTTTCTCGATATCGAAAGATAATGTCCCTAAAATATTTCTGCCGCAAATCTGGTGATGCGAGGATCACGCTTTCCCTCGGAAAAACGGACAAGAATGTTAAAGTTTGAATTTTCCAACCCACTGAACCCCTTCGCAAGTCAATTTTTTTCTCGATATCGAATGATAATGTCCTAAAGAATATTTCTGACAAATCTGGTGATGCGAGGATCACGCTTTCCCTCGGAAAAACGGACAAGAATGTTAAAGTTTGAATTTTCCACCCCTGAACCCCTTCGCAAGTCCAATTTTTTTCTCGATATCGAATGATAATGTCCTTAAGAATATTTCTGCCAAATCTGGTGATGCGAGGATCACGCTTTCCCTCGGAAAAACGGACGTGAAAGTTAAAGTTTGAATTTTCCACCACCCTGAACCCCTTCGCATCAAATTTTTTTCTCGATATCGAAAGATAATGTCCTAAAGAATATTTCTGCCAAATCTGGTGATGCGAGGATTACGCTTTCCCTCGGAAAAACGGACGTGAAAATTAAAGTTTGAATTTTCCACCCCTGAACCCCTTCGCAAGTCAAATTTTTTTTCGATATCGAAAGATAATGTCCTAAAGAATATTTCTGCCAATCTGGTGATGCGAGGATCACGCTTTCCCTCGGAAAAACGGACGTGAAAGTTAAAGTTTGAATTTTCCACCCCTGAACCCCTTCGCAAGTCAAATTTTTTTCTCGATATCGAAAAATAATATCCTTAAGAATATTTCTGCCAAATCTGGTGATGCGAGGATCACGCTTTCCCTCGGAAAAACGGACGTGAAAGTTAAAGTTTGAATTTTCCACCCCTGAACCCCTTCGCAAGTCAAATTTTTTCTCGATATCGAAGATAATGTCCTTAAGAATATTTCTGCCAAATCTGGTGATGCGAGGATCACGCTTTCCCTCGGAAAAACGGACAAGAATGTTAAAGTTTGAATTTTCCACCCCTGAACCCCTTCGCAAGTCAAATTTTTTTCTCGATATCGAATGATAATGTCCTAAAGAATATTTCTTCCGCAAATCTGGTGATGCGAGGATCACGCTTTTCCTCGGAAAAACGGTCGTGAAAGTTAAAGGTTGAATTTTCCACCCCTGAACCCCTCCGCAAGTCCAATTTTTTTCTCGATATCGAATGATAATGTCCTAAAGAATATTTCTGCCAAATCTGGTGATGCGAGGATCACGCTTTCCCTCGGAAAAACCGACGTGAAAGTTAAAGGTTGAATTTTCCACCCCTGAACCCCTTCGCAAGTCAAATTTTTTTCTCGATATCGAATGATAATGTCCTAAAGAATATTTCTGACAAATCTGGTGATGCGAGGATCACGCTTTCCCTCGGAAAAACGGACAAGAATGTTAAAGTTTGAATTTTCCACCCCTGAACCCCTTCGCAAGTCCAATTTTTTTCTCGATATCGAATGATAATGTCCTTAAGAATATTTCTGCCAAATCTGGTGATGCGAGGATCACGCTTTCCCTCGGAAAAACGGACGTGAAAGTTAAAGTTTGAATTTTCCACCCCTGAACCCCTTCGCAAGTCAAATTTTTTTCTCGATATCGAAAGATAATGTCCTAAAGAATATTTCTGCCAAATCTGGTGATGCGAGGATCACGCTTTCCCTCGGAAAAACGGACTGAAAGTTAAAGTTTGAATTTTCCACCCCTGAACCCCTTCGCAAGTCAAATTTTTTTCTCGATATCGAAAGATATGTCCTAAAGAATATTTCTGCCAATCTGGTGATGCGAGGATCACGCTTTCCCTCGGAAAACCGACGTGAAGTTAAAGTTGAGTTTAATTTCCACCCCTGAACCCTTCGCAAGTCAAATTTTTTTCTCGATATCGAATGATAATGTCCTAAAGAATATTTCTGCCAAATCTGGTGATGCGAGGATCACGCTTTCCCTCGGAAAAAACCGACGTGAAAGTTAAAGTTTGAATTTTCCACCCCTGAACCCCTTCGCAAGTCAAATTTTTTTCTCGATATCGAATGATAATGTCCTAAAGAATATTTCTGACAAATCTGGTGATGCGAGGATCACGCTTTCCCTCGGAAAAACGGAAGTGAAAGTTAAAGTTTGAATTTTCCACCCCTGAACCCCTTCGCAAGTCAAATTTTTTTCACGATATCGAATGATAATGTCCTAAAGAATATTTCTGCCAACTGGTCTGGATGCATGATCACGCTTTCCCTCGGAAAAACGGACGTGAAAGTTAAAGTTTGAATTTTCCACCCCTGAACCCCTTCGCAAGTCAAATTTTTTTCTCGATATCGAAAAATAATATCCTTAAGAATATTTCTGCAGCTGCAAATCTGGTGATGCGAGGATCACGCTTTCCCTCGGAAAAACGGTCGTGAAAGTTAAAGGTTGAATTTTCCACCCCTGAACCCCTCCGCAAGTCCAATTTTTTTCTCGATATCGAATGATAATGTCCTAAAGAATATTCTGCCCTGCCAATCTGGTGATGCGAGGATCACGCTTTCCCTCGGAAAAACGGATGGAAAGTTAAGGGTTGAATTTTCCACCCCTGAACCTCTTTGCAAGTCAAATTTTTTTCTCGATATCGAATGATAAGTCCTGAAGAATATTTCATCTTTGAATTCACTAGAATGCAATATATAGAGCCTGAGTCGAATAATTCTTGCTTTATTTCTTGCTTTAACAAATAAATCGAATATATCTTTAAGAAAGGCTTCATTTCACTAATCATTCACCTATTTCAACAATATCTCGTCGAATTCATATGAATAACTATATCGATGCGGACGCCACTGGTTCCGGCGTTCGGGTGTTTCCGTGGATTTTGGCCGCTATCTTTGGCCGCTCTTTTCACACCGGTTGAAGGGATTTTGATGAAATTTGGTATGGTGATAGATGATAACCTAGAAATGGTCATAGGCTATAAATAATCACGCCATCGTTCTTAGGGGGTAGGAGTAGGCAGATAACTAAATTGAGTTAGTGATTTTTAGTCGTTTTTGTTGGGACTTTTGCTCTTTCATGTCTAAACGGCTGAACAACAGATTTTGATGAAATTTTGTAAGTAATAATAGGTGGTTACCTTAAAACGGATATAAGATCAAAATGATCACGTCATCGTACTTAGGGAGTAGGAAGTAGGCAGAAAACTGAATTGAGTTAGTGATTTTTTTATGGTTTTTGCTGGGAGTTTTGCTCTATCATGCCTGAACGGCTGAACGATTTGATGAAATTTAGTTAGGTGATAGATAGCAGCAGCTAGAAAAGGCTATTAATATTCATGCTATCTTACTTAAGGCATAGGCAGTAGGCAGAAATCTAATTAAGTTAGTGACTTTTAATCGTTTGTTTTAAAGTTTTACCTTACTCATTCACGCCTTAACGTCTGAACGGATTTTTATAAGACTTGGTTAATATAAAGATAGGATCCTAGGCAAGGACACAGGCTACTTTTACGGCGGGAAAATACCTCATTCCCGCGGAAATCTTCTTGATCGTGATCGTGTCAGAAGCGCATGATGCCATAGCTACTGAAATGGTTTTTTTATTTCCTTCAACGCCATAATGCCCTGGCATCCATAGTCGAATCCCGGGTAAGGTATAGACGTTGTAAAAAGTCTTGGTGTTAGTGCGCCACACTACTTACAGCTTAATACTCACAAATAACTGGGTTCTAGTTACATAGCATAATTGCTGAGCCCATTGATGTAAAAAAAATTTGATGACAGGCCAGTTTTGTTGAAACGATAGCAGAATACCCATATATTCGGAATATTCTTATGCTTTCGCAATTTTTAGTTGATCCAGACCTGTATTTTCATAGTAACTGAAACTTTGGTCGCTGTTGTACCAGAATGTACCTACCAAATATCATGAAAATATTTCGGGTGGTTTATAAGATTTGAACACTCAAAATGTCAATATCATTTTAATTAATTCATAGAAATTCACATCATAAGTAGATTTCTCCTTAGATCGGACTCGAGTCTGTAAGGCGATACGGTCAGAACGAGGTGAAAATAGGCGAGCATAAAGCGTGGAAAATAAAACACACGCTCTAGGCCGAAAACTACACCGCGTGACCGACGGCACATCCTTGAAAGTTATTCGGTAATTAGAAACCGTGAATGCGGTTTTCTTTTCGGACACCGCAACGCAAAACTTGACGAATCGTAATGCGATCTTTAGTACGGTTCCGGTGTTCGTTACCGATTTTTACACGGCAGATTAGGCCGATGTTACTGGTCAATTTGACAATTTTACATTGACGTTGTGTAATGTTTCAATTAAAAATTTCTCAAGAAATAAACAATCCTATGTTCTTGAAATGAGATGAATATTTTCTTCAATTACAACAATATATTTGATAGAAAAGCTTTATTTGTTACGCTTTACTTTATGCAGGATGAGGCAAAATGGGATAAAATCTATTGATTATTTTTTTCGATTGATTATAGTTTTTCCACAACTGAATCACCGTATCAACTGCCATTATACGCCTAGGCATTCCTCAAATCAAGGGAACGACTTCGCAGGCGAAATGTAGTCGCTCTTATGTGCCTGAACTTCTCCGAACCTTTTTTGTGAACTATCAGTTTGTAAACCCAAACGTGACTCGTCCGCCAGTTTTCATGTTGCTGTCTCAGATCACTATTTGTATTGAATTTAAACAATTTCAATGCCTTTTTGTGACGTGTTTCTTTTTTTCTCAATAAGGCGTGATTTTAGTCGTCAAATGTCAAAATATCACTGCTTCGTAATGGATAGCCGTAATGAAACTTCTTTGAAGAACTCTTCATCTTACTATATGTTCTGAATGTTTTTCTTTTATTTCAGGTGCCACAAGAGAGATAGGAACAGCGTTAACCAGAATATGCCTTAGGCATAAAGCAGTAGAAGCAAGAATGAAAACATTTACAGGTGAGTAAAGAGAGATACTAGTTTCCACAGTAATTTTTTTCTGAGTAATTTTTAATACTCTTTCTTTACTCTGGCCTGTAATTTAATCTTTCAATGAACAAAATAATTGCTGTTTTCTGGATGATCACATAACATGGGAAGTCGTCTTCCCTGTTGCGTCTACTCTTTTAATTGGAGTTAAGTAACAGCATTTTGACTCGTCATTAAAGAATCAATCATAATCCAAGTAGTACGGTTTAAATAAAGAAATTGAAAATAGCCAAAGTGTTTGATATTTAAACGGGTCCTAGTAAGGGACCTACAGTAATTTTAGAGTTACTTAGTAGTCAACTTCTTGGGTTTGACCTTAAACCCAACTACGAAATAATCATAGTTGATCGCCAAAAAAGGTTGGAAAGGTAAGCTTAACATTGCAAATACAATTTCATCTGGTAAACAGATGGGGTCCTTGGGGGCCAAGAAGCAGGTATTGCCATATACAGGTTTGGAAATTCACATCTGAAACATACGATATACAATGCATCAGACAGAGAATTCTTCCGTCCAGTTGCACAGATGAATAGTCGAGACAATCACGTGCTGTAACACACTGAATTCCGTTGTCTTATTGCAATATTCTAGTCTTGTCTCTCTCTTATCGTTGGGAGGAGCATAATTCATTCAGTATGGTAGGCAACAGTAAATACTTGAATCGAGTATTACGGGCAGCCTGACAAATTAAATAATTCTATACGTGTACTGCAGGTTCCCTACCATACTGCGATAAGAGAGACAAGACTAGGTTATTGCAATAAGTCAACGGAATTCATTCAGTTACAGCACGTGATTACCTCGACTATTCATCTGTGCAACAAGACGGAAGAATTCTCTGTCTGATGCATTGTATATCGTATGTTTCAGATTTGAATTTCCAAATCTGTATGAACCCAAACACACCAATCCCAATTACAGGGAATCCCAGCCTTTAGCAGACTCAGACAATAACGAAGCTCCAATTTAAATTCTAACCAGAGAATGATGTACTCAAGTCTGTACTGCCTCTGATAGTCAGATAGCAGAGAAGTTACTGATGGCTGAGCAGGTCAAGTACCTTTTAGAGTTGTGAAACATCCTTCATAACATAGCTCGTTTTAGTTTTTATTCCTGCTCCTTCTGATGCTATTGCAAAAAAGGAGCAAACGCTCCACTCATCGAACCAGTGCCCTCATGTTGGGTATTGCTTAATATGAGTAGGGCATATGTCAATGATTGGCAAAACACTATGGCTGGATCAGCACCCCTGGTCAGAGACAAACAAAGAACAGGCCAAAGATAAGCAAAGAGACTGATCGCATTGTCTAAGAAAAAAGCTCCATAAACTCTATCGTTTTCAAAAAAAGAGTGAAGGCTGCTTACTGGGCTTCTCACGAGCATTGTTTTGTGAGGTATCACCTGCACAAAATCGACAAGGAAAACTCCGATATTTGTGGATTATGAGGATCGGCCTCTGAAATCACAGAGCACATATTATGCCAATGCAATGTATTGGCGCAAACTAGACTTACTCTACTGGGTGGGTTGGTACCAACGCCAGAAGATCAATTTCCTAAAAAAAATAATGAACTTCTGCGAAAAAAGTTATATTCTTGGAAAAACTCTTTTCCCCTAAAGTGTCCTGTAAATATTGGTGAATACATAAAAAATATATCTGTAATTGCCTGTTAGCAGTTTTTAGCTATTTATTCTAGCGGTTGACCAATTAAAACAAAAACTTGTCGTCATTTTTCTGAATCGTTATGAACTCCATATTTTCCTTCCAACATGCAAACTAGCATCCAAAATTAAACGGACGTCATAAACTCAAGTTCAACACACTAAACGCTCGACTAAGTTCAGCTAAATTAATGTATGAAGAGTTAAACTCCTAATGTTTTGTTCGCTCGAGTGTGAACTGAAGAAATCCATTTAATCAAGTCCGTGGAAACTCGCCACGATAATGCATTCGCCAGTCGGTGACACTAATTTATGCCGCTTTTTAACCAGAAAGAAAGTTTACGAAACTTTTTTTATTTTTCACAGCACGATTATGGATTGTTTGGTGTTTCCCTTGCAAGAGAAACTGGAAGAATGGAAGAAGACTGTGATGAACCTGGATAGAGACCATGCCAAAGGTATTATTTTGATGTATTTATGGAAATCTAATAGATAGATCTGAAAGCGGAAATTTTCGAAAAACCATGACTGATCAGAAAAATTTGAAAAAATTATTCCTGAATAATGAACGTTTCGTTATTATTATATTATTTTATGTTTCCATGGTTGTCTTCTATGGTTTGACAGAATATCATATGTATTATGTTGACATTTCTGTTCCGTAAAGTTAGGCATTTCATCATAAATTATTTAACGACAAAACAACGCTTCCATATCGTGTAAATTTACTTTTAAAAAAAATGAATCAGTTTACAAAGTCCATTTTAAACAATTTTATGGATAACAAACCAATTTTGATGTTTTGTTTCCAGTTTTGTCAATGATATTCAACATGAAATATTAAATATTCATTTGAATATCTGATTAAACTCGTATACAAAACGACAGTCCTTCATAGATTTTTCAACGATTGATCAAAATTATTTTCAATAAGGCTTAGTTCGTTTCATCATCAATATTATTCGAACGAACATATACTTGGGAAAATATTACAGATTTCAACATAATTTTACTGAATAATCATCAGCGTTATTATTGAATATGCACAAATATATGAAATATCAACTATTTGAAAATTAAATTTATTCGAAAATATAATTTATTAGTCCTCAATTTTAACCTTCATAACTTTGTTTTGATCAACTTCCTTTAGGTTTTTTCTCAGTATCGGATGTTCTTCGAATTTTTTTTGTTTATGAATTCTTCCACAGTGCGTTACAACTTCGCAAAACCAAGGTTCTAATATTTTCCATGTATCATAAATGTTACCAACATGCATATAAATTGTTTATCTATTCTTTGTTGATTATCATTTTAGAATGCCATCATTGTTTATTTAAATTTCTTAACTTGATAAGACAATCAAGGTAACTGTATTATGGCTTTCATTTTCTTCTCAATTTTTTTTAAATTCCTTTATCGCGCACTCCAAAAACCTCAAGGTCTTTTCTTAGTGATAGACTTTTACTGAAATTTCAATGAAAATTTATACAGGGTGTCCCGGAAATGTGGTTGATCTCTCGGATTCAAATAGAACATAAAAAATAGATGACAAGTTATATATGACGCCACTGGAAATTCATTTTAGCGGAATAAATTCCAATAACTCACTTCTTTCATATTTTTTTTCGAAAACGGTTCATTTTATCGACACTGAACAAGAGTACCCTTTTTTTAGCTTATTGTTCAAGGTATCCAAATTTGTTTTTTTTTAGCACTTATCATACAGAGTGTTAAAAAGTAAGCATTAAAATGTACAACCCAGTCCGCCCCTGGTAAACTGAACAAGCTAATTGAAATTTGAGTGCGGTGATTTAAGAGGTCCTTAATACTATTAATCATATTAAATTTTCATCAAATTATATCTTGTAATATGAAACTTATTCCACTAGAATGGATTTCCAGTGGCGTCATTTAGGAGGTCGCATCTTCGTAGGGAGGGCCGCTAGAAAAAAATGGGAACTTGTCATCTTAATTTTTTATGTTCTATCTGAATCCGAGAGATGTTCCACATTTTCCGGGACCCCCTGTATAAGCAATCATTCCATTAAATCTCATGTAATTATTTAGTGTTCTTCTTTCAATGGGTTCGTTCAGAAGCACTCAACTGTTGCATGAAGCAAAAATCAGTTGAGTAGAGTTGAGTTTTCAGCGGATGAAAATTTTTTGAACGCTTCGCTGAGTGATTTACAAATCTGACATATCATGATATATAACCTTACTTTTTGATACCCAGTTGAGAAAATTTTTGTGATTGTACTTGCAGATTATAAAATGAAGTGTATATAACCAAAATACTCAGAATACAACAATACTAAACTTCAACTAAATACCCTAAACATAAACAAATCACAAAATAGGTATATGAGCATGTCTCAGCGGTCCGATGAGTTACAAAGCGCAAAGTTTTACCGCTGCCAGAAATCGACATCTGCTGAGAAACATCGATTGGTCAGCGATTTTGCTAACACTATCGCTTTCTCAACTTACTCAACTGTTGCCAACAGTTGAGTGCTTCTGAAGTACCCAATGATACTAAGTTTTTTCTGTAGTTTGATAGCATTCGGTACTTCTCTGAAACTCGAATATCCCTTTACAGATTATAAAAGAGCTAGGAATGAGCTGAAAAAGCGATCTACAGACACGCTAAGGCTGCAAAAAAAGATGCGAAAAGGAGCTGGTGGTGATCTACAGAAAAGACTCGAATGCGGTCTGCAAGACGTAACAGAGAGGAGGCAAATGTTGGAGGAGACTGAAAAACACGCTGTCAGGGCTGCTCTTTTGGAGGAGAGAAGTCGCTTCTGCACTTTTGTCGGTTTTTTTGAAGCCTGTTGTGGTAGGTCACCGAAATACGTCACCGAAGTTGATCAATTAACGCATTTCAAAGCTAAAGTGTGTTTCAAATTGCGAGTTAAAATATCAGTTGGGAGATTCATGTACGAAAAAAAATTAACGCACATAATGGAACTCTCAAATTTATTCTACAACTGAAGGTGTTCTCAATGATAATTATTTTTATCAGAATTATGCATGCATATGTTATCTACTTTCAACGTTTTTCTTCAATACAATGTATTGGCTCCATTCTGAAATCAGTTGTTCTCGATCAATTCTAGTGATCAATAGTTTTTCTTTCGTTTGATTTTCTACACTCGATCGCTATGCAACGCGAAACACGCCATTTGACCCAAGAGGAATGTGCCCAAGCAGTAGTTTTGCGAGAAGAAGGGTGGACATACACAAGAAAGGTTGGTAGTTTCCCATACAAGGGTGTCCAGAATTTTGAAGCGATTCAGGGAGACAGGTATGAATGTCCGAAGACCAGGACAGGGTAGACCACGGGTAACAACTGCCATTCAAGAACGTTACTTGAGAGTTTCGTCGTTGAAACAACGGTTTGCAACCGCTAGCCTCCTTCAAAATCAACTTGAGCAAACTCATGGGGTGCAAATTAGCACTCAGACAATAAGAAATCGCCTCAGAGAATATGATTTAAGGCCTCGTGTCGCGGCAAGAGGCCCAGCTCTTACCCCAGCCATCGGAGGTCGCTTTTGGATTTTGCGTAAGAGCATATCCATTGGAAGAGGCTGATTGGGAAAGAGTTAACTTTCATTAAAATTTAGATTTTCAGAATGTGCGTTCATTTTTTTGCGCAGTGTATTTGCCAAATTGCCTTCTCTCGTAGCTCTACAGCCTCTTTTGTTAAAATTTTCTATAACATTCCAGCATAATTAATCGAAAAATCGCTATGATTTTCTGAGGGCCAATTATTTATAAAATGATTTTTCTGGAAATACCAACCTAAGAAATCGTATCTTCACCTTGTTCCTTTCTATCTCTCTAAATGATCGTAATCTGACCATAACAACTCTTCACGATGGTCACAGCATATGAAGATAAAAATACTAAACAACCTAATTACATATATGTAATTGCTACTGAATTATAATTAATCGGCAATTAATGTTATAATAATTTTCATTGGAATTTCGTTCGTTTATCTTATCAATTATTAATTGGGTCATTATGGGGTATCGATAAATCCTTCACAGTTTCTTTTAGTTTTCTTGATCGTTCATTTTATAACTGGAGTAATGACTAATTCTTGTCATGATTGAATCGATAATAATTTACTAATAGATTTGTAATAATCGAGCATTATTTATTCAATCGCTGGTTTCTGAAATTTACACTGTGCGAAAAAATTAACGCACATTATGGAAATCTCGAATTTATTCTACAACTGAAGGTGTTCCCAATCACGATACACAAACCCGGTATGCCGACGCGCATCTAGAGTGACGTCACTGGGAACATTTCCATAGCATTTGCGTGATAGAAGAGAGAGAGAATTGATTAGAATTTGTTCCTAATATTCTCCCAATGACGTAGATGCTCGCGCCGGACGAGTTTAGACCACGAATCTGGCATACCGGTTTTTGTGTATCGTGTTCCCAATGATAATTATTCTTATCAGAAATATGCATGCATATGTTATCCACTTTCAACGTTTTTATTCAATACAGATGTTTTTTCCCAGCAGGAATAAAAAAAGATGAGATTATCAGATTTTGAATGTAATGGATCCATTATGAAATCAGTTGTTCTCGATCAATTCTAGTGATCAATAGTTTTTCTTTCGTTTGATTTTCTACACTCGATCGCTATGCAACGCGAAACACGCAATTTGACCCAGAGGAATGTGCTCAAGCATTAGTTTTACGAGAAGAAGGGTGGACATACACAAGAATTGCAGAAAGGTTTGGAATTTCCCATACAAGTGTGTCCAGAATGTTGCAGCGATTCAGGGAGTATGAATGTCCGAAAACCAGGACAGGGTAGGAAGACCACGGGCAACAGCTGCCATTCAAGAACGTTACTTGAAAGTTTCTTCGTTGAGGCAACGGTTTGCAACCGCTTGCCTCCTTCAAAATCAGCTTGAACAAACTCATGGGGTGCAAATTAGCACTCAAACAATAAGACATCGCCTCAGAGAATATGATTTAAGCCCTCGTGTCGAGACAAGAGGCCCAGCTCTTACCCCAGCCCATCGAAGGGCGCGTTTGGATATTGCGAGAGAGCATATCCTTTGGGAAGAGGCTGATTGGGAAAGAGTTCTTTTCACAAATGAGTCTAGATTCTGCCTCTACCATTGTGATCGACGTTCCCTTGTGCACAGACGTCCACATGAAAGATTGCTCAGTGCAATTTCCTGAATACTACTGGTTTCGGAGGAGGATCGATTATGGTATGGGGTGGAATATCTGACTGCTCGCACAGACCTAGTGGTCGTTCTTGATGAGCATGTAGTGCCATTTGCCCCATACATTGGTGAAAATTTCATTTTTATGGACGATAATGCCAGACCCCATCGTGCGCGCATCGTTCAGGAGTACCTTGAAGAGGTTGAAGTTTCTCGAATGGAATGGCAAACAAGAAGTCCAGATCTCAATCCGATTGAGCAGGTTTGGGACAACTTCAATAGAAGGCTGAGAAGTTCAGAAAATCATTCAGCTACTCTTAATGAGTAATGAAAGTCAATGTAGAGTTAACTTTCATTAAAATTGAGATTTTCAGAATGTGCGTTAATTTTTTTACGCAGTGTATTTCTAGAATAAACATTTTGAAATGATGGCGTTCGAAGAATAACCTGAAATATTCATATTGAAAGTCTTTCTTTCTTATTGGAACATTTTTTGTTGTTTCTTTTCATGTGATCAGACGAATTATCATGAGATCACCTGTGAAAAAACAGAAGAAGAGAAACTCATGAGACACAAACTGCATTCAATATTGATGAATAATTTACTCATGTCCTAGAGGTTATCTGAATATTTTTCTTGAAGGACGAAGAAGTGGCAATGCTAACCGAGATGTCCCATCTTCAAGAAGCTGTCCAACAGCTGGAGAAACACACGACAGACCCTCAAACCCTGCCGCCGGCCTCGGAGCAGGTCATCGCAGACCTGAAGAGTTCGGACAGCGGTTGGTCCTTTCAGACGCCTCCATCTTCGCCGTCCAGCCTTGGTTCAAGGAAGTCCTCAATGTGCTCCATCAGCTCCCTGAATAGTTCCTCGTCTGGCAGCTCCAAAAGCCATCATTCGCCCAGTCATCCCCATTGGTCGAGGTCTTTGTCTCAGGTATTTACCGAAAAAAAAAGATTATCGTGGAAATTTTTGTGGTCTTCTTTTCTCTCTGTATAGATGTTTTCTCTTTCGTTTTTATGGTTTTTGATGTGTTTGTGAAGCTGGGTCTCAAGTTTGAATTAGGAACAGTCCTTCAGACAACAAAAAAATAATGAAATAGGTTTCATGAGAAAAAACGCAAGAGAGATAAATGGAATTTGTGAATAATAATAATATAAAAATAAAAATCAAGCAATATCAAACTCTTACCTCGGAGCTAGTCTTTTTAACTTTCAAACTGAAGGGTTTTCCAATAAGAGGTTATTTTGAATAGCCCCCTATTTCGGTAGATGTCACGTTTGAAGCTGTCATTTTTGACATTTTACAAGTACAAACTGCGTCATTATAAAAATGGAACGATACACGCTTCAAGAACGCATTGAAATTATAAAATTCACTATAGAAATGGGGAAATTTTGGCAGAGACGGTTCGTAAAACTCGAACATTTTTGGGTCGTCGTGAAGCACCTTGTCGGACTGCAATAAAGAAATTGGTGGAAAAATTCGAACTCTTTTGACAAGTTAGAGATGTGAAGAATAAAACCTGTGCACGTCGCTCAAGAACAACCGAGAATATTGTTGCCGAAAGTGAAGCAACAGTTATGGTGAATTGATTGCGCTATCGAGAAATGATTAATGATTTTTTATGGCCGAAATTGGATAGTATTGATCTGGACAACGTTTACTTTCAACAAGACGGCGCTGTGTGCCACACTAGCAACGAAACCATAGATCTTGTGCGGGAAAAGTTTCCGGACCGTGTTATCTTTCGAAGAGGTGATCACAATTGGCCACCGAGATCTTGTGATTTAACACCTTGCGACTTCTTCCTTTGGAGCCACGTGAAAGAGAAGGTCTACGCCAATTACCTAGCGTCGGTTCAAGACCTCAAAGATGGAATTTGTGAGGCTATCAAGGACATAGGGCAGCCACTTTGCGATTTGGTTATGAAAATTTTCATTAAAAGGACATGGTCCTGTAAGCGTGGTCGTGGTGGTCATTTGCCTGATGTTATTATCCACTATAACGGCATAGCTTCTTCTTTATAATGAAACTATCGACCCGCCCCGGCTTCGCACGGACATCACATTAGAAACCTCAAAAATAACAGTACTTCTCCACTATTTAATGGATGTTATTATACATATAAACCTTCCTCTTGAATCACTCTATCTATAAAAAAAAAAGCATACAAAGGGACATAGGGACAGAGAAAGCGACTTTGTTTTATACTATGTAGTGATAAACATCCGATCGTTTATACTGAAAAATGGCATTTTTCTTTGAAAATCAAAATAACACTTCTTATTCGAACACCCTTTATCAACAAAGAGGTAATATGTAACCTCAAATCAGCCATATCTTCATTCAATGATTTGATTATTCAAAGAAAATGATTCTATAAGAGAACTTTAATATTTCTAAGAGACAATTCATGAAATAATGCAATTTGTTGAGTCAAAAACTACTAGCACTCGAAACAAAATTATTTTAATTTTAATTTTTCCTTGGTTTACTTGTTATTATTTCCTTCGTTGTCTTTAGTTAAGTATTACTTCCTTTGTTTCTTTAGTTATTATTTTCTTTGTTTTTTTTGATAGCCTGTAGGACGTAGTGGTACTATTAGATATATGTCAGTGTCAAGCCAAGATTCTGGATTCACTTCCCAAGATACGCTTTATCCAAGACCTCCTTCTTCATTTAGCGTAGCACAGGTAAAAGTCATCATCTTGCATGACGGTAAACGGTACAGAATTTTATTATTAATCTCTTGGCAGGTTTCGAATATGACTGAACACAGTGGAAACAGCAGTAGTTCAAGTAACCCTGTACCCCCTTTCCTGCTTCGAGTATCCCCAACAACACATGGCCAAATCTTCAGGAAAGTATACAGTTCGAGAGGGCAGCTTCAGCTATAATAAATGATAGACCTCATACTATCTCTTCTGGTGAGAAAAAGAACATAAATGATTAACTTAACTTTGCAAATACAATTTCATCTGGTATACAGATGGGATCAGGCATTGACATATACAGGTTTGGAAATTCACATCTGAAACATACGATATACAATGCATCAGACAGAGAATTCTTCCGTCCAGTTGCACAGATGAATAGTCGAGACAATCACGTGCTGTAACACACTGAATTCCGTTGTCTTATTGCAATATTCTAGTTTTGTCTCTCTCTTATCGTTGAGAGGAGCGTAATTCATTCAGTATGGTAGGCAACAGTAAATACTTGAATCGAGTATTACGGGCAGCCTGACAAATTAAATAATTCTATACGTGTACTGCAGGTTCCCTACCATACTGCGATAAGAGAGAGACAATACTAGATTATTGCAATAAGACAACGGGATTCATTCAGTTACAGCACTTGATTATCTCGACTATTCATCTGTGCAACTGGAGGGAAGAATTATCTGTCTGATGCATTGTATATCGTATGTTTTCGATGTGAATTTCCAAATCTGTTTGAGTGATGTGTGAATTTTCTTCTTATAGCCTATGAAAAGGGTCACCAAAGAAGTCCATTGACTGTGTATACATTCCAAGCCCCTGAACAAAGTTTATCACAGCCTGCTAGTCCAGTAGCTTCTGCTGCACCAAATGATGCAATGAAGACAATACCACCAAAGAGTCCAGCACCGTCGACAAAGTCTTTACTCAGCAAACCGCCCTTACCAACTGTAAGAAGCGAATGAATTCATAACGAATTGTTCTTGTATTATGCAGGGTGTCCCAAAACTCGACGTCAACCGGAACCGGGTGAAAAGGCAAGTAATGCTGGTTGTCAGAAAAATATTAAAAAAAATCTAAGTTGCATGATTTTAAAAAATGGGCATTTAAAAAAACACGCAAAATTCCACACCCT